>OZ029926.1:16554310-17111810 GCA_964023275.1 Norana najaformis | reverse complement strand
AGTGGCTCGAAGTGATTATTATACATAATTATTTTTGACAAGGGACCAACGACAGAGAAGGCTATTTTTCGCAGCATGAATTAATTGGCCACATATTGTTGGCTAAGTCCGATCACAAAGCCAAATACTGTATTTGGTGCTCCACAGGTCCATTGTTGGTCTGAGGGCTTTTGCTGCCAATAAGAATAATTGTCTCCTGTTCCGTATAGACGAAACCGTTTTGCCTTTAGTAGCCAAGGACTTTAAAAGCCATAGGGAAGTAATAACTTCAGCGACGCAAAGACGGCGAGAGGGAGGGTGAGGTACACACAAAGGGAGCCATCGATTACGAAGTCACATTTCACGCCTCTGCCTCCGCAGTCTGACAGCAGTCAATCAACGAGGCACCGGTTTCCAGCAACCAATCGGCGTCGAAGAGCCAATCGCGTGATCCGCCCTCCAGCGTGCGGCGAGTGACCTTTGTACGTTCACTTAGGCAACTCGAGACATATGCACACCTGAGCTATAGCGGATGTGGAGCGAGCGCGCAGATAAACCTGTACTAACGTTGTCAAAAAGTGACGAAGTCGACTCTGAGCGGCAAAGACGAACGGACAGTCGAAGTAACGACGATGACACAGGTTAATTCGTAGTCAGCGACAGAAAGAGCGATTATGGATGACTCCGGAAGCTCTTTCGAATGCCGGTCACCCGTGGAAACGCCGCGCACTCCAAGAGCTAGTGTCCTGTTGAGGGCGCAGGCTTGTGAAGAGAACGGCCTTTCCGACGACTTGCATCGCCCGTCGCAGTTCAAACCGTTTCTGTCCTTCAGTGTCGCCGCCATCATGGCCAAGGGCGACGGATCGAAACCTCTGCGCAATAACAGTAGTCGATCGAAGTTGCGTGACAACAAGCCGGAAGTAGTTAAGCGGTTCGACGATGACGAACCCGAACTTCCGGCTTTCGATTCAGGGCACACGATGAAGGTCTCGGACTCGACGTGCGTGCCTCGGTCGAGGCGCTGTCCACGATCAGGACCTTCGTCGAACTCCTCGTTTACGGTCGACGGGATCCTTAGTATGAAACCGGGTGACGAGCAGCAGGGAGGTGAAAGGCTCGTCGAGGGACCGGAAGTGAAGAGAAGTACCGCCGCCGTCGTTGTGTCCTCGTTGTCGCCACAGCTGAACCAGTCTCCGGCGTTCGAGGACAAGTCTCGACAGTTGCAACGACGACTTCGACTATCATCTGACTTGACGGACGAATCCTCCTTCTCTGGAGACGAATCCTTCGCTTCTTCGCCTTCTGCTCTTGACCTCTACGGCACGAATCGCTCGTCCTCTCCTCATCCTCTTGGTCCGATCCATCCTCCTCCTCCCCCTCCTCATGTTCCCGGTCCTCACTGTCTGCCTTCGCAAACGTCGCCTTCCTATGGCTTGTCGGTGGCTGCGGTTGCCAAGTGGTCGTCATGCGGAGTCGGGTATCCGTGGATGGAAGCGACACAGTTTCCAAATACATCTCGTAAGTACATCGCTTCGTCATCGGTCTGTGGATGACCTCAATGGCACTCACGCCCTATTGTGCCAAATGGACTTCATGTATTTACACCTTGTGTATATTTACACCTTCTGCATATGTCATTTGTTATAAAATGAGCACGTGTATACAGGGATGCATACATACATATATACATACATACATACAAACACATGCATACATTTGACCGGAGTTGGGAATAAAAGAAGAATAGTAAGACGTAAAGGATGAATAAAAACAAAAACATGAAGAAGCAGAAGAGGAGGAGGAGGACGAAGAGGAGGAAGAAGAGGAGGAGGAAGAGAAGAAGGAGAAGAGGAGGAGGAGAAGGAGAAGGGATAGGAAGAAGAAGAGGAGGGAGAAAGAAAAATAGGAGTAGGGATGGAGAAAAAAGGAACGCGATACACAAAGTACTGATTCTACAACAATTACCTTCATGAATGCAGTGTGTGTACTTATATGTTTTTTTGTGTTGTGCATGTAAGAAATCATGATAAACGCAACTGATTGCTGAACTTTGATCTATTCTTGCCATTTCCCACTGACCCGTAGTAATGACATTAACCCGAGCTTGTATTCCTAGTAAATAATCCTAAATGTAGACTCTAACTTCTGGCAACTTTAGGCACTCTCCTACTCAGATTGGTCGCAGGAATGTAGAGAGTCTGGTAATGAATATAACCAACTTAGTCTTCAACCAGAATGAGAGCTTGTCGTCTTAACCACTGATGATTTTTACGAATGAGCCTACATGAATTTGAATTGCATCTTGGAAACTAAGCGCCAAATCTGCCAAATACAATCCATCACATTACTCCTGTTCTCAAATCACTTCACTGGCTTAAAATACCTGAACGAATAGAGTACAAAATCCTATAACTTACCTATAACACAATTCAATCCTCCCAACCCTCCTATCTTCGCCAGCTATTTACAATCCAGCCATGCACTCCGTTCAACCCTCTCCTCTTCTGCCTTAACACTTCTCCCCCTCCCGTCACCTCATCCTTAAAATTTGGAAATCGCTCCATAGTCATAGCTGCTCCATCTCTCTGGAATAAACTCCCGCCAGAATTATGACAATTATCTGATCCATCTTTTGAACTCACCATCTTGCATGACATAACACCCCTTGCAATCTCAGCGCAGGTCTTCCACTCAAAACTGAAAACACTTCTGTTTCGCAGATCCTATCCTGATTCCTCTTCTTCCCCTTATCTATCCCGCAGATCCGATTCCAAACACCACCCACCGTAGCCGTCTGACTGACTGCCTGCCTGACTCTTGGATCTTGACCTAGAACCGAACCCACCTTGCCTATCGATTTTGTTTTGACTGAGCGTCTCTGAATAAGCTGGTTCCCGCGACTTAGCTTTCGTTGGGCGCTGTAGAAATCTCGAGATTCCGATTACGATTGAATAACTTCGACTACTATTGTTTGAACTTCTAGCGGTATATAGGCCTATCACATAAAATCCAAAGACTAGGAGGGACTTCTGACACCTCTCTCGATCTTCTGTACTTCACTTTACCTCAGTTACCTCAGTTACTTTACTTTACCTCAGTTAGGTGGAATTCCAAACGACCTCCAACCTTGGAATTGGCTCACCAATTATTAAATGCTAACTTCCAGGCATGTATACAGGAGTATACATGCAGGAGTGGCTGTGTCCAATACCTGGCCTGTCCAATCCTGCACTATTATGCCCAACTGCAAACTTCATCTCCCTTTTGCAGAGATCAAGAATTTGCACATAGACCAACGCCATGTAGCTTCCCTTATATATCTATAGACATAAGTAAGTAACTAAGTAAGTAAATAAGTAAGTAAGTAAGTAAGTAATTAAGTAAGTAATGCATTTGTTAACACGCTATATGTTCATCATCTGAGCAAGGAATCGTAGACGTGGGTGGTTTGCCGCTGTCAAACAACATAAGCAAGATGATACAAATAGGTTTTGAGCTGCTTTAGGAGCATGCAAATTGTATCGAGGCTGCACGCAAGGCTATATTCCAGGTCATGCATGCATTCAACCTATATATGTCTACACACACACTCTCACACACACACACTCATGCCCCATCACGAAATCAATGCAAGATGACAGTGTTCAGACTTCGTTATATGCTGAGAGGGCAACCGATCGCGACATCAAACGTTTCTTTGCAGGCTCCTTGTACACTTCAGAGGTGTAGAGTGTCAAAGGCAATGCCGCAAAGGCTGAGCATTAGCCGGTGTGGTGCCAGATTGGTTCCGGGTTGAAGACGGTTCCAGACCACTTTTGTGGCCAAGGCACAACAAAGTGAGGCAAATTTTAAAGTTTCTTGTTGTCTTGGTAGCAAAATTCAATACGAAACAAAAGTTTATTAAGCAGGAAATAGAAGCCTTAGCAATCTGTTCTTATGCTGTCGTAATTAGAACAAAGCATAGTTTGACGAACGAAGCTGCAACAAACGACTGTCTGATGTCATCGGTCACGTGAACCAATCACAATATGTTTCGGACCTACTTTCGCCCCGGAACCGATTCGGCACAGCATCGGAAATCGGTTTCGTTAGTTTAGACGATGACTGTCGGGCTCACGTGCATCACCTGCAGTACCACGCCCCCATAAGCGTTTGTCGGGCTGCATTGTGGGAGGTTGATTGGATGATGCGGGACCGGGAGGGTTGTTATACGTGTGGGAGCCTGAAGTGTTGAGTGGATGCGTGTGTGGATCTCTGCAACTAAATGAACGACTGAATGAGCCAACGAACACACGCATAGGTATACACCGTGGGGGTGAAAAACAAAAGGTCGTAATTTGAGTAACTTTTTAAGCCTAACTGAATTTTTGTCAACATGTATTTATAAAGATTCAAAATTTATTTTTGATGAGTGGAATTTATTTTTACCTAATATCGCTCGATACAATTTGAAGAAATGAAATGTCAAATATTTTCAACTCGATCTCAAAGAATTCTTTTCGCAAACCCTTGGTGATAAAACGAATACAAAAATCCAGATTTTCACCGGTGTGATTCCGAATCGGTTCCGGGACGAAGAGGTTTCCAACTCTGCGCACTTCTGTTGCCAATGTACAGCGAAGTGAGGCAAATTTTAAAGTATCTTGTTGTCTTCATAGCAAAATTCGATAGGAAACAAATTTTATTGTATTAGGCCTACTAGCTACTAGAATTAAAGACCACTGACTGTATATCCGCGAACTTGGGATCTCGATTGGAATGCAGTTTTACTTCGAAACTTTTAGTCTAATGACTTCTATAGCGCTGTTATCACAATGCATAAAGGATGGTTGCTTCAGTCATAATCCGTTAGAGGAGCTTCGTCGAAAATCGATAAGTCAAAGAAATAAGAAGTCAAATGATTCGGTGGGTGAACCAAACTGAAACAGACGAGTTTAAGTTTAGTTCTGAATCATATTTGATTAGAGTCTCCAATTAAGACATGTTATTTTCAAGTTCTGATTTTGCGCATGTAATAAATAAAATTGTTTGAATTTTTGACGCTGTTCTCATTTGCTACGGTTCTTTAAAACACCCATAACTGATTCATGAGGAGGGGTAAGAAATGTCATATTTACATTTAGTGCCCGACTCGAATATGCTAAAGAAGCCTCACTCTGAAAGGTAATGTCTGATGAAAGTAGATATTAGTGCAGCTAGATTGCCTTATTAAGACATAGTAAAATTTGTAGGGTGAAGGGGAGCATTCCTCGACTGGTTCAGACAATCTGTGATTGAGGATACATTGTCCGCGTGCATTTCCCTTCTGCTCATAGGTCTTCCCCGTCAACGTACTAAACGCTTGTGCATTATTAAACTTTGTCAGATTTTGAAGCACATGTATTTAGGCCTGATTATCTTTAAAATGTACCACAATATGCAGTTGCCGTGAAAAAAACAAACATAACTTTGGGAATGGTTAAACGTACTATCTGTACAAGGAGGAGGAAAGTTATTATTGAAACCATATACAAGGCGCTAATTCGTACACATTTAGAGTAGCACTGCGTTCAAGCCTTGAGGACAGATCTACTGAAGTAGATTGGGTTAATTGAAAGGATGCAGAGAGGGCAGCAAAGATAACTGTGAGGGGTGTGGATTCATGCCGCACGAGGAGGGACTCAAGGGATTGAGAATCGACAGTATACAGATAGTAATGATAAGAAGTGACTTTGTAGAAACCTTCAAAATTTTGAAAGGCATTAAGTTCTAAGTTGACCACGAACGGTGCAAAGGTAGCTGAGGTTTCATAAGAAAAGATTTAGACTGGATGTGAGAAAGCATTTTTGCCAGCAGAGTTGTTGACACTTGGTGGTATTACCAAATTACTAAATATATTCAGTTTTCCCTCCCAAATGCACTCTTTGTTGGGTGTATACGCTATCCCTTTCTCTCTCCTTAGACCTGTAAGTGCCAGCCGTTAGCCCATTTGAAATTTATTAGCTCCAAAAAGATTTAACTCTACGATCAAAAAGCACTCCTGGCCTCCCCACCTTTTTGAGTGGGAGACATGAACCCTTTCCTCCTATTGCGCCGACGCCCTTGTGTATAGCACCATCTCTGACAGAGTCGACAGATCCGCATACATTCCATGCTTGGCTGTACTGCTGATCCCTTTACCTGGCAAGGACGTCGACATAGAGTGGCCATGATGGCCATACTTCCAACTCAAAAATTTGTGGAAGGTATTGCCAAATTTTTCCAATTTCTTATCCAAAAAATAGGACTTTGGCGTGCCTAAGTTTGGGTGTGAATAAACTCAAGTGTGAAATAATTCGCTTTATAAGCGTCGGAAAGAAAATAGGTCATCAAAATACTTCGGCGGTAGAAATTATAACCGAGTTTATGTTTCCTCCCTCAAAACTTCTGGATATGACATTCTCCCCACTCTGACCACCACACCGACGTCCGTGTTTGCTGGTATTGCGTTCAAGGCCGTCAAAGTTCAGCCAACCACAACATCACTGCTCAATGGTCCTATAAAAAGCCTTTTCATTTGCGGTGACAACAGGAGTTGTGTTACGACAGTCATTCTTTGAGATGCTAATCACAGATTATGTAATGGTGGTTACTACAGTCCACAAGGGAGTGTCAGGTTTCCCACTCGCAGCTCGTGGTATTTTCACCTGGCATCTTATAATAATATTTTGGCCATAATGTGTACCTGTACCGTGTAGTGGCGGCGCAAGGACTACGAGTTGGGGGGGGGGGGGGGCTTTGCCACGGCGTGGACGGAGCAGTGTGTACATATAGGTCAGTCGACCATGTGGCCTAGGATGCATCAGAAGCAGATCAGTGTGCAAACCTGTTTGGTAATTATGACACAATTTGCTAGAGAAGAAACTGATGGGAAATATTGCGGGATTACTCTTCATGTGACAGTCCAGTATGTATGCTAACAGATGAAAATAGATCATGGACTGAACCTAAGACGCTAGAGAATTTTTATGGAATTTTAGGCGTCAGTTGAGTGGTTTCAAGTAAGGGATTGAAACGTATTTTAGAACAGATCTTAATAATGTGAAACTAGTTATTTTTTTATTCGTTTAAAAATCAATGCGCTACAGAACTGCTTATTTTATATTTGTAGGAGCAATTGCGAACACTGCCAAGTGGTTTTTTATTTTAAGAAGACACTTAAGTAATTTTAGCAATTGATTTACTTTGAATCGTTATATGATGTATAAACTTATAGAGGGTGCTATTTTATGGCTGACATCACTGAGAAAAGACCTTTGAACAGAAGCGAAATGCATGGAGGAATGTGAAATATTCTGAACTAGTCTGCGAAGTTCTTCTTTCCATAATCTAATCTAATCTGTTCTGATCTGATCTAACCTAACCTAACCTAATCTAACCGAATATAATCTAACAACCCAATCTAACCAAATCTATTCTAACCGAATCTAACCTAACCTAATCTAACCGAATCTAATCTAACCTAACCTAATCTAACCGAATCTAACCGAATCTAACCTAACCTGACCTAATCTAATCTAACAACCTAATCTAACCAAATCTATTCTAACCTAATCTAACCGAATCTAATCTAACCTAACCTAATCTAACCGAATCTTACCTAATCTAACCTAATCTAATCTATCTATTCTAATCTATAGCGCCGTTGTCATAATGTCCAATGCGTCAATCGATGGTCTCTCTGTGTGAAATCATAATCAAATGGAGAAGCCAGATATAACTTTCCCTATAATTGCTTCCGAACACGAGGAATGACCGAAAGAAGGAAAGAAATCTTTAGCTGAAAGTGACGTAGTCTGATCTCTCCTTTATACATGTTCTTTGTAGGCGGAGCGACGTTACTAAGTCCGCCGAGACTCAGTCCACACAAGTGCCTTCTACGCAAACACAAATCAAACCGGAAGCCTCGCACGCCGTTCACCACTCAGCAACTTCTGGCCCTCGAGCGGAAGTTCCGCGAGCGCCAGTACCTCTCGATCGCCGAACGAGCCGAGTTCTCAGCCTCTCTAAGTCTCACCGAAACCCAGGTCAAGATTTGGTTCCAGAATCGTCGAGCCAAGTCGAAACGACTCCAGGAGGCGGAGCTCGAGAAAATCAAGATGGCGTCGCGGCCTGTGATTGGCTCGTCGTCTGCCCTGGCCATGCCCTTCTCCATATATGGACTAGCCGCCGCTGCCGCCGCCGTCGCCGGATTCAATCAGCGGACTCATCCATTCCCGACGACCGCTTCACACCCGGCGCTGCACGAAACGTATCCTGGCGCGCTGCAGCATGGGCGACAACATATCATTGGCTCACAAGACGGAAAACTGATTTTCCAGCACTGATTCGCTGCCTTATCTGAATAACGCTCGCTTAATAAAAGACAACAACGATACTATTCCAGGAATCGATGCTTTCGTTTGTAAATGACACATTAACTATGGTGATCATGATTTCAAAGTGTGTTTATGTATATAATTTATATCTGATGAACGAAACATGGGCCTGTTTACTATTCAAGGGATAGGCCTACGAATGTTTATTTTGTAATTTAATTATTAATATCACAAACAGAAATGAAGTGATATGTCGGCCGATATATATACCTACATTAGGCCAACATAGTTAGGTCTGTATGAAATTAAAACAATAAATAGTTCGGTGGTAATGATTTTCTATGTGAAAAGGATCATGCACAAGTCGTATATGATTGTGAACAGCTATGATATATAAAGCTGTTATTTATCCCTAAAATCCGGTCCATTAAACATTTATTAGGCGCGAGAAAATATTTTGCTCTTGCCCAGGGTCGTTACAGGGAGTCCGCTCAGCAAACTCGAACCATAATTGTTGAATTAGAGACCAAGCAACTACTGAGAAGACCAGATCCTGTTGGACTTACTTGCGCACATTTTCCCATACTACCAAACATTGAAAAGTGTGGCTCAAAGGCCTTAAGTCCGTGTAGGCCTAACTATGCAATGTGGATATCAAACTATATTGTATTGTATTTGATTACTTATATAGGGCTTCTTACAGAACAAACTACTCAGAGGCGCTTCCAACATGAGGACCCCGGGGAAATAAGAACGTCTTTAAACAATGAGCTGACTGAGCTCTATCACAAACATCAGAGACCCTTGCACGAAACGATAGCGGAAGTCCATTCCATAGGGATGGGTCAACTACAGCAGGACGGGTCCATTTTCTGTCTATATTTTACAGTATATGATCAGCAGAGAAAAGTGATGTTCAAGACTCCGTGCTTTCATCAGAAATTAGGATGAGACATTTTTTGGAGCTTCACATGGAAGCTGTCATCTTAATAAGGATCGAAGTCCTGCAGAGAAGGCAATAATAAAGTTAAAACCGTGTCGCCGGTTCATAGGCACGGCCTCACACGGATACGTGATACCAGAATTCAATATCTGAATGGACCTATACTTTTATATATATATATCCTCTAATGGGTTCCTATACCTCCTGTGTATATATACTGTGTATATATATATATAGCAGGATGCAGACGAAGTCCTTGAGAATTAAGATTTAATGAGCGACATCATCATCATTATCGTCATCAGCAGCAGCATCATCATCTTCGCATCGCAAGCCACCGTAACCGATGCGGTTGCTTCGGCGGCCCTAAGACTTGGCTTCAAAGAGTCAAGTGTAAACGGCGATCGCTGCTTAATTAATGAAGCGCATTCCTACCGGAAGGAGGAGCCACGCATGACAGAAATAACTTAGGCGGACATCAACTCATCTTCCTCTTATCTGGTATTCAAACGCATTTAGCAGCTCACTAGGACTCATTAAGGATTTGCAAAGGCGCACCATGGGTATTCATGCGTTATTAAGCGAATGGCTTCTATAGGCGGAATTGTCAAACAATTATTATTACGTTAAAGGGGAAGGGTGGGGAAGAAATTGGTACCTCCATCTAGAAGATCAAAGAAACGCCTCTGGTCTGCACACACATACTGTACATACACAAGTACAAGCAGACATACCTTTAGGCAGTCACACACGGAGTTACAGGCACACACCTACAAGCAGACGCACACTACTATATATATAAGCAGACCCACAAATACATGTCTATGGTTCGTTTTTATGAAATTGTCAAGAATTCCACCTATAGAAGCCAATCGCTTAATAACGCATGTACATGCATGCGTCCTTGGGAGGTTATCAGCATCTTGGAGAGGCTTTTAAAGACGCTATACAAATATTGAGATACATAGATGCATACATAGACTTCAGAAATATTATTGCCGCTTCTGTTTATTTAGCTATCGAGTCTCTGAACACAGCCGTGGCCACTTATTGTTTTCTTGGCTCTGCCAGTTCGTTAACAGTGTTTTCATTCACATAGTCGGTACAACAGTTCTTTTGCGAAATAGAACATGGTTTTTCCAGATTACGCAAATTGTCCGATTCTCTGGGTCTCTTAAAAATAACAATAATAAGACGATTTATATAGCGCCGTAGCATGACCGAGGCCGAAAAAGGAGCTGTACACGAGTTCAAAAATCAGCAACAGTTATGTGATACTTTAAAAAGATAGGTCTTCTTGAGCCGTGACTTGAATGTATCCAGAGATAGGGCATTCTTCACAAGGTTAGGAAGACTGTTCCACGCAGTGATTTCAGCGACGCAGAAGGAACATTCGCCAAACCTCGTGGAAGACCGCTGGAGTGGCAGTTGGTTCCTCGAAAGGAACCGCAGTCGACATCTGTTCCGGTTGTCTGCTACTGGAATGCAGAAGTCGGAAACAAAGTCCCGGATGAGGCCACCAATGGCTTGTAAGTTAACAGGTACAGTTTCTGTGATCGGTTGAGAACGTGCAACCAGTGCAGGTTGCCCAGGGCTCGAGATGTCTTATTTAACAATTATGCGTGAATGGAATCGCGAAGATTAAAACGTCATCACTGGCGTCATGAATGGCATTCTTGTTCTCATGTCACAGCAAATGAAACGGACCAAGAAGACAGACAAAAACAAGCAAACATGCAGACACACACGGATGGTAGTATGCATACAGACAGACTGAAAGACAGACAGAAATGCAAGCATGTAGGCCGACATACAACAGCAGACGTAGTCGAATGAAATTCATTAGGAATAGGGATATAGACTGACAAATATTCTGAGAGATACAATCAGAGAGAGACAGACAGACGGACAGACACAGACAGACAGAGAGACAGACAGAGAGACAGACAGAGAGACAGACAGAGAGACAGACAGAGAGACAGCCAGAGAGACAGACAGAGAGACAGACAGAGAGACAGACAGAGACAGACAGACAGAGACAGACAGAGAGACAGGGAGCAAGCACAGGCAGCGAAATATAGAGGTCAAACGTCGACAGGCGGGTGTGTATGTGCAGACGGTGGCCTTGCGGGCAGCCAGTCTACCTGCGCAGCGGCGGCGGAGGCCCATATATTTGGACTAATCTGTGTATGACAGTAGCAACTGGTCTTCCGAAAACTGTTTACCTAATTCCATCGCCCGTAAGAAAACTCCATTACATCGATGGCCGCTGATGCTCACCTTCCAGCGCTAATAGCCGTCGGCCGGTCGGTCGGTCGGTCGGTCTCTTTCAACGCGATCCCCTTTCCAATTGCCGACCGGTTCGAAGGAGGCGGAAGAGAAGGGATGGACGTCCAGCGGGTGAAAAGAACGGGAGCTGGAGGGAGAATGATGGAGAGAGGGTTGGGGAGATATTCCCTTTTACTCGCGTGCCCCCAATACCGTTCAACAAACCACACCTCATGTCCTTCCTCTGTGTGCGCGATGGTTCAATGGTTCGCGTGCTGAACTGTTTAGCTATAGGGTCGGTGGTTCAAATCCCAGTAAAGGCAGGAAGACGTTTAGAGATTTCTCTCAAATTGCGCCTCCTAGTGAACTCCGCTATACAATGAGCACATTGACCGTACACTGTTGGTGGGAAGATCGCGGGCAAGGGAGAGAACTGGCTACCCACCCTCACATGCTGTGGCTAGAAAAATTAAGTCGTACCACTTCATACTCATGGCTGGCTCTTCTTCTACATCATCATCATCATCATCATCATCATCACCATCATCATCATCACCATCATCATCATCTTCTTCTTCTTCTTCTTCTTTGTAATCATTATCTTCTTCTTGTTCATTATCATTATCATCATATTCTTCTTCACTACTTCCTCCTCCTCCTCCTCCTCCTACTCCTCCTCCTCCTCCTCCTCTTTCTTTTCTCTTCCTCTTCCACTTCTTCTTCCTTTTCATCTCCATCTCCTCCTCCTTCTTCTTCCTCTTCCTCTTCGATGCTATTCTATCTTCCGTCTTTCGTTTTCTTTTCTTCCGTAGACGCAGTGTTCTTTCTCCGCCTTTCATTTGACCATCAGTCATTCTTTCTTCCAGTCCGTTTCTGTTCTACGTTTGACTTGTCTTCGTTTCACTCTGCCTCCTTTTCCATCTCTCTTCTACCAGCAGTTCCTTATTGCCTATTTAGCTAGGCTTTCCTATTGTCTGTTTCAGCATCACTATTGCAGTCTTTTCCTCCATCCCTCATCTCATCCGATATCCCTCCTCTGCTGTCTCTGCCTCCCCTTTGCATTATAGTCGGCGTATGTATGCGTGCGTGCGTGTGCGTCGATATCTGTCTCTCTTTATGTCTGTCTGCCTCGCGCCTTTACGCAGCAGGGAGGGGATATTCGTCCTCCCTTCGCCTTCCTGCCTTCCTGCCTTCCTTCTTTCTATCCCTTCGTCGGTCGGATGTTGTTAATCGTTCGTTTGAAGAAGGCAAATCTTCAGCGGCCGACGTCGGATTGTCTGTCAGGCGCCATTCGGACGAACGATGCGTCGGCTGCGGCGGTGGAGGATGATAGGCGGCTGATGGATGTATACGCCCCTAATTAACTGGAACGTTCTCCTACTCTCGCCTCCTCTTCTCAGTAAAGCGACCCACAACGGCTCTCTGTCTCTCTGTCTCTGTCTCTCTGTGGCTCTGTGTCTCTCTGTCTGTCTCTGTGTGTGTCTTTCTCTATCCCAATCTCTGTTTCACTCTCACTTTCTCTCTATCTCTTTCTTTTTCGCTGTCTCTCAGTCTCTGTCTTGCTTGATGCCTATGGCTAGCTCTATCTGTATTCCTTTGCGAAGTGACTGTCTTTCTCCCTTTGACTCTCTTTGCCTTGCTATCTGTGCCTCTCTCTCACTTTCTCTCCGTCTCCGTCTCTGTCTCTTTCGCTGTCTCTCTCTCTCTCAGTCTCTATCTTGCTTGATGCCTATGGCTAGCTCTATCTGCGTTCCTTTGCCAAATGACTGTCTTTCTCCCTTTCACTCTCTGTCTTGCTGTCTCTGCCTCTTTCACAAAAGCTCTGTCGCTTACTCTCCTTCTGTTTCTCTTCTGTTTCTCTGTCTTTTCCTATGTCTGCCTCTTGTCTGCATGTCTGCCACCTTCTATATCTTCTTTATGTGGTGGCTTTGTAAGTGTGTTTGCTCGTGCGTGTGTCCGGTTTTAATTGCTTTGAAAATCGTGGCTTCGTCGAGCCTGAGTGGTTCGTAATTGAAACTGATGGGCAGGGCATCTAGCATCGCACTGCATGGCCGGAGCACCGAGGCCAAGTAGCAAGACCCTGCGGAACCCAAGGAAGGTCAGAAAGAAAAGAAGATGGAGTCGCAGAAGGAGGAGGAGGAGGGGAAGAGGAGGAGATGGAGGAGGAGCAGAAAGAGGAAAGATAACGGAGGAGGAGAAGCAGTAGGATGAGGAGGAGGAGCTGAAAGAGTATAGGCATACAGACAGTGCTTAGCCAACAAACCCACATTTGATGACAGATATAAACGAGAAGAATATGCACATATTATATATATATATATATTTATATATACACTGCAGTGTATATATATTCAGTGTGCATATATATTCAATATATAATGTGTGTATATATTTGTAATGTAATGTAACAAGCATTTATATAGCGCCTTTCAAGCATCTCTCAAAAGCGCTGGTCACATGACTATCCAAATGATCTAAACAAATGAGTCTTAAGGTGAACAGAAAATAAATGTTGAGTTATATGTATATATATATAATATGTATATTATATATATATATTTAGAAATTCCGGAACGAGATAACCGTTCTGCGAATGGCGCATGGGACCTTGGTCGAAGTGATGTTCTTTGGAGTCCATAGGTGAGGTTTTTAAGCTCAACTGTTAGGCCTGTGCTAGTTGGTCAACTCGCCGAGTAGATTTACAGTAAATTTCTTAGTGCAAATGTGAATGAGTGGCAGACCAGATGACAAAGGGTAGGTTTTATGCAGGAAAACCTTCGCTCTCGAGCAAGAGGCAATGGTTCAACGCAACCTCGGTGCACAGGGGCCCTAACAAACAACGTATTAATAGAGGTTGTAATTGTAATTGTAATCTGAGATTTATAAAGCGCCTTTTAGAGGATAAACTTACCAGAGGCAGTGGCCCGGGAAGTGTTCAAAAGTTGTGTGAGCCAACCTCAGCCAAGTACAGACCTAAGGTAGATAAAATTAATTAGTGACGTAATATCAGAGTACATATTACTGTATTATTTTTAATGGTATTAATGTATGTTCCGTGGCATAGGTAGATATCTCCATTACCCATAAAAGTTGTGTGAGCATGTTCCTGCCTCGGGGTCACAGAGCCGAAACTTGTATGAGCATCGGCGCCTTTGGTGCCATGGCTCCCGGGCCCCTGACCAGAGGTGCTTCCGACCCGAAAAAGTAAAATCACTGTTGAACAGTACAGTCTTCAGGCGCCTGCGGAACACTGAGAGGGGGAGAGAAAGGAGTTCAAGTCGCAATTCTCGAGGGAGACGATTCCAGCAAGTTGGACTAAGAGTTTGTGTGTGTATGTGTTTGTGTATGTGTTTGTGTGTGTTTGTATGTGTGTCTGTGTGTGTGTCTGTGTGTGTGTTTGTGTGTGTGTGTTTGTGTGTGCTTAAGGAGTCTTCTTAGAATTTCGAAAACTGGACCGGCACTTAGATAGCAAAGTGTAAAACTGTACTTAAAATTAAGCGTTGAAGAGACAGATGATGATGATGACGACGACGAGGAGGATGAGGAGGAAGAGGAGGGCGTTGAGGGTGGAAGAAGGCGGAGGATTGGAGTGGATTTTTCTAATCGGAGTGGGAGAATTGCAAATGGCAAAAGCGTAATGGAAGCTTCATGAGATTGAAATGGAGAGATGATTAGAATGCTTGAAATTGAATATTCATGTAAACACCGTGATGACGTATTAATAAAACCCATGACATCGAAAAGATGCACACAATATACGCATATTTGCGCATATAAGAATACGTATTTACATACATATCTACACTATATATATACATGTATACATATGTCTAGGATATATATGTATATGTACTGTATCTTACCGATATATGTTTTTATGTTAAAACGGGGAAACTCTTTCGTTAATTCGTCTATAGTTACAGGAATTATGAAACCACCAGACGCCTGAAGTCTGCGTCGGGAAAGCTGATACGGAAATGATAAGAGATGAAACATTGCTGGCAAATATTGTACGGACTACTGTCAAAACTACACGCGTAACCTGATCGATTGCCCGATGTTCCTGGCACGTTTCAAAGCTCTCCGACGCAGAACAGACCATTTGTAACCAAACTATATTATCTGTTTTACAAAGTATACGTTGTCTATTTTTAAAGCTGCGTTGTCTATTTTGAAAACTACGTTTTCTGTTTTACAAATACATTACCCTTTTTAACGGACGACGTTGCTTATTTTTCTTATACTAGGCTATTTATTTTACAAACTGCGTTGTGCGTTTAAACCTGTTTGGATAAGTGAGACTTTGGGCGCTCGCTCACTCTTTTACTTGTTTGCATGCCCACTACTTAAAACTTACCTTTTTCAAATTGCTTATCCACCGTAGGCTGCCTTTCTGTCTTGAGGACTGACCTTCTGGATACTGACTGGATTGTGGCTTGGGGTTGATGCTTTGTGCATTAGACACTGAATCATTAGAAGATAATGATTATTATTTACTTTACTCTTGTCTATAGTCTTAGTTTGCTCACGCATGTACTTATACTTATGTGTACTTATACTTGTACTTATATGTACTTATTTCACTTATAGGGGTGAAGAAGTCTCTACTGGAGACAGAGCTGAATCAGCTCGTTGTTTAAGGACGTTCTTATTTCCCCCGGGGTCCTCAAGCTGGAAGCGCTTCTGAGTAGTTCGTTCTGTAAGAAGCGCTATATAAGTTATCAAATACGATACGACACGATGCTTACTGGTGTACAATTGTGTGCTTGTTTACATGTTTGTTGTTCACTTGCTTCTCAGTTGGTCACTAATTCACTAGTTCATTTATGCACTCATTTTCTTGTTTACTTGTTAATTAACTTACTCCAGTCCTTGTTTGCTCGCTTGCATCAGTATTCACTTACTTATTTACAATTATTTACATCAACTTCTCGCTTCCTTGTTTCCTCGCCCACTCGCTTGCTCACTCGCTTGTTGGCTTGATAGCTTTTGCTCACTCGCGTATAGGCACTGAGTTGTCAAGGGAAATCTGAGGAGGTCAGGTTGCTCAAACACATTTATTCGTGTGTTGTATTAGCTTGACATGCATCTACCTCAAATACGGAGTTACGCGTGGCCACCAATATACAAAGGCACCTATCGAAAACCAACAGAAACGTGCAGAATTGGCAAGTGAGAGTGAGCTCGTGCATGTGCAAACAAAAATGCCGTCAATCATATGTTTAAAGCTGATTTCTGGTAACAGCAGATACTACTGCGTTTTATTAGTGCTATACAAAGCACAGATGTTATGTAGACTGTTTCACTGTAGTCCGCAGTAGCCTACGGTCAGAAACTTCTGCCTTTATGGTACCATAAAATAAAACTTGTCGCCAGGCTATATAGGCAACAGCCGGCAGCTTTAATGCTAGATAAAATATGCCTATGAACAATCTGGCCTCATTAGTGTCTAGTTTTGCCACTCCCAAGTTATTGCGATGAATGCAATTGCATGCTTGTCTTATCCGTTGTTGACATTTTCCCACAAGAATTTAGCTCTGAAGTTCTAACTCAAGTTTACTTCATCTGAAATTCAGTTCAAATTCGAAATCATTGCAATGCGGTAAGCCGACCTTCTTCACTCGTTGCTCACTGCTCAGATTCTTGAGTATCCAGCTCTAGAACTGGACATCTGGACTCAACTTAAGCTATGTCCAGCCTAAACATAGAGTGCTATAGGATCCTGTGATTTCTCGGTTGCTAGTCAAAGTTTTGGAAATTCAAAGAGAACTTGAATCCGCTTTCATGCCTTATACCAGTTCTCTCGTGTCATTTCCGGACGCAAAAAGGGCGTATCCAAGATTTAAAGTTGGGGAGGGGCAAAGTAATTATGGGGTCTGAGGGTTAATGCGAAAAACAATTAGGAAAAGAGTCAGTAAGACAGGGTTTAGTAGGGCGTACGTCCGTCTAGCCCCCTACCCGAATCCACCTCTATACCGAGGATATCATTTCAAACTTCCTTACCCATCCATGTTTATCGCCAATAGACCATGAGAAATTTGTCAGCCCCATCCTCCTAATCGCAGTTCTGTCCAGTCTACAGTTAATTAATTAATCAATTAGCCCTGGAGACTGGACAGAACTGCGATTAATTAAATAATCAATTAATTAATTAATTCGTTCGTTCGTTAGTTTGTTAGTTCATTTATTCATTCTTTGGATCTTTTTCATTCTTTCATTCATTCATTCATGCACCGCATTGATATAGCGCCCCTTTCAGGGTATTCTATAGGCAAAATTCTGCTGCCTATGCAGAAATGCGACTTTGAAGTATGCGGTATACATAATAATAATAATAATAATAATAATAGTAGTAGTAGTAGTAGTAGTAGTAGTAGTAGTAGTAGTAGTAGTAGTAGTAATAATAATAATAATAATAATAATAATAATAATAATAATAATAATAATAATAATAATAATTCAGTGTTCTTCCCTTATAGGCTGGTCCAAGAATCCAACGATGCAACTCCTCTGTGCTCTGTCCTTGATTTCTTTGTAACCCGTCCTCTTCCTTCATCCATCATCCAGTCCAACAGCATATTCCTTGATCGTTCTGGAACTTTTCTTTAGCTCAATTCTTCCTTCAATAACAGAACTGGTGGAATTGTTCAATTTTTGTACCATAGATTACAATAGTTATTCTTTTCCCCTCGCATTACGTGATCTCATAACCTTTGACCCGGTCACCCATTTTAGTCCTAGTTGTTGGCACTAAAACGTCTGCAGGCTTTGTTGATCGCATTTCTGGGGGGAGAAGTTTATTCCAGAGTGGTGGGGCAGCTATGGCTATGAAGCGAGTACCAAATTTTAAGGATGAGGTGACGGGAGGACGGAGAAGTGTTAGGGCAGAAGAAGAGCGGGTTTGATCGAATCGGTTGTATTGTAAATAACTGATGGAGATAGGAGGGTTGGGAAGATTGAAGCGTGTTGTAGGTAAGTGACAGGACTTTATACTCAATTCGTTCAGGTATTTTAAGCCAATGTAGTGATTTAAGAACAGGAGTGATGTGATGGTGTTTGGGGGTTTTGGTGACAGCACGAGTAAGAGCATTATGTATGGCTTGAAGGCGGCTTATTTGGATGGAGCCTATGTTTAGGAATAGTTTAATTTAGCATGAACTATGGATGTGGCGATGGTTGATGCAGTTTTAAAGTCGAGCATAGGGCGGATTCTGCGAAGGTCACGGATAATCGCAGCCGCAGTAGATTATGATCGACAGGTAGTGGCTTGAAACAGTGATGCGCAGTTCAATGGTGGGTGTTAGGTTCGAAGCCCAGTCATATATGCAGCCGTATATAGATCACTCTTGGCAACCTATGTCGCTTAGGTAGCGAAGAGTTGATACTGTTGTAAAATTTAAATAAATGAAATATTGTAAGATATTTTAAGTATTCCCAAAGCATACGTCAGAAGCTACTGTAGGCCTATTCAGAAGCGCAAATTCCTAACTCACACATGATATACGCATGTGATAATCGTTACTTGGGTGCGATTCCTGCATTTAAATTCCGAAGAAATGCTTCATTTACAGGAATTATAGCTCAATAATAAATTAATATCCGGTACGACTATAAATTTGGAACCCACTTGGGTTGGCATTCAAATGTAAGAATTACACCTAAATAATACCGTAAACGTTTACTAAGTGCTCAAGGGTGTGCGGAGGATGTAGATGCATGAATGGCTCCGTTTGAAAATATTAGGAGGTGATACTGGGTTGCAGAAGCTGCTGTAGCATCAGCTATATGATTCTGATCACATTAGATGCTCGCCCTGCAAGCAGCGCGGTCTAATGGGATGTTTTGACTTGGTCTGGTGCCACAGCGGCTGTGGCCATTGGCTGGCACTTAAGCGCCAACGAGCGTGCACGCTCAATTAACTCCGGGACCGTAAACCTACGCATGACTGCTATCTTCTGACATTAAACAGTGCATAAATTGACAGCATTATAAGATACACATGAGAGGCATAAATAATCGCATCTATATATATGTATATATATGTAAGCATGTATGTATGTACGTATGTATGCATGTGTATGTACTTTGTATGTGTGTATGTATTATTATTTTTTGCCGTGGTAAGTGTAATCCCCCAAGAACTGAAAAATTACTCTATGAGCTGTTGAGGGGTGTCTGGGAAATCAATATTACTATTATAAGATTAAGATTTATAAAGCGCAGGTTGATATGTCTAAATACGACGCAAATGGGAGAACAGTAGTTCGGCCTCGAAGTCAGATGATACGAACAAGTGAGTCTTCGGTTTCTTTCTTAAAACTTATGATAGAAAGTTCTGGAGCAAAGAGTTCGACGGGCATCGCATGTCAGACTGTTGGGCTTGCAATCAGTTCTTATTCCCCAAACTTACCATTATTCTGCAAAGTCATCTGATTGTCTTTCTCTGATCATACCTTGGACCAGAGCTGTTCTCGGTAAACGGGCTTTTTCGGTTGCTGGATCTAAATTGTGGAAGTCTCTCTCTCTGTGTCTGTTCGTTCTGCTCAGTCGCTTCTGTCATTTCATGCTCAACTTAAAACTTACCTGTTTCAAATTGCTTATCCACCGTAGGCTGCCTCTCTGTCTTGTGGACTGACCTTCTGGATATCGACCTGATTGTGGCTTGGCTTTGGTGCGCCATTGGTTGAAGTCTTGTGTATTAGACACCGGTGCATTAGAAGTTGCTTATTATTATTACTATTATTATTATTATTATTATTATTATTATTATTATTATTATTATTGGGCCAGATGCATCGATTGTTCATTTACGTGGCACAGTGGCTCTTCTGGACCATCCTGTATGTCGTAGCTCTTTCCCGAACGCAATCGACACTCACCCGGAACTGGCTAAATATGGTAGCACCATACCATGTGGACACTCGTCGACCAGCGTCGCAACTGTGAAGAGGATCATCTTACGAACCGGCAGCCAATGCAGACCTCTATATATTGGGTTGTATGTTGCTGCCAATGAGGTTGCATGTTGCTGCCGATGGGGTTGTATGTTGCTGCCGATGAGGTTGTATGTTGCTGCCGATGGGGTTGTATGTTGCTGCCGATTGGGTTGTATGTTGCTGCCGATGGGTTGTGTGTTGCTTCCGATGGGGTTGTATGTTGCTGCCGATGGGGTTGTATGTTGCTGCCGACGGGGTTGTATGTTGCTTCCGATGGGGTTACATGTTGCTGCCGATGGGGCTGAATGTTGCTTCCGATGGGGTTACATGTTGCTGCCGATGGGGCTGAATGTTGCTGCCGATGGGGTTGTATGTTGCTGCCGATGAGGTTGTATGTTGCTTCCGATGGGGTTACATGTTGCTGCCGATGGGGTTGTATGTTGCTGCCGATGGGGTTGTATGTTGCTGCCGATGGGTTGTGTGTTGCTTCCGATGGGGTTGTATGTTGCTGCCGATGGGTTGTGTGTTGCTTCAGATGGGGTTGTATGTTGCTGCCGATGGGTTGTGTGTTGCTTCAGATGGGGTTGTATGTTGCTGCCGATGGGTTGTGTGTTGCTTCTGATGGGGTTGTATGATGCTTCCGATGGGGTTACATGTTGCTGCCGATGGGGTTGTATGTTGTTGCCGATGGGGTTGCATGTAACTGCCGTCTATCGGTTAATCTTCTAGACCCCATGCTGCGATAACGAGCTGCATAAAATCGAAAAGGTCTGCTGATGACTTTGCACTGCATTTAAAATAGACGTATACATGTAGGTTGGCTTTGTTGTGGGCTACGTAGATTTTTAAGCAAAAAGGACAAAAAACATGGAACGAAACGATAGATCACACATCGTACTGATGACACGCAGCTATGCTCTCATTATAACTTGACACCTAATTAGACGATATTCGTCAACATTGTACCGCCCCTGAATGGATCAAATGCGTTAATGTAGAGACTACATAGCACATTCGTTTCTAGAAGAAAGAGCAAGTCAGTGTGATTAACTATTACAACGTTGCAAACGGCTCTGCCGTATTCAGAACAATAGTGTCTGTGTTCTGCTGGCATGAAATCAAGATACACTGTAAATGTAATTGTAATCAAGTTGATGGTATAGCGCCGTTTGAGGAGAAACGAATCATATATAGGCGCTCTCTAGGCTGTATAAGGGATGTTGAAGTTCATTAACAATAAAAAGTTAATGAATGAACAAACAATGCTGAGATAATTAGAAAAGCCACCAGTGGCTGTCTCTCTCTCACATACTCACACGCACACACACCTACACACGCACACACACGCACGCATAAACGTACGCACACACGCGTGCACGTACATACATATACATATGCATGTATAATATATTTGAGAGTGGGGGCCAATGGTGGAGCTCGAAGCATTTAAAGGAGGTCAAGTTTGGGATGACTGTCCTTCACGTCGCTAAACACAAACAACGACCTTCCTTAAGTCTCAGAAATTTCTGACGACCATTGTTCGCTTTTTGCAGTTTTCCTAGTAAATTGATTCATTCCTCCGATACATCTGCAACTTAAAAATTTGCTACTCACGCGTGGATATACTAGGCTTCTGACCCAACCTGAAATTAGGCACAACAATTTCTATCTTTAAGGGTCAAAAGTGGGAGGAGGCAAAAACACCTGTGGCCCTTTTACACTTCTTGATGGAGCAATGGCCCCTTACCCTTCGTGCCGACATCATTAAAAACAAGTATGAGTACTCAACGATAGTATATATATACATATATACTGAACCGATACATGTATAAATTCGGATTTACTCGAGTAAGCCCCAGTGAAGCTAGTTGCCGGAAATTCATTGCTCCAGGTATCCACAAGGACTAAGTGCGTGAACGAGGGTGAAGGAGGGAGGGAATGAGGGAAGGAGACGAAGGGAGCGAGATAAAAGGGAGGGCGCCAGGTAAATGAGGGCTCCAGAAAGTCTTCTCAATTTCTCTAAATTGCGCCTCTCCCTCACATACCAGCCACACGCGTGACTGGTCTTAGGCGCCGGTACAACAGAAGCCCTCCTCGACCGTCGCTCCCAACATCCGCCCATCGCCAGCTGCAGCTGCAACCTTGCTCCTCCCAGCTGCAGCATCAGCACTTCCGGAGTCCATCATACTCCTTAGGGTCACGCCCTACAGCTCCTCCCGTCTCTCTCCTACTTCCATCCTCCGCAGTTCGTCCCTGCGCGGGTTAGTCAGGGAGGTCTAAATGTAGTGTTTAGACCACCATGGTAAGTGCAGAAAATGCCTGACATAACGGTCGACATTTAGAATATAAAATGTATCTTAGTTTATGCACCTTTCATACGTAATCATCACCATCGTCGTTGTCGTAGACGTCGTTGCCATCCTCCTCCTCCTCCTCCCTCTCCTCATCATTATCATTATCATAATAATAATAATAATAATAATAATAATAATAATAATAATAATAATAATAATAATAATAATAATAATAATCATCATCATCATCATCATAATCATCATCATCATCATAATTATTATCATCATCATCGTCATCATCATTCGTTAACCACAAATCATCCTGATCATACTCATGATCATATTCATAATCTTCACCATTGTCGTCGTCATCGTTATGGCGTCGTCGTCGTCATCATCTTCGTTTCTATATGGCGCTATATAAATGTTGTTAATAATCGCCTATGACTTCATGATGACGTCCCTGCAATCACTGAGCAACACAAGAGAGCCATCAGAACAGGTGCTCGTCTGTGTGAGAGAAAGAAAATGGACGAAAGAATGGATTGTCTGTCATAATTGACAGACGGATCATTCGGAAGAAAGGAAGAACACTCCATGAACACGTCTAGGTTATCAGTTAGATAGGCTTTTAGATAAGCTTGCTAGAGATAGACTTTGCATTTGGTAAGCTTGCTTGAGATAGACTTTGCATTTCGTAAGCTTGCTGTAGATAGGCTTTGCATTTGGTAAGCTTGCTATAGATAGAATTTGCCTTTGGTAAGCTTGCTATAGATAGACTTTGCAGTTGGTAAGCTCGCTAGAGATAGACTTTGCATTTGGTAAGCTTGCTAGAGATAGACTTTGCCTTTGGTAAGCTTGCTGTAGATAGACTTTGCATTTGGTAAGCTTGCTAGAGATAGACTTTGCATTTGGTAAGCTTGCTATAGATAGACTTTGCATTTGGTAAGCTTGCTAGAGATAGAATTTGCCTTTGGTAAGCTTGCTGTAGATAGACTTTGCCTTTGGTAAGCTTGATATAGGTAGACCTTGCATTTGGTAAGCTTGCTGTAGATAGACTTTGCATTTGGTAAGCTTGCTGTAGATAGACTTTGCATTTGGTAAGCTTGCTAGAGATAGACTTTGCATTTGGTAAGCTTGCTATAGATAGACTTTGCCTTTGGTAAGCTTGCTGTAGATAGACTTTGCATTTGGTAAGCTTGCTGTAGATAGACTTTGCATTTGGTAAGCTTGCTATAGATAGACTTTACATTTTAAGCTTGCTATTATGGCTCCTAATGTCTCCTGTTTCCCGGCTTCAGTGTGCTCTTCTGAACTTAGTAAGGAGAGTATTATTAAATTGTGTTGCATTGTATCGTAAATAATGTAGTTACATGTACACGTGTAATGAAAATTACAAGATACTTTTCCTTATTGCTGTAACCAGTATTAGCTTTGCCTTTGTGCCTTGCAATTGCTTAGTAAAACCTAACTACAACTTCAAATGCTCAGTCATGAAGAACCGTGAGCACAATTTTTGCTTTCCCTGGGCTCTGTGCAAACTATTACTCTAACCCTATATGTAGGAGCTTAGTCACGACGGCTATTAACTGCGCCGAAAAGTTTAGAGGCTGCAAACAACTGAATGAAGAAAAAAAATTAGAAAAAAGCTGCAAATTTTTGACTGATGTCAGTAAACTGATGACGATAAGCCTCTTTAGGAGCAAGACTAAACCAAGTCTTTTAGTTAAACTTAATAATAATCTAAACAAATAAATACTGAAATTTTATTCATGCCGAAGCAGAGTATTAAAGTTTAGTTGAATATGATACAGAATAATGGAGTTGAGCACTTTGCCGTTATAAAACCCGCACAGCACCGGCTTTGCTCCCAGTGTAGGATACTTGTCAATGTAAATGTAAGCCTAGGCCTACACGTTTTCTATAGCGACAGTATGGCCTCGACCCTGCTCATTTGTCAGTGAATTAATTGGGTGAGATCCTTCACCACCGCTGCCCGTTTGAATGGATGCCGTGACATTTAAGGAAAAGCAAAGGAAGACGATCGCCAATATATTAATATGTATCTAAGTGCCTCTTCGTCAGTATTAGTCATTGCACTGCTTGCCATTGAAACTGGTGTAACTCTAGACTGACGTTTTAAAATGACAACAAGCGGCTGGATATGACGAATTGTATGACTTCAAAATGACAACGATTTGTCAGTTTTATGACATGACGCATTAGGGTTCGACAGTGGGAGGCCAGACACATATAGACGAAGAAGAACAGACCCTCAAGCTAGCCTGAGAGGCAGCCGTCGGTATGAAGTGTTAGCTACTTCATTTTCTTAACCTTGGCATATGAGGGTAGGTGGCCAGATCTCTCCGTCTAATCTCCCCACTGACAGTGTGCGGCCAGTGTACTTATCATAACTGAGTTCGATAGGGGTCGCTGGTGGAGCCGAGATCTCGAAACAATTTTCTGCTGTGGTCGGGATTTGAACCCGCACCTCTTTGTTGACAGATCAGCACGTTAACCATTAGGCTCGCTCACACGTGTAGGCCCTACATAGGGGCAGAGACGACGCCAATACTCAGTTACCATTCACTTTCAACATTCGATTCACAGAATTAACCCTTAACTTAAACGCCTTCTGCAAAATAGGATTCGTGCATACTTACAAACACGACAGACATGCAGCTACACAACATTTAAAAAACTTCCAATAATAAGAACAAATTAGCTTTTAACCCCATTGATTTTCAATTATCTGATGTTGGCCAACGCTGTTCAGCAAACTTTTGTCGACAATGCAGCCTGTAGCAAAAGGTGACAAGACTGTCTTCGCATGAACACTGGAGTTTTACCCTCATAGGTATAAAATATTTTCAACACTGGAGTTTTACCCGTATAAGTATAAACCATTTGCAACACTGGAGTTTTACCCGTTCAAGTATAAACCATTTGCAACACTGGAGTTTTACCCGTTCAAGTATAAACCATTTGCAACACTGGAGTTTTACCCGCATAGGTATAAAATATTTTCAACACTGGAGTTTTACCCGTATAAGTATAAACCATTTGCAACACTGGAGTTTTACCCGTTCAAGTATAAACCATTTGCAACACTGGAGTTTTACCCGTTCAAGTATAAACCATTTGCAACACTGGAGTTTTACCCGCATAGGTATAAAATATTTTCAACACTGGAGTTTTACCCGTATAAGTATAAACCATTTGCAACACTGGAGTTTTACCCGTATAAGTATAAACCATTTGCAACACTGGAGTTTTACCCGTTCAAGTATAAACCATTTGCAACACTGGAGTTTTACCCGCATAGGTATAAAATATTTTCAACACTGGAGTTTTACCCGTATAAGTATAAACCATTTGCAACACTGGAGTTTTACCCGTTCAAGTATAAACCATTTGCAACACTGGAGTTTTACCCGTATAGGTATAAAATATTTTCAACACTGGAGTTTTACCCGTATAAGTATAAACCATTTGCAACACTGGAGTTTTACCCGTTCAAGTATAAACCATTTGCAACACTGGAGTTTTACCCGTATAGGTACAAACTATTTTCAACACTGGAGTTTTAACCGTACAGGTATAAACCATTTGCAACACTTGCTACCAGTCATGAAGAGCCAGTTTTGTGAAGCCTAATTCTCCTGCCACTTGTGGCATCCACCTGTATTGCTCTGACTAAAGCAATACTTTGCACGTCAGATATATAGTTAACTTTCTCCAGTTTTAAGTATAACCTTCATGCAAATGAGAGCCATACAACTCACGAAGAACGATACCTTAACAATTAGTTGACGGCGAATAATCCTAAATCCATCATTCCAATTAAATAATGAAGTCCGCTATTAATTACACCAGCCTCTATACATAGGCTCACTTATGCACAATAGTTTAATTGTTTGGCACAAGAGGTCGACATCTGATTAAATTAGCTGAATTTCATTCTACGCCAGAGCCTCTAAATAATACACGGTCCACATTTAAAGAGTTCTAGGCCACACGCACACCCACGCTTACGTACACATACTAATACACATAAGAGGCCATATATATATATATAATTTATGTATATATATAACACCACAAATTCTTCATAAATGTATTTGAATGCATACATGTATCTTAAGTAGACCTCTACTATAGTATTGCGGGATTTTACTATTTATGTATAAATATTATACTATAGTGGATTTTAGGGATATCCTAGAGTGAGATCACATTGACATATATATATATATATATATATATATATATATATATATATATATATATATATATATATATATATATATATATATATATATATATATATATATAATTCGACATAAATAGTGTATATTATGCATATAAATATATATTTATATTATTGTACGTGCATATATATACATATATATACATACATACATATACATACATATATATGATGGACAGATTGTTTTTTGCAAAAGGTAAAACAGCCGTGGCTTCAATTCATTGGTGACGAATTATGCAAATTTCGTCGGGGTCGTGCTCCGTGGCGTTGGCGGCGGCGGCGGCGACGCCGCCACTGCAAGGTGAATGAGGAAAACCAAAACCGCGGGTAGTTTTACCGACCGGACCGAGAGACCGAGCTATCGGATGTCGGCGGTATTATGGTCGGAAATTAGGCGCTTGATTGTTTTAGATTGTTCCAAACTGTTGGCTGCCCTCGAAGCCAACGAACCGATCGCTCGTACTTCAAAGCTACACCAAGTGGCGTGTTAAATTGGGGTCGGAATTCGGCGAAGGGCTGGGGGCTGCAGGGCGACCCAACGCCGTGCGGCCATTCCGAAAGATAATTGCATCAAATGGCACAACTGCGGCGGCAGTTGCTATGGTAATATGGCTCAGACTATGGCTAGATTACGCATTGATAGTACGCAGCACGATGCGAGTACTTCCATTCTCTTTACACCTTCTCGCTCTGGTTCTCTCTCTCTCTCTCTCTCTTTCTCTGTCTGTCTGTCTGTCTCTCTCTGTCTCTCTCTCTCTCTACCTCCGTGTATTTCTTCTGTCTGTCTGTCTGTCTGTTTTGTTGTCTCTTTCTGTCTGCTTGTCTTTCTGTCTGTCTTTCTGCCTGCCTGTCTGTCTCTGTTTAATGTTGTACACATCTGTCTCTGTGTCTCTGTTTCGGTCTGTCTCTGTGTATGTCTCTCTCTAGTACACTCTGCATATGTAATGCACTAATGCCATTTAACAGTTAGCCTATACATAAGCAATGCAATGCCTATCATGTGTACTTATAAGTCAATGCATGCATGGTCTGATGGTGCATTTGCAGAGCATGCGTGACAATTGCATTTATTGAATGTGGCGGCTAGTGTGCATGCAGACTATATATATATATATATATATATATAGTCTGCATGCACAAAGTTGGAGGCATATATATATATATATATATATATATATATATATATATATATATATATATATATATATATATATATATATATATATATATATATATATATATATATATATATATATATATATATATATATATATATATATATATATATATATATATATATATATATATATATATATATACATAGTCTGCATGCACACTGTATATATTTGTGTCTATTAATGTTGCGTCTGCGCAAAAGGGCCGGAGAGCCAGAGGACCAGAGAGTCATGGCCACTCGAGAATTTGGGGAAGAAGTGCTCTTGCCCCTTGGACCAAAAAGGTGAACATTTTTGTGGTTATTTTCGGTTCGGCAAAACACTTGGGATGCCTGAATGGGGAAAGGTAATTGATTCAGCCAAGCGTGAGAAGTGTCATTTTCAGGAGGAAGTGTGGAAATGGGTGATTAATCAAAGCACGAAGTGCAAACAGAGGTCATCAGATTTCGGAGACTGGAGTCGGCCGTCGACGGTTGTCCAAGTCTTGATGACCGAAAAGGGGCGGACAAAACTCTGGGCGACATAGAGCACAGCCTTATTTGGAAGACTGTGATCAAAGAAAGATCCAAGTCTTGATCTGCTTGCCCTCATACTCTCAAAAACATACCGACCTCTGACGTCCTTGAACGTAAGTACCTTTACTGGACCACCTATGAACAATGCCTCCAACTTTGTATGCCGCAGGAGATAAAGGCCAAAAATAGCGGGGCCAATGAACCCCATGATCTTATTTCTGAGCAGATTTCTTTAATCGTGAGCTGCTCTTTATATCTTTAAATGGTGCGTGGGTTGATTTTGGTGCGTGCGATATAAGTTCAGCAGGCTTGTAGTTTTCAATATTTATGTTGTGTGCCTGTTTATAGCCTTGCACCTGAAGCAGACAAGCAGGGCATTTGTCACGTTGCTTGTAGCGAGCAGACTGGTATGTCGGAAAGACACACGCGTGCAGACAGACGTATAGGCGAGCGTGCAGACAGAGAGTCAGACAACACACGGATATCAGGAATTACTAACTGACTGACATAGGCTACTGATTGACTGACATATTGACTAAGTAACATGCTGACATACAGACAGACAGACAGACAGACGGACGGACGGACGGACGGACTGACTGACTGATTGACTGACTGACTGACTGACTGACTAACTAAATGACTGACTAAATGACTGACTAAATGACTAGATGACTGACTGACTGACTGACTGACTGGGTGACTGACTGACTGACTGACTGACTGGGTAACTGACTGACTAACTGACTGACTAAATGACTGACTAAATAACTAACTAAATGACTGACTAACTTAATGACTGACTGACTGACTGACTAAATGACTAACTAAATGACTGAGTAAATAACTAAATGACTGGATGACTGACTGACTGACTGACTGATTGACTGACTGACTAACTGACTGATTGACTGACTGACTGACTGACTGGGTAACTGACTGACTAACTGACTGACTGACTGACTGACTAAATGACTAACTAAATGACTGACTGACTGACTGACTAAAGACTAACTAAATGACTGAGTAAATGACTAAATGACTGGATGACTGACTGACTGACTGACTGACTGATTGACTGACTGATTGACTGACTGATTGACTGATTGACTGACTGACTGACTGGGTGACTGACTGACTGACTGACTGACTGACTGACTGACTGACTGACTAGCAGGCAGACTGTTCGGCTTGAATGGTCGTAATGACAGTTCCTTAGACGTTCTCTCTTCTGAACTGAAACGTGAAACTTCTCCTCTTTCGAGGGTTACATGAGCGCAAGACAATAAAAGTCAATTGCCATCGAAGAATCTGCAATTTAGCTGTCATTAATATTGCATCCCGTATTATGAAGACTGGATGATTATTAATAGACTACCCACCGTCTTGTTTGATTCCGTTTCTCAGCAGTCTTTCAACCGCTCTTCCTCTGCATATAGAGCAGAATCGGTCACTCTATTGTAAGTCGAGTTCAGTGAGTAACTCTTGCAATCTCAAACGCATTTTTATCTTACCTTTATATGCACATTCCTGCGTTCTTATACCACTATCAAGGAATTTAAATTTAAAATGCTTACTGTAATAATAATAATACAGAACGATAGTTAATACGGTAGGTGTTCTCAGTTCAAAAGCCTTTCTCGGTTGCCATTTAAGTTGCGTCGACTTTCTATACCAGAAGCTGGATCTATAAAATATCTCAGAAACTGACTGAATCGGTTTGTCTTCCTTTGAAACTGCTTAAGTCTTAAGAGAAATTTCTAATAAGGACCTACTCCTCCCAAAAATTGCCCAAATAACCAGCATTTGTGATCATTCTTATTTCTGTATTTATTAAGCGCCTCTATCTAATGACAGAGCATCAATCGATGGCGCTGAAGACTTGCTTAAGGTCCCCACACAGTAACCGTCTCAGAGAAGGAGACTCGAACCCTCACACCCCGGGCTGCAAGGCGAGCACTTTCATTCGGATCAGTGGGGCACCCAATCCACCTCTCACCACATGCTAAATCGCACATCTCCATTTTCCAGTTGCCCTATTACGTCCAACAGTTTCATGGCATTTTATTGCTACAATAATCAATAATGATTATTATTAAATCAATATTGGCTTATTATTAGATCAATAATGGCTCCACGGAGGTGGTCATATGAAGAGCCCAACTGATCTTCATAGGGTGGAGGCCATTTCCCCAACTGAACCCTTCGCTCCCGATGTTCCCCCAGTAATTGCATCTTTGCTAAGTGTATAATCATCGACGACAACAATATTAGTTCAGTGCCATTCTGGACTTGAACGATCTTTCCGCTGAAGCACAGATATTACGATCATACGAGTGGCATAACTGTATGATGGCCGAATGGTGCAAAACCCCGCTGCCTGCCTGCATATGCAAGGTTTAATCCCTGATGACAGATTGCAGTTTTTCCATTGAGGCATACCTGTATAAGCAATGTACCACTCGAAGATACTGTACGTTTCCAAACGTGAAATTTAATACCGGTACAAATGCACGCTCATGCGCAGACAAAAATTTCCCATTATGCAGTTTCTGTTATGACCGTTTACAGACAGCTAAGCGATCTCGGCGACTTGTTGCTGTGTTTTCAATTACCAAGCTATAAGTGTCAGATGCCACTGAGCATGCGCAGATAAATATCTCACTGAAAGGGGCGTTGACTGCTCCCATTAGTTGCTAAGGGGATGCTGTTGTTGCTGCTGCTACTGCTGCTGCTGCTGCTGATAATCCCAATCAACATAATGAAAAGTCGATATAGAGAGGTATATTTATATATATATATATATGATTAAAAATCATATATATATACGTCTCTGATTATATATATATATTTTGCATATATATGTTGCATGCATAGGAATTTTCGTAAGCTTCTCGTCCATGTTTTCATTAGTGTCACAACGTTCTGGTTCAAATCCGACTAACGATTGAATCTGTTTGGACCAGCGTCGTTTGATGGCCTAAGTCTGTTTCGATGTGTTGTGCTAATGGTAAACCTAATGGTATAGTCAGTTTTCATTATGGATAATGTAGATAACGTGTAAACTCGGCTTGGAGATCAATCCGGATTGAAGGAAATTAATAGGAACCGTACATAAGAATGATTTTCTGCACGATATGGTTGTTAGATAGGATTGAAACGTTGCCATAGATAAAAGCATAATGTATATCATAGTTCAAGAAGATGGCCTTCTGATTTCTTATAGTTTAAGAAAATGGCCTTCTGATTTCTCATAGTTTAAGAAGATGGCCTTCTGATTTCTCATAGTTTAAGAAGATGGCCTTCTGATTTCTCATAGTTTAAGAAGATGGCCTTCTGATTTCTCATAGTTTAAGAAGATGGCCTTCTGATTTCTCATAGTTTAAGAAGATGGCCTTCTGATTTCTCATAGTTTAAGAAGATGGCCTTCTGATTTCTCATAGTTTAAGAAGATGGCCTTCTGATTTCTCATAGTTTAAGAAGATGGCTTTCTGATTTACCTTCGATCTTCTTTCTCATTATGGTCATTCGTAGGCAGTATTATATCAACGCCGACTCAGCTACCCAGTATATAGAAACGCTGCTTGCGCTTGTCTGAATACATCTATATCTGAGGCTTTGACTATAGTTGGTCTTTGCAGCCTATTGGTTAGAGTGCTTGGCTTATAATGTGATGAGTATACGAGTTCGACCCTCCCTATATAAGACCGGTACTGTGTAGGGACCTTGAGCAAGTCCTTCACTCACAATTGCTCAGCGCAATCGATTGCTGCTTAGTCATTAGACAGTGGCGCTTAATAAATGCAAAAATAATAGTAAAAATAGCTATAGAGTCCGGCGTGTGTGGATGTGTGTGTGTCGTAAACAGCTGTGTGGTACTCCTGTATTTTGCGCCACTGATGGTAATTTATTATAATTATCTGACTATAACTTATTACGCAGAAAATCCGAGATATATAACGCAATGGGACATAGAAATAGTCCTACTCTGAACATACGAGTACTGGAATCATGCAGAAAACTCGACAAACAACGAATGTTTGCTTCCATATCGAAGAAGTGAATCCGAAAACCGTGTCAGCTGGAAGCTGCAGGTATATACAAAGTGACTTCAATTCTACAAAGATTTCTGAACACTGAAAATTAAGCAGAGGCTTTAATAAGTGTATATCTATACCTGCATCAAACCAAGAAAGTGATGGACGCCTGATATTTGTGTTTAATCAAATTGCACATATTCTGAAAAGTCCTTTCTTTATTATGACACCATTTCTCTCTCACTATCGCACTCGCCACCGGCGTGCCCCTGCACATACACACGGCCAGCGTGTCGTCTCCGATATATACAAGCATATATATATTTAATTAACAAATACAGGCTTAGTAATTCCAACCGTAACTGTTATAGGAGTCGCAGCGTGCAGGCAGCAAAAGCATTTTGCAGCTACTGCATTTTAACTGCTGCATATATCTTATTTATTTGCACATAGCAGTATATAACATATATATGATAAACATAATGCGGTCCGTAGAGGAGGCCTTAGCAGCGTGGAGATGCGCGCGAGGAATGGGATACCTTGGCGCTGAAGCCACTTAGAAGTGATGTAGCATATAGCGCAGCGGTTGTCCGGCGCCAAACCCCGCTAGCAGCGACGCGGCGACGCTGTCTTTCCCACAAATTGGCGTGCGTCAGGGATAAATTAAGCCGGCGAGAAGCAGACGGAGACACAGATAGACACAGGCAGGCAGAGACAGACAGACAGAGAGAACAGAGGCAATTCTCTGCCCTGCGGTCTGTGATTAATCACGTCAACCAAACGCTCACGATCGGGCCCTATCTTCTCCGCCGACGATGATCGATGACGAAGAACATAGAGCGTCTCGCGCTGGGGCAACCGCGGCTTCGCACTCCGCGGTAGGCAAGCACCGAACCCTAGACCCTGAGTTATGGCGCATCCCCACGGATAGTCGTCTAATCGTCTGCTCCGATAAATACCGCGCGGGAACAAATTAGAGCGCCACGCAGCGGCGCCTGTGATTAACACTACGCCCAAAGCACACGCTCCAGCGATCCTGACATTATCGCTTGCTCATTGAAATCATCATACAGCTTATGCATTATATATATATATATATATATATATACACACATATAAACATACATGCAAACATACAAGCGTACATACATAAATAAATACATATAAACAAACTTACATACATAAATATATGCATACATACACGTATACATAACTACATACATACATACATACGTAAATACATACTTACATAAATACATACATACATAAGTATATACACACATAACACAAACATACATACATACATAGGCTACTTATTATATACACACATAACTGCATACATATATATTTACATAAAACCTGCATACATAATGTATGAATGAATAAATAAACACTTAAATAAATACATACATACATACATACATACAAACACATACATACATACATAGATACATACATACATACATACAAACACATACATACATACATAGATACATACATACATACATAGATAAATACATACATACATAAATACATACATACATACATACATACATACATACATACATACATACATACATACATACATACATGTATACATGTCGGTTTGTTCGTCTGAATTTTCAATTCGCTTGTCATCTGCGTTAAATTGACATGTTTAGGCTAAATGATACGCTAATGCTCAAGTCACATGATTTTACAAATATTGATGTCTTATGTACCATATTTAGATACTGGGATCGATCTGGCAACTGACTTGAGCTCTTTCTTCTTCGCCTCTTAAACTTTATTTGCACATAGCAGAACTAGTCATATAATAATAATAATAATGATAATAATGATGATAATAATAATAATAATAACAACAATAACAACAATAACAACAATAATAATAACAATAATAATAACAATAATAAAAATAAGAAGAAAAAGAAGAAGAGAAAGAAGTAGAAGAAGAATTATATAGCGCCGTAGCACGGCTGATCGAGGCCGGAAAAGGCGTTTAGGCCTACATGAGTTAAAAAATTCAATGACCGCAATCATATATTTTAAAAAGATAGGTCTTGATTCGCGCATATGCTGCAACAATCGCAAGAATTCTCAAGCTAATTAGGCTAACAGCGAAAGAATTTACTTAGTCACGTGACGCCTCAAACATGAATTTCTGCAGGCGTATGCAGAATAATAGCATAGCTGGGATTAAAATAAAGCCTTGACCTGGGCCCAGCAGTTGTCCAAAAAGATTGAATATCGTGCTGCTCTAGTTCGAAACCTGCTGGTCTTCGTAGGTCATCAGACGACAAGGCATCTTATAGGCATCTACTAATAGTCTCAACAGCATGGGTTCTGAGAACCCACTTGGATCGGAACCTAATTACGGAGCCTAGATTATCTGAAGTTAAAGGAAGTGAGATACGATAATTGGCATATGTCATTAGCAGTGAACGCACCGCATGCTGGTCTCTAGTGCCACCTGTTGTCATGAGTGGGATGCGTTATCTTCCGGTCGTTGGGCGCCACCTGGTGACGTATTTGACAGCTCCGTACGTGGTCGCGTTGTGTTGAAGATAATCCAGGAGATCTGTTTACTGTAGAAGGAAGAATGAAGTCAATAGAGAATTGCAGGGTATGCTAGCAAGAGAGAAGTGCAAATGAATGGAGAGGAGAGGAGAGGGAAAAGAATAGGAAAGAAGTGGATAGGAGAGGAGTAGAGAGAGGAGTGCAGAAGAGAGAGCATTGGAGAGAAGAGGACTGAAGTGGAGAGAAGAGGACAGAGTGGAAAGGATAGAAATAGAAAGGTGATAAAAAGACTACAATGAGAAAAGAGGAGAGGAGAGGCATGGATAGGAAAGCCGTGGACAGCAGAGAAAAGGAGAGGAGAGGAGATAAGTGGACAGAAGTTGAGAGGATAGAAGTGCACAGGAGATATGAGGAGACAAATACAGAGAAGAGGAGAGGAGACAATCGGAGCTGAGGATATGATTCTAGCTGACAAGATGAAATTCATTCAACCAGAGAGAACTTGGTCTCCATCTAGCGAATGATATTCTCACATCAAGCAGGTCCTTTAGGGGAAACCGAATCAGAGCCAGCCTTTCTAACTAGGCTAATAACAATCATAGCTTTTAAGATTCCGGTGTTTAGCACCATCTTACAGCTGCCAGGACCGTTGACATCGACCTTACCTTACCGTATACCCGGGTTACAAAATAAGAGAATTATCGAAAGACAATCAATTAAAAAGACCTAGCTGAAAGTATTTAAACTTTAAGTCAATCGAAACACTTGCAAACCTAAACATCAAACAAAACGACAGTCAATAAACTTTAACTTATTTAAAAGTCACTCTAAATTAAGTCTCTAATAGGTCTGAAGTCTTTCTTAAATGCACATTATAACCAAAATGTGATAAACAGCGCAGGCTTATTTGACTGTTTTACCATTTGAGAAGATTTCATAAAAAGAACTGCTCGCATTTTATCTCAAAATTCCAGCTTGTTTATGCCTATCAGTTTAGTATAAAATATGGTCACTCATAAGATTTTCGTCCACTTTATGTAGCTATTGGTGTCAAATATTGACTCTATTTCTTTCGCGACTCTTGAGCAGATCCAGCGGAATCGGTATCGTCAATGTAAGGAATATCGCTGTCACTTGGATGGAATCCATGTCCCACTGTGCTGGCAGCAGGAGCTGAATGCAGGGCTCCATGTTTGGGCGACGCACTTGGAGCACCTGCAGTTTTCTCAGGCGACAACACAGAATCGACTGCTTTTGATGGCCCTGATCCGAGTCCAGTTTCAGATGATTGTCTTGTGTCGGTCGAAGGACTAGATTTGCTTGACGCAACGCTTGGAGGGTAGAACAGTCCATCGAGAAGATCGTCGAGAGAAATATCTCTTTCCGGTGGTTTGGCTTTTCGTTTACAACAAGGTGCTGTAATGTCCTTTGGTGGGGGTGGTGGTGGTGGTGGTGCACTCGCATCCCTCGTGGTCGGAATGGTGCTTTGAGGAAGATTCTGAACGCCATACATCCGAAATTCTTGTTTATCGTTTTCAAGTTCTTTGCTTGCTGTCTGTGTTTTAGGGTGAGGTTTTAGATCTTGCTTTTTCGAATCTTTCTGCTCCATTTTAGCTTGAGCTCGTTCCACGGTCAGTTTAGTATCTATGGAGAGATCACTTAAACTGGACAGTTTAGATCGCTCTTCATCATTGACTGGCCTGAGGTCCTCTGCTCTTCCATGCATGGTGTTTCTGGTGACGTTCGGATTACGGGTGTTTGTCTTTTGTTTCTCAAACTCCCTTTCAGCATTTGAAGGATTTGCTTGCGCTTTTGGAAGGAAATCTTTTCCTTGCTGGTTGTTTTCGTAATTAGTAGTAGGCTTACCAATAGCATGAATGCTAGTTTCACCTGGCGTTCTTGTTAAAATCTGCGGTGAGTTCAAAACGTCGCTGTCGGCTTCTTTTGAGCATAAAACATCCTCAGAGACAGTGGTGCCAACTTCTGGTGGTGGCATTTTGGCTAAATGTTTCCGATCCCTGTCCTCATTTTCAACTGGTTTTCTTCCTGGTCCAGCAGTACAGTGTTTGTTAGATCCCAAGAAAGGTCTCACGGCTCTGTGGGTACCAGGAACTTCTAGATGATTCTTTCGTTCAGTATGCTTCTCACCTCCAGATGGGGATCTTGCACGAGACCTATCTCTTGATGACGATCTCGATGATAAACGACTTCGTTTTGAACTTGCCGCTTCTTGAGATGGTGACTTTCTGGAACGTTTTTGGTCGGTAGTCCCATATCTTGGAGTCTTATCTCCTCTGAATGGCGACCGTGCCGGGGACTTAGATCTCTTCGGTCTGTTCGCGTCAGTAATTGGCGACATCCTAACCTGTTTTTCTGGTGTAAACTGAGGCCTTGGACAACTGGCTTCCTCCTCTTTCGATAGCGCGGTAGAGCGTTGTTTTCTGCGCATGCCTACACTCGTTGACTCTCGAGATGATGACATTTTGGCCTGTGTTTTTGGTCTCGGCCGACGTCCTCTTTGAGGCTTTTCTTCTAGTGCCGGCGATTGTGATGCTGTTTTTGAATCGGCGGCATCTTGAATCGATGCTGCTTTAGGACTTCTAGCTGTCAGTCTGGATTTTTTTGTAAACTTGTCTTCTTGTGATGAAGATCTTCCTGGCGAACGACGTCTTCTACCCGTATCATCTTCATCTGATGATTTAGATGGGACTCTTTTCGGGGTCTTTGGTTTTGGCCCAGTCGAAACCGAAATATTTTCGTCGCTTTGTGATATGATGCATGGAGCAGGAGTCTTTTTCTCTGCGGATGACGATGTCGTAGGAGTTTTGCGTTCTGGAGATGATTTTCGAGTAGATTTCTTTAAACATTTTCTATCAGCCTTACCTTCAAGTTGCTCTGTTTCATCTGAGAAGGCATCTTTTCGTTCTTTGAATGTCATAACTTCTGCTGGTTGCGATTCCTGTACGTCCCTTCTTTTCCTGGAGGAACATCTTTCAGGAAGTTTCTCTTTTGAAACTTTAGTTCGCGAAATCACTTCTTTATAGACACCACAAGGCTTTGTGTCTTGGGAAGCAGGTCTGCTTTCTTTTGGGCCGAATTTCTGGGAATACTTTCCAGCACGAGGAGGTGACCTTCTTTGGACATGCTTTTCTAGCGATGAAGACTTCTTGAAGAGTTGTTCCTGTTGTTTCAATTCTGGGGTTTTGGGTGATTTGCCGTGTCTCATATATGATACATCTTCATCAGAAGAAGAGACGCCTAAAAACTGACATCCAGGTATTTCACGTCTGAGCGACAGTTCTCTGCGTTGCTTCTCCGCTTTTGCAAGTGATCTATCAGATAATTTGTGTATCTCTTCGTCTGAGAGGCATTCGCAAGGAAAGGTAGCTTTCGGTTTCAAGCTGCCCGCGTATTTAGTTAATTCTAGCGTATCTATCCGTTGTTTTTCCCTTTCAGAAGTTGATGGTTGGGCTGTAGTTGTGACAACAGCTTTTTCAGAAGAGGGTCTCAGTTGCTTCTCTGAATCATCAGTATGCTCCAAATGCCTCGATGCTAAGTCTTGTTTCAGTTTGCATCTGCAGTCTAGTCGTCTAGAAGAGCTACCTGGAGAATCCGATGTCATCTTGCACTTGCATTTCATTCGACACGCATGACTGGTCACTGGAGTTTTCTTGGAGGGCGGAGATGGTTCGTCGGAACTTGTGCTGGTAAGTGGAGACTGTCGCTTATCAGTTTTAGCTGCCCTGCGATGGATGTCAACCGGTGCTAAAGTCGGAGCTGATTTTTCCGTGCCAACTGGACTTATAATCAGTGACGGTTGCTTAACTTCCGGTTGATCGCGTAGTCGTCTGTCACTTGAAGAGGATGGAAGTAACTCAGAAGGTTCGTATTTGTCTAATTTCTCTTTGCTGGGTTTCATTTCCGGTTTTTCTTGTTTCACCCTGGTGTCTGGAGCCAGTATCTGTTTGGCCACAGAACTCTCATCACGCAATGCTTTTGCGTCGGCTGAAGTTTCCTTTTCGAGATCTGGGTAAAGCCATTTTCCAGCTTTGTCCGGAGACTGCCAACGTTCATTCAACTCTTCGGCAGCCGCTGAAACCGGAAAACGTTTGCACTTTGCATCTGTCTCCGATTTCCTCATTTCGTCATCTTGGTCGTCGTCAATGGTGCTGTCAGCAAACGAAACATCCCGACCCACGATCAACCCTTTCGTGTCTCTCCTCTTTTTCTTCGACGACTGTAAGGCGCTGTCGTCTGACGACAGAGGCTTTAGCTTTCTCCTCTTTCCTGGCTTGCTTAACTTCAACGAATGCAATCTTTCTTCTCCAATACCATCCGATTTGTAGGTTTTCAAGAGCACGGACGGCAGAAAACTGTCCGACACTTTTTCCGGTCTCCATTTGTGCTTTTCAATTCTTATTACGTGTTCTTCCATTACCCGGTAAAGAAAGTGATACTGCTCCTGTTGAAAGGTAAACAAGCACACGAGTTAAGGGCATGAAAAAGTCAAATCCTACACCGTGGTTCTGATTTCTGACCAAGCAACCTATCAGGAACGCTGGTTTGGTCGATAAGTTGCCGAGTCCTCTTTTTGCTCCATTTAAGAGACAGGAATCTCACAAACGCAGGAGCTACTAAAACGCCTTTCAAGACTAGTAAACCGCTTTTGCTGTTTAGGTCACATAGCACGGACCATTGCCTTACCATGTCTTATATTTTAGGTATACAGTGAACAGCAAGGTAAAAATTGGTATCAGATTAAAATGAAGACTGACAAGATGACAGAAAAACTGGTGGACTCACCACTGAAGTGATTGCATTCGGCATGTAGGAATAGACATATCTTGCAGCCGAATAGACATCGACAACGCCATCAGACTGAATTGGGTCAATCATCAGCCAGACGATGGCAAATATAGCGGCACGTGCCTTGTCCCCTCCGTGGACGCTGAACATGACCACGGGCCTGCCGCCACCTGTTCGCTGACTCCAATCCGCCACGTTGATTGTCAGGTCGAGAACGGCGTCGATCAGTGGCACCTCGAGTGAATCCGGCCACTTGGCAAATTCGTAGAGCCGAATCGAATTCATGGCATTTGCACTGGTGTTGTTGTTGTTGTTCTTCAGGGCGATGCTCAGATTGTGCACGTAGAAGGAAGAATTCGGATGGATCAGCACGGAATCACAGTAGATGGTGTACCTACCGGATTCGACACATGATCCATCCTCGGGCAGGAAGCGCTCTGCAAACGGCAACTCTTCTGCTTTGTTAAGCATCACAATACAGCTGGCGTTGTTTTCATTAATCATGTCCCAGAATTCGTTTAAAATCGCCTTTTCTGGAGGGGAGGATAAAACGAATGCATCTTTTGTAAAGCATCCATCCAACATAACAGTGGCCGGCATGTCTATGCTATCTGAAGGTAGAACACCATACCTGCCAGTACCGTCGCTGATCGCTGGTTCTTTCTGGACAGGACTGGCAAATCGAGTCCCAACACTGGAGGAGCGAATGCCGAAACTCTTTGCAAACAGGTGGGGCCTGACAGCATAGCATTCAAGTTGAACTGCGTTGAACTCTTTCTCAAAGCGCGTCAGCGAATCAAGTTCATTTCTCGCCAGAAGATTAGCCAACATGAAGTGGAAGCGATGCACCGGGGTACGCGTTTCGTGACAGTTAAAAGCCTCAATAAGACAGTGATAGACAAATCGGTATTGCTTCAGAGACTTAACGAGGCCAACGCGCTCCAGGCGCAACAGCGTCACGCACTCTAGCACATCCACTTTTCCCGACCTTTTGCCCTCGTTAATCAGAGCATCCACCGCAGCGTAGATGCCGCTACGACCGCCACCCTTGAGGCAGTGAATTACGAAGCCGCTCTCTGGATCGTGCTCCTCTTGGATAGCGGCAATCATGTTGAGGAAAGGAATCGGGTGATCGGGTATACCTCCTGTCTTCCACTGGACATATTGCCACTGGATCACTCGTCGCACTTCTACTTTTTCACTCATACAGCTGACCCTGAACTCCCTCACTTCGTGGTGAGCCATCCTATCCTCTCGCATCAGATGAACTTTGACATCGTGGTTGTAAATCGGCTTCGACTTTCTCGGCCAGTACTTGTAATATTCCGGTCCGTTCGATTCCCTCGGTTCGAGTAACATGACGATTGTTCCGACCTTCATCTCCCAGACCATTCGCCAGAACTCATTAGCAGTTGAAGCCACGGGGCACTGAGTGACAATACACGATCTGTAGCCAATTGTGCGAATGAAGCTAGCATTGATGTAAGTGCTGTCGTTCGGGAATTGACGGGATAGTTTGACTCGGTTCTTGTCGTACGGTACAACGGCCTGAGAACGATTAAAGGTGACGTTGTAGGCCAGGTTGGCGACATTCGTTGTGTCTGTCAATCCATCGGGCAGACGACGAAATTCATCTTGCAGCGCATAGTGGGAATTGGGTCGCAAATGCGTCTCATAGTGGTGACGCAATCTATGTACAGGTATCGGCTGGTTCGACTTCATCACATAGAAGCTAGCGTCGAAAGTGTTCGGCGGTTGTTTTCTTTGCTCAGGCTGCACTTCGTCCACCCGACTTTCCTCCGCAAAAACCGTGTCAAGACTCTTGTCGGCCAGCACGCTGCTCGGCCTGTAGGTGGGTGCATTTGTCGTAGACATATCAAGCTTGCGCTTCTTGTAATTAAGATACCACCACAAGGAAAGCAGGGATACAATCAACCAGAAAAGGATGACGGCGAGAACTATCGCTGCAACAGAACCAGCGCCCAGTCCTCCGCCACCCCCCTCTTCGTCGGACGATTCCAACCTTCCGAGTGGCATGACTCCAACAGTGCGTACTGGATATTGGAAAGGTGTGAGCGCAACCTGAACTACTCCATCTAAAGAATTTGTCAGTCCAATCCAAAGCCAATGTCGCGTGTTAGGCATAAGAGGTACGTTGTAATATTCGCCTTGCTTTCCATAAATTCTATCATCCCCGACGACAACCACACTGTCCTTTGGAGGCTCCTCTATTTCCAGCGCGACATAGTATGGTGCCGCTCCTTTGTTTCTATACCCCTGTATTGGGTTATCTGTGGAACTGGTGGCCACAGCATCGTGAACTAAAACGTCTTCTGATTCCGTCAGGGCTTTGAACCGACTCCCGTCATTCAGGTCCGGTTCAACCACAACCAGCAAACCGTAGGTGATTCCAAAACTGGTGAATGATCGCTTGCCCATTCTTGGCAGGTTGGCTTTCAGTGTAATCGACGTGTTGCTGACCTCGACCAGCTGCGGAGGAGGGAGCTTTGGTGGTGCCTGCATCAATGTCCAGTAACTGGCTGAGAATACGGGAACAACGTCTGACGAATTAAACAAGTGACTGGAAACTTCTACTTGATAAAGCGTACCAGCTTTCAGGTTAGAAATGACGAACGAACGGTTTTGATCTATCGTGATTCCATGAGGATCACTTGAAACAATCGAATACAGAGATTCACCTTCTCTCACCGTTACCTACAAGAAAACTAATATCGTCTAGTGTTGCTTTCTAAGCACCATCATTATTTAACAAAAAATAACGTAAAACTTTGACCATAGTTAAGATAATATTAACTTTCCGGTACTTTTTACTGATTAACTATCCCTAGTACAATATGATGTCGGTAGGTGACCATTCAGTAAAACTGGTCCAAATTTAAGACAAACATTATCCAACACAAAGAACGAGAATAAGGTAAACTAGCTTTCCATGAGAAGAAAGCGGGATTGATTAGCAAATCGAAATTAGAAATTTCTATAGCTCCGCTTCCCGAGAGAAATATTAGTTTTATTAATTACAATAAATGTAGGCCATGATAGTTTATTGTTTAAAGCAATATCTAAATTAATAAATCAGTGAGTCAATCGGCATACGCACCTGTATAGCACCTGTGGAGTTTTTAGAAGATTGGTCTGATGATGTCTCTAAAAAGGACATCATGTGCTGTGAACGTTTCAAAAGTTGATAGCGTTGTTGCTGCACGTGAAGTGGGGTTGATTGGCTGTATGGTGCAGAAATGACGTTGGAGAGGTCGTCAGTGTAGCTGGGCAGATAGGGCGTTATTTCAGGAGACGTGTCATTTCTCAGACTTATTGCTTCACTAGTTTCATTAAATACAGTCTCACTGAGGTCATTCACAGTAATGTTAGAAGCATTTTCAGTAGGTCTAATATTGGGAGAAGTAACAGGAGCTATGGTGATATATGTACTCATGCTGACGACAGTTCTGGAATCAGTGCTGGCAGTAACATTGTCATTAACATTTGATGTGTCCTGATACATTTCTTTGGTATCAGCTGATCCATTGCCAATGTAAGACGACTCATAGTGATCATTTGGTAAAAGTTTAATACGTATGGAGGAAGTTTTCTGGCTGCCAAGCCCTGCATCATTGAATGCTTGCGCTGCTATGGTGACTATCGTAGAATTTGCTCGGTTGCGCTCAGAAATGGCCACGAAGGTCCCTAATGACGGCAGACCGACTTTGTGAGAAACAGGTTTGCACTCAGGAGTACAAGTCAAGTTGATCACAAGCCAGGCGTATCGTTCACATCCGGAATCTCCAACCGGACTCTTCAAAAATAACAATAAATAACTTCGGGGTTTCTATTAATCCGCTGGACCATCTTTTTAGATCAGTGTTCCCACTGAAATTTGATCGGTTCCACTTAATGCTGGTCGCATGACAGTTTCTCGAACATTAATTAAAGATACACCTTTTTTTACGAATGTTCTGTTGTTAACTTTACTAAAGGCTCACAGACCAGTTCAATTGGCTTGCATCATTTAATTGCTTATTACCAGGGTAAATATCAAGCAATGATCTATTTCTGAGGAACTATCAAATTGCACATGTTGGACTTGCCTGGTACTATATCCAACCACTTTTGAAATTAAGATTGTCCAGTGATGATCTACAAATTTCAGGGAAAAGTTCTCCTGATGACAACAGGTGTTGTAGACTTATCAGCTACAATGATTCGACAGTAAAGAATTACCTTACCATATACATCGTGCAGATAAAAAACTGGAAAGTTTTATAAAATCAGAGGAACTAGTTGCATTCGAGATACAAGTTAGCGATTTATGATTAATTAAAATAAACTTTCAACAGTAATAATATATAAAGTTTTTCAGAATCGCTTACTTGCCACGAGATCTTTATGGTATCCGTTCGTCTGTTGATAACCCTGGCATGAAGATTTCTTGGACCTCCAGTCGGTTCTACGAAACAATCTTTACTATTTTCATTTACCCGTTTACTCGGAAATTTGGTCGAAGCTTATAAGACTATCACTGGAAAGGAAGCAGTGCCATGAAAATTCTCTGAACTAGCACCAGCAAATGATGACCCGAAGCCAAATATACAAATTGTTTATGAAACCGACAGCGTCTTTAAGGCTGAAATTCTTCAGAGCAGTAGTTATGTGCAATAATATGGAAGATAGCAACGTTTCAGTGAACACATTCAACAGGAAATTTGGAGAATTTGGCTATTTAGAGGGGTAGAGTGTTGTAGTTAAAAATTAGCACAGACGACAAGTTTCCTGAGCCACTTACAACTCATGTTATGTTGTGCAATCCAAACACAAGAAATTATTTCACTGCATCAAATATTCGAATTTATAATGTCAATGAATCCGATTGTAGTCTTTATTTGGGCCTCGTGGAGATCAAGTGTATTATATTTTTGCATTTATTAAGCGCCCCTATCTCAAGACTAAGCATCAATCCATGGCGCTGAGCAATTGTGATTTAAGGACTTGCTCAAGGTCCCTACACAGTAACGCAGTCACAGGGTTGACTCGAACTCGTTCTCAGCGTTACAAGTCGAGCGCTTTATCCAATCAGTCACTGCGTCCCACGATGTATGTTCTCCCCATGTGTGTGCTCTTGATTTACATGTAGCCCTCAAAATTTTGGGGAAATATCTTTAATTTGGGCTTATATATTGTAAAGACTTTGGAAGCTGGTACTTACCTCGACAGGCAATATGAACCCAGTCTGTTTCGGGTCCTGGATCAGAGGACTGTGGTTTATTGCTGTTCAGCCAGACAATCGTAATCCGGAACTTGTAGTTTTGGTTCATTTCCAGTAAAGGAGTGGTGATGTCGTACTCTTCTGCGTAAGAGGAAGCCGATACGGAACCTACATCTATCCAATCGTCATCCGTAGCACTTAGCATCTGCACCTGATATGACGAAATGCTAATGTTGCCTGATGATTCAGTGGGTTCAAATGCAGACCAAGCTAGAGTGACATGTGAATGGTTTACGGATCGGACTACAGGAGGTTCGCTTAGCACTGGCATACCTTCAAAGAAAAGGCACAGAAGCTTGACAGAATTAAAAGGCAACACATTTTGCTATAGTTTCTATTAAATGGCAAACAGGAAACAACTTTACTGGTATTTTTCATCTGATGGGTCTACACTGATTCTAGATAGAAATACAATTCTCTCTAATCATATCGTACCATACTGCTATGTCTTTCCTAATATTTTTATTTTATAAATTTATTTAGTTCTGAACTACTTCGGTTATCTGCTCACACATACAATTCCGACAATGTTTGGCAGGATCCATTCTTAAGATACAGTGAGGTGAACCCTGAACTGAAGAAGATCTTATTTGCAGTTCTAAATGGAGAGACCAAGTGACAGAGAAGAAGCAGTCTTACGGTGTTGACATGATGGTCCAATCCACCCAGAGGCGCATTCGTTTGAACCACAATGCCCATTGACTGCGTTGCACTCTTCCACAGTATTGCAGTGACAGTTCCACGTGCAGTTCAACCCGAACAAACCTTTAGGACACTCTGCAACTCAATAAATACACTGCAATAATTACTGGCAACCTAGGCCCAATTTGTTAGCCACAAAAAGCAGTAGTGAAAAGTTTGTGTTGTATCGTCATGTCGTTGTTCAATTTTAGTAAAAAAGAAGCTCAACCTAAACAGTCTCATCTCATTTCAGAGGTGTTAATGACTTGTTACTAAATTTATTAGAAGATCAGAAGAATTAAAGTTTAGAATAATAGCTTTTATAGAGGTTTTCCAGAACAGAACTGCTATACCATCTTAACACTTTAGGCAGTATTTAGAATAAACTACTAAGTACTCAATAAAATTCAGAGCGAAATAACTTATATAACAAGACACTATCAAAGCGCTAAGGACATCCTAAGACTCCACCTGTCTGGCACAGTGGTAAATTCGTCCATCCTGGCTTGCAAGACCCTTCCCTGCACCGACCGTCTTCCGGATCGCAGCCGTCAGGACCACCAGGTAGACAGTGACAAATTCCAGAGCAGTTGGCACCAAACGTGCCGCTTGGACACCGGGTTTGCGCTGGATAAGAAAGTTTGTTTAAAACATCACAACGTCATGAGTAGAGATAACAGTTAAATGTAGCTTTTAAATATTTCGTTTTAGCGGCGCTTTGTAAATATCGGGATTCATATGCCTATGAACATACATTTATAGCATATGTATTTTTATGAATATATAGGCCTGTATACATACGTATACACACATACATACATGCTTACCATGTATTACTGGCTTTATTGCTAGATTAATTCATACATGCATGCATACACATGTGTTCATATATACATACATACATACATACATACATACATACATATATGCATACATACATACGTACATACATGCATACATATATACATACCAAACATTTCTTATACTATTTTTAAATTATGCCAGATTACAATAGAAATCCCAAATTAAGGCATTCTGTCATCATTTGAAAAATCTTCACGACTAACTTCCAGAATTAGACTGACATCAGTCCTAGCAGATGGTAAGCTAGCACTCTTTGTAGAATGGCTGTACTTTTGGGTAGCCAAAAATAACTTAAGGTATTAAGTCTTCACCAAAAGAAATTGAAGATATTCTATTAAATTGTGGCTAACTTAGAACACTGGTAATAAGTTAGGTCTATAGGTTTACCTCCTGCGAGGAAAATTTTGACCCTTAGTTAAGGTTGTGATACTTGTATTGGTTCGCAACATGGGAGCCCACATAAATTTGTGGAGGGGCAAAAATAAAAACTGGGACACGTCATCACGACCTGATGTGGGCCCAAAATCTTAAGATTTGAATTCCAGGAATGGGCAAACGCCCCATCTTGCCCCTATATGCGGGCGCCCCTAGTTTGCATGTTACTTTTAGCAGAATTTAAGTCTACAAAACGTAAACCAAGTGCTATAACTTTCTGAAGACAATTTATACATTTTCCCTTTAACTGCGAGTTTCACTTAATCATAATGAGAATTTGAGCCGGGGTTACAAATACAGGTTATAATGTAGAAAGGATTGACAACCCATTCTTACCTGATGTAAACCACAAATGAATCAACACATCTAAGATCAGTAGGCCGATATGCATTTTAAACTGGTAGTCAAGAAACTTTCGCGACAAACTAAAACGTAAAAAACCAGTTATCTCATGTATCGGCTTAAAATCTTATAATTAAACATCAGTTATATAAGCAGGTCTTTCCAAAATTGCATAGCTAGTCATGGCTTGTGTTCAGTTTATAAAAAAATACTTTATATTTTAGATTATTAATTGTTTTACTCAGTGTTATACTGTCACCTATTTGTAATCCATGATGTAAATAGGTGACCTTCGTAGCGGAACTGTTTGTTCCTTTTAGGTCAGCCCATTGGCACCACTATATGTGACAGACTATAACTGTATTTGTTAATTATTGTTTGGTTGTCAATAAAATCTCTCTCTCTCTCTCTCTCTCTCTCTCTCTCTCTCTCTCTCTCTCTCTCTCTCTCTCTCTCTCTCTCTCAGTCTAACCGCACGGTAGTCCAAGACACTAGCGTTCTCTTACGAATATCCACGCGAAATTAGGCTTATAGATGACTCAGCCTCTGCGATTTTCCTTGACTGACGACTGATAGTCTTGACTGAGAGTGAACGGGTTGGCTGGCTATTCTAACTTAGCTATCTGAATAAACGAACAGTAGACATTAACATAGCAAATTATTATTACGCCTTCCATGATTTCAAATTTAGTCACCTTCGGAAGAAACCGTTCGGCCATCTTGCCAGTTAGTCTGACGTCATAGCATGACGTAACGAAGAGTAGACTATTCGAAGAAATTTAACATATAGTTTGATTTACAAGAATGTCATGAATTAGACTACTAAATTTTATCGTATAATATATAGTAGCCTAAATTATGAATTGAATAGTGTAAGCTAAACTTATAAGTTTAACCTATTACTATATTATAACCTTTGATTATTTCACTAAATGTGAGTCCGGAGAATAACGTTTGATCAGGATGCGATGTTTTCTGCGTTAAGTCCGATTTTAAAGCGGAGCTTAATCTTATGAATGGTTTAATAAACAAATCATTAATATTGGGCTGTAGGCGCGTTGAATCCCACGTGACTTTCCTTGCTTGCTTACTCGCTCACTCGCTCGCTAGCTCGCTCACACAGACATAACCGCCTGCAAAAATCTTACCCAGAAACATCAAATTTTTTACCTTCCAGTTTATTTCAACTTAAATGTAACTAACCGTAAATGCTGCTGTCTCCTTTGCTCTTTCTCCTATCTCCCGACAACCGGGTCTTGTACGTCATAAGCGGTATTTCATTTCTAGACAACCTGCAGGCTTGAAATATTGCGATTGCGAATAAGATGGTGACTTTCAAGTATCGCTTTGGACATTTTGGAGTGTTAGGATTATAATTACGATTAGTCTAAGCAAGGAAGTATAATTTGAGTAAATTTAAATTATTAGGCCTTCTAACAACATTTACATGCACGTGTTACATCCTTTACTACCAGATGTAAAAAGACAACAATATAATTTGCGAGAAAGAGCTCATAAATATTCTTTACCTGTTAAAGACCATAAAAACTTTATAACACGTATCCTATATAAAAACGTATATTAACACTTGTAATTGTTACATGATGTTTAATATCTCATGTCTTGATTAATATTACATAAATGATAAAAGCATCGCTGTCCTATTATCATCCTTATGTTTATTGTCTTTTTTTGTTACTGTTATATTATAAATTTCTTGTAAATTCTGGTGCGGTATGAATGGTTTAATAAACCATTTACCCAGAATATTTTGATGAATAAACGAATATATATACACTAATCGTTATGTGCAGATAGCGAAACGAACCAACTTGCTCATCAAGCATGATGGGATATGTGACGTCACTAGCAGCGTTTTGATTCGATCGACTTCGTTGGATGCGTTGTGTTTAAATTCAGAATTCGAATTTGTTTAAAAGAGCAAATCAACGCAAGACGCAGGTTCACACTCATTTTGGTTTTACTTCTTATAAATGATTAGTTTTTCGGGTTTTCACAATTAAACTGCACCTAGTGGATGATTAAATTGCTTTCATGCTCTGGCGTTTGTAGTAACCTGTCATAAAATCCGTATTTCTCCAGCGTCCAAAACGTTTGAGTAGGCATGAATCAGCATGTTTATTAAGCTCCAGAATGCATTTAAATTTTCATTTTCATAAAATGATTGGTGTTGGAATTTGGCGATTTATTTATTAGTAAGCGATAATCTGTTGCTTCCTACTGATCTGTCTTATAGTTCACAAAGTACTACATTTGAATCAGCTGACCTATCTCTGTTCCATGCTCAACCGTCTTACCAACAAATATTGCATTTTATACCTTGTCACTTTCTTCATGGTGCTTTCATTAAAAAACCTTTATGACTGGAAAACATATGTGCTTGCAGATTCATAAGTATCATTTCCAGCTGAACATTTCACCATGTATGGAATTGGAACCGCGTGCCTATTTTTTCTTCTCACTTGTGTTTACCCAGAAGGTAACTAGATATAAATTTATTTAAAATGCTGAATTAATGTTTGGATTAACTCATTTGTTGGCCAGGATGTTGAATGACCATACATTGTCACATGCCAAGGCTACGAAAGGGAAGCCGCTAACAGCCGCCTCTCAGTATTAGCTTAAGGACTGTTCTTTTTCTTAATTTATTCTAACTTTACACACCAAAACAAATTTATTTTTAAGCCAATTCATTTCGACAGTTAATTACCTTGGTATTTTAACTGTAAAAATTCAATTTAATAAAACAGAACGGTTGCATCGACTATGTGAAGTTTTCATTGCTTGGTCTTGATCCCCAAAGATCTTAGTTAATGAAGCATTCATTAGGAAAGGCGTAATATTATATTTTTTAACTTCTGATTTATTGCCTAACTAATTAGAATCCTGATGTGAGACGTATATCCTAGAAGCAGATAATTTTATGTTAACTTTTGCACTTTTTTCATTGCAGTTCTGTCGGATGGGGTCCTGCCTATTAGGCTGCATGGGGGTAGTTCACCTCACCAGGGCAGAGTTGAAGTATTTCATGATGGAGAGTGGGGCACAGTTTGCGATGATGGATTCACAAATAAAGTTTGCAACATCTTATGCAAGCAGCTTGGATATGGGTATTATACTATGCAAATAGATCTTTAATTTCTGACACAATTATGGATTCATAATCATGCAATCATTATCTAAACTAGTTCCTTAGAACTGCAAGTGGTTGTGTTCTTGAATTTTTAGATCTTTAGGTAGACAAAGTAACAGTATTAGTTGTAGTAGAACCGTGTGAGAATCTGATTTTCTCAACTATATGAATAGTTTCTAAGTAAATACAGGAAAATTAAGTGATGGATGGTATTTACGACATATACTCGATTTGGGTAAATTTGGAACCGTGTAGTCCACTGTGTAGAGTGGTAGCGTCTTAAAAAATGACATTTTTCAGAGTCAAAAGGTGTTGTGTTGAAGCTGTGAAATCGTGAGACATAACCCAAGTTGATTTCCTCTGTCTCTTGTAGGTCAGAAGGAGCCTGCATAAATGAAGATGGAAACCATGGTTGCCAACGAAACGATGGTACAGTCTATGGAGGATCAACTGCTAAAATCTGGATTGATGAGCTGACATGTGAAGGCTCTGAGTCAAGCATCGACGAATGCCGCAAGAGCAACTGGGGTGTGACAAACTGTGGACATAAGGAAGATGCTGGTTGCATCTGTAATCAAAGTACTACGGTCACCAGTGAAAAGGGTCTGTGTGTCATAATCTGTTCATCTTGCATGTATAATAATATTATAGGATATTATAAATATAATATAATGTACAATATATAATAATTTGTAATATGTCAAGAACAATGTAAAATCAACCCAGGACAGGAAATTGTATCGGGAACTGCTACTTTTACTGATCCTTTCTACTTAAATACATGTTAACCTTTATTCACCAAATCGTACAATGGCACAAAAAAATATGCCTATTGTTTACCTTAGACTCGTACTGCTTCCAAATTACTAAATTTACATTTGACTATATGTATTGTCTGTAGAAAAATATGTTCAAAAATACTTTTAAAATACTTTTAAAGGTGTTTATAAAATTCTGAATGTAGGTTGGTGCGAGAAATCTCGGCATCGAATAGCACCCTTAGACCGGAGTAATCCAACTATGGGGCGAGTGGAAATACAAGACGACAACAAGCAGTGGGGTCTTGTGTGTGATGATGACTGGGATGACATTGATGCCAGTGTCTTTTGTGATTGTCTTGGATACAAAGGGTAAACTCCACGTCGCCTCGTACTCTATCCAGTTCTGAATGTCACTGAAAGGCGGCACTTAGCTGATACTTGCCTACTCCTGGCATGCGTTTACTAATGCAACTGCACTAGCGAATAACATTATGGTTTTATTTGCTGTTGATTGTATGTGAGTAAATATCATCGTGTCAAAAATTTTAGAGATACATTGGCTTTATTCTAGTGCTTTATGAACATTTACTGTTGTACAAATATAGACAACATGTTGCAAAATGCGGCTGTTGTTTACTTAGAATACTTACACTCGTTGAACCGTGCCTCTAAGAATTTGAGTCGATACAGGCGAGTAGAAATGAGGATTTTGCTCACATCGTGTTTGACGATGGTGTAAATAAGTAGGCTTTTAACACAGTGTGTAAAATCAAATGAGCCATAAGTATTTGCAGCTGTCTTTGAAATTCATCCAAAGTAAAAATGAACATTGTATGGTGAATATTTCATATTATACTTCAGTCGTCATTCTTTCCGAGCTCTCTTATATCCCAGCGACACCTCCAGCCTGCCAATTCTGTATAACGCAGTTCACTGTAAGCCACAGGATACTGCATCGACGAAAAACCTCTGGGACTGTGATGTTGTAAAAGCTGACAGAGGACAATGTGACCCAAATATGGAAGCAGCTGGAGTTATGTGTGGTCCTCAACCTGCTTGGCTGTCACCTGGTAAGAATCGTCTATATGTTGTACTTAGTATACATATTAACGTTAATATGTTGCACCTTTATGTTAAGTGCCTAGATAACTAACTACCTTTATATAGTTCTGAAAGTCGTCTACAGTGTTACAAATCGTTAGAATATAATAGGTACGAAGACCAGCTTTTTATGCAACCTTTCCATACTCTGAGGAAGTAATTAATTTGGAGAAATCCACCTGGCTCAGAAGACATAAAATACTATAAATTCCATGTTGTTATATTGTGTAGTTACTGTAGGCCTAGTAGTCGGCCTAAATATCTCACTGAAAACGTACATGGACATAAAGCCAGATATATTCATGTGCATTTTAAAATATCTTTTAATTTGTACACTATGCAGTTCTGTCGGATGTCTGATTCTTCACCATATACCAAATGTAGGTTGCAGCTTTCTAGATATTAGGCCTAATTTAGTAAATGACTAATTTGCAAAGATATATGATTAAATTTTTGCTTTTCTGTCATTTATGTTTTCCCAGAAATACCAGCTGTTGACATGTCATGTTATGGCCAATGGTTGTCGGGCTGTTTCGAGGTCGAACCTTCTAACATATCCATCGATCACTATTTTCTCACCCCAAGCTGTTCCAATGCGACAATCAGTAAAAATGATAATGGCAGTGTATGCTTCAGAATTGATATGAGTACCTGCGTTGCATCACACACAAAGGTAATTAGAACACGTGGTGCATAGCATTTCTACAGATGCCCATTAACAATCAACAATTTCCAACATGACAGTTTTAGCATCGGTGTTAAAGTAAATAAATATTTTAAGACGGTTTCGGGGATCAGACAGTAAGTAAGTAATGTAAGTATTGCATTTGTTAACACGCCATATGTCCATGGACTGAGCGAGGAATCGTAGGCATTAGGCAGGCATAAGAGACTGCTTGCAAACTTTCACCGTTCATCATAGCTTAATTTTGAATTGACAGACCAGCTTCGTTACTTTCGGCCCATAACCAGAAAACCACTCATGTATAATTACAAACATATAAGTAAATTTGCCAACAACTTTACTTGAAAATTATTTTTGGAAGTCTAAAACATTGTCTTGTCTTTCAAAACAGTTTATATATATTCTAAAACTGATTTGAAAGATCTAGCCATATTATAAGTGTGCCTTATTGATCTTTGTAATAAAAACAACTTTATCACAGACACAATCATATAATTTTATATGTAATATAGTTGCAATTTATGTAGATCAACATCTCGACAAAACACTACTGCCACGACATTACTTACTCAAAGTTTGGCAACAGTTCAGCTCAGTTGCTGACCGAATCCATATGGACCAGACGCCTCTGTTGCATAGTCGCTAAAAACGGCACGGCAGTCGGCTCTTTCCTTCCACAGATGGTAGAACCACCCGCAGTGTACAGGGAAAACTCGGAAGTCAACGAGTTTACCATGACTTGTTATCGAGGTTTCCTGGAAAAAAGTGATGCCTTGGACTTTCCAGCTACTGTTCAGCGAGGAGAACCAGTGTCTTGTTACATCGGGGTCAGAACATGGGACCCGCAACTTTACCTGGTCGTCCGTGATTGCAAATTTATGACTGCTCTCAACAATACCGCACTTCTTTTCTACTTCTTCCTCAACAAGTGAGTCTTAACTCCACGAAGCTGGTCAGCTACTAAGTTTGCATAGTATTCATAGCATTTGGCCAGGTTTTGGCTATAAAAAGCCTGCACTTCGCTATAAATATGAAAGTGAAGCCACTTTGCTTAAAGTAATGATCAAATGTTCTAATAAATCTATGCTCATGATAAATGAACAAGTTAATTACGGTTAACCTGTAAAACAGTCAACACTGAAAACATTCCTTTTCCAAAAATCCCTCCATAATTCCTCTCAGTCTGCATGCATTTCTTGCAGCTCAATTTCTAAAGAACATCCACCGTAGCTGTCTGACTGTCTACCTGGCTGACCCTTGAAACTTGACCTGGAACCGAACCTGACCTACCGATTTTTTGACCTAGCGCCTGTGAATGAGTTGGTCCCCATGACTTGGCTTTTTTAGCAGTGATTGAGAGCTTGTCCCATTGATCCGAACAGCCACGGCTCAGCGCGGAAGTTTTGCTGTAGTCGGCCCTACTTCTTGGAATGGTTTGCCTAGTGACCTACGACATAAGCTTCTCAACCTTCCTTCCCCTCTTTTCCGCAAGCGCTTGAAGATCATTTTATTCCCCAGTGACTCTGGGTTGTCCGGTCGGGAGCGCCTCATATGAGTTTACCTTGAAGTGGCGCTTTATAAATACTTAATTACAATTACAATATGTTTTACTGTGGGGGTTGTTCGTTATGCCATGTGTTGTGCAATGTTTTCAGATGTCCAACCACGAATGACTTGGGACTGGTTTTCTACAACATAAACAATCACACTTGGGGCTTCAAATTCAACGTACCCAAATTTCAAAAGTACGACGAATTGTATCTGTCTTGTGACATTTACCTCTGTGACACAGAACAGGAGACTAAGCCGCACTGCGACCGCTCGTGCCCTGCTACTCGCGATGCTATCCCTGACCTTCTCAGAGTCAAGCGAGTGACCGGCCGAAGAGTTCTTCGCGCAAGAAATTCAATACGCAGCAAGAGCGAGAACGGCCATGTTGAACATGGGCCTTTTGTGGTCGAGGATGAAGGAATTGGTCCTCTTATCAACGATGTGGGACAACTCTTTATTGTTACTGCAAGCAAAACTGGTATGTCCACTTGTTGCATTTACAGAGTATTGAAGCAGTGTGACTTTACATGTAATGTTATATATATATCACAATCATAATCTAGTATAAAACTGACGGGATAGAAGCTATTGTTTTAATGAGCGACTCATCAGATTCGTTCACAAATATAGACTTCGCTCGTTGGGGACAAAGTCATTGGCAAACTGAAGTTAGGCGCAGTGCACGGAGTGTCTTCATACAGTGTGCAGGGAACCCTAGTGCACAATAGTGCACACATACTTGTTTTTCAGAAGGCAGCGTTGAAACTACAACTGATACTAAACGATTACAAATTCCTTCGAATGATGTTTTAAAACTAGTGAATTCCATTGTACTTTGCAATTTCTTACAAGATGCATGAAAATTGTATAGAAGTTCATGGTGATTCCTCAGCTTCGCTATGGCTATTTGCTCTAGGTATGTGTAATCGTGTAGCCTATTTATAACGAAGATTAATTTTCTTCTCGTTGTTCAAGACTTCTGCTTAGGACTGTAATTAGATTGTAATTTGCATTTGTGTTAGATTTGCAGTGGGATAAAGGAGCACCTCAGAAGGTCAATGAACTTGCAAATACACTTCCGGTTATGCTCACAGGTCAAGCATCACACGTCTTCGGCAGCCTATGGATCATCACCTTCATCAGCCTTTTGATCTGAAATTATGAAAGACTGCTCTTTGACCGTAGTCTTTGACCGTCAAGAGTTTGCAGATTAACATGATGTTTAATGGTTTGAAGTTTGCTTAAAATTCAGTTCGTTCAAAGTTTAATGTGACAAGACATACAGTAATTCGAAAGTTTTGGAAATCAAAACTTTGAGTTTAAAGTAGTTAAATTTAGCATATTTATTGGACTTACTTTAAAATTATATCCTATTGCATGTTATCTGATACGCATGTTCGTGTTATACCCTATCGTTTGCTGGATATTAAATGTCACGTGGTTTCAAAGTGATCAAGTATGTTGGGTAAAATGTTTTGGAGTCTAGAGCAGAAAACAGAAAACACTTGCCACTTAAAAGGGCCAGCGGAGGATCCAATTAAGCAATCTTAAGGGGCAATAACTGTGACGACTTGAACCCAGGACATTAGGCCTACCAAGAATGTCAGAAAAATGATATGGCTACTGATCCTGCGAATTTTCCGGACAGAGCAACTGAGGGATAAGCAGAAGAAGTTGCGATGTTCAACGAAGGGTGTCCCGATTGCTAATAAAGTAGCTACATGGCCATGCAATCCTAATGTAAGGCCTATACAAAAACTCATGCAAGTAAATTTCTTTGATATTTTATGCAGAGGTTTTATTCAGGGTCGGATAAGCACCCAGTATGAAACGTTCACAGAATAAAAAAAACAATAATTCAACGCATTCTCAACTGACATTATTTTTGCAGCAGTATCAGGAACATTGCAAGGTTGCAGAATGCTGCTATCGATTCATAAATTTCAGAGGCGTTTGTCAAAATTAGCTATAGCCTATTAACAGTAAGCTATATGGCCACCTGCTTCAATAACACAAGGGATACCCGGCATTTTAAGCATGAAAACCTGTTAAGAATAAGCTATATGGCCACCTGCTTCAATAGCACAAGGGATACCCGGCATTTTAAGCATGAGAGTGGTTCAGGCTTTCCCAATTTACAACTTACATTTCTGTTTCACTTAGTCGAAGTGTATAACGCAAGGAAGGCGTTGCATAGTTTTGGCTACACAAAAAACACTGTGTGTGGCCTTTATGCAATCTAAAGGTTTGCCAACAATCTTGCGTTCTCACGAACGACCAAATGAGCCAGCCTTCAAGTGCGACGCAGAGATGTGTCTGTACTGAGGCGAAAGTAACTCCAGAAGTTTATCGAAAAATGACGGTATGTTTAAGATAATACATCTTCACTGAAGACTTAGATCTGATTAGATTTACTATGATCTTCAGAAACAACGACTTATTAGCGACCTGGTGGTTCAAATTTAGAAGAAGCGTTCTTCCTGCTGGTCTGAGCCTTATTTTATGGTTGCAGGTTCACCGATTGCTGCTCAGTATGTACCACATTTTGGCATCTTGGGTTATCCTGTGGACCTGTCATAGACTGGCTGCTGCAGTTGCTGTCGATTCTCGAGCGGTTCTTCTACAAATTTCACATTTTAGGCTCTCATAAAATCGACGTATTTAAAGTAACGTAAGAAAATTAGACTAAGTCAGCTGAAATAACTTTTAAAAAACAAGTAAAAATACTAATGCAATTTAATTCGATGACAGCACACTTGCATCTAATCTAATGACTTCTACAGCGCCGTTATAAAGAGCGAGGCATCAATCGATGGTCGCTTCAAGCGAAATCAGTGAAAGTCGTAATCCGTTGGATCGCGAAGTCTGGTCGAAATGCGACGGGTCAGACTACTGTGGGTAAGCAAGTTGAAAAATATAAATCTTAAGTCTTAAGTAGCGCTTCCGAATTTGATCTGCTATGAGTAACGGTGATATGTAGGCCTAATTGGTTTCATTCTAAACCCAAGACCTGCGTGAAAGAGGACCTGCTTTAATTTTTCTGAGCAGGCCTAGGCCTATATTTAAACCTATAGAATTCAAGAGATTATTCTAGGCTATCAAACATATAGTTGCATTACCAGTTCTTCGATGAAAGTCAGTGCAACTCTGTGCTCGACAACTTTCCTGTTTCCGTTTCCTGTAATTTATAATTACTATAACATAATTTTAAAGATCACATTGCAATAAGACTCGTAAAACGGATAACAACCAGTGGCATTACTTAGCTTCGCTCAGAATAGGACTCAAGTAGGTCAAGAAAGGTTGCTTCAGAAAGGAATTAAGGACCGATCACTGCAGAAGCCGCGTTTTACAAAGTTGATGTAGACTTATCAACAGGTAAATACCATTTTGGGATTAAAATGTACAGATCACAAAGCTTGAACTCCAGTTAGATCTGCAATTAGCAGAACTGTCCACGGGTTGTATGGACTCACGTGTCGGATTTTTAGTAAATTAGGTGGGTCGGTCGGGTGCTGAAAAAAACAAGGCTGGTGTTTGAATTAGCTATACAAAATAGTTGTAATTGATAACCTCTGAACTTACTTAACACACCCTAAGCCCTGATTTTTGGCCAATAGCATAAACATTTTAAAATTTGCTTTGACATTAACCTCGTGTGAAGGAATGGGCTGGATTGGGTCGTGTGAGAATTTGTGTGATAATGCTGGGTCGGGTAGAATCGGGTCGTAAAAAGTTGACCTATGCACTAAAAGACCTGATCTACAAGAAAGCTATGCTCCTGTAGGAATACCTTAAAGCCAGCATAGTTAAATCAGAGGATAGACCTATTGCTGGAAAAAACATGTACGTGATCCCAGCGCTATACTGTGCAGTATGTGCGTCAAGAACAATTTGTTGATGTCTGGGTCACAAATAAATTCGGAATCTCCTGCACAACTCATATTGTTCGACTGATGCTTAGCGTATCAAAGAACAAGTTATAACGATTGTTTACCTGGCACCTCCTGCTCTTGATGAACCTGAGTTTGCCTATCGAACGGATCTCTATCATCTCCGTTTTTAGCACCGACTTCTCCGTAGTAATTCAGCCAACGAGTCACATCTTGCCCCGAGATCCTGCTTGTCCGCTAGGACACAATATATACACAAACCTTCGTAGGACTCGCCAAAGAGCAATTGACATTCAACAACTGTGACAGCCAAACGATGAATCACATCCTAATTTAGACAACTAATGAAAGCATGTTCTTCCTTAGTATGCAAAGGACATCGCTGACTCGTTCGCTTGCTGCATTCGCAAATAGAATGTACTTGCTTTACGCTGAGTTTACCAAGTTGAACCCGGGAAATGATTAATTCAATAGACCACAAATTTTCATATAAGCAGATATTCGGTTATTGCTTGTACTTGTATAGCATGGACTCCTTTTCGTGGCACGGTTTATAAATTTGTTGCTACATATCACATCAGAAAGTTCTAAGTTAACCGGACATCATAAACAGTTGAATTGAAGGCTGCTGTAAGCAACATATCTTCTTAAACTTAACACTGAAGGCCTTTGCTTTTGGTGCTCGCGAATAAGCTGTTGTCCTGGGCTTTGCTTTTAAGTAGCGCTTTAGAAATTTGGAGTTTACAGTTACGATTATGAAATGCAGTACATGGCTTGATTGAGAAACTACAGTGCTACATTGACGACTAGTGGCACAGCCGAATGGATTTCACTGGCACTAAACACTATTCCTACTAATATAACAGTCGCAAATAGCTCCAGATATTTACTCCTCATTAACAACGATGATGAAAAGTATCTGATGGGTTATGCGGATTTAATTTGTGATTGCTATTTTTTAAAGGATTCAAGACTCATGTAATCGGCGCTTAATAGAACTAAGTCTTTCTAAGAGACGGATCAAACTAATGATAGCCAGAGGCAAAAGTGAGTCGATGCTAAGGCGATCAGCAACGGATTAAAGCAGCTGAAGCCTAAATCTTAGGGGCATTTACTAACCTTGTAGCTTCCTTCTTTAACGTTGTACTCTTCGTCCGCTGCCGTGCATTGCAGATGACACTTCCTAACAACTCAACATATTTATTAGTCAGGTAAAACGAAACTATGGTTTCGTCACAAATACGATTAGGCGTTCCCGAAGAGCACATGCATTTAATTGGATATTTATATAGCGCCTTTGTACATTAAAACAGACGCCCATACATACAAGGCAAGAGGTGCGATAGAGTGGAATGAACCGCCCAATCCTATATTGCACTGTATTCCGTACCTTCCAAAATTTACAATAATACGTCATATCGCACAAATCCTCCTAAATTCAACGGCTATTGACATTTGTTAAAACGCCATATGTCCATCGGCTGAGCGATGAATCGTATTATTATTAGCACATCATATTTCACCTATTAAGGTGGAATAAGGATGTGCTATCATTTATTTGCTATGCCACAAATAAAGCTAAATATAAACCAGTTCTTCATATTAATCAACTTTAATCTGTGTTCAGAGGAAAACCGATTTTAAACAGTAATTATTTTTGTTTTGTCTCTTGCTCGCAGGCATATACAGTGTATTTGTAAATCGCAATTATCCTTATTGCAGTTGTCTGGCTTCTGATGGACAGAAACGCGAAAATACTGGAATATAGACAAATTAAAATAATACCTAAAGATTGTCATAACATCCGCTAAGAGGAAGCCGATAAATGAAACACGGCCTTTTATTTTCGTTTATATTAATGCAGTACAGTAGCTTCATTTAATGGTTATATATTCTAAAGACCAATAAACTCACTAATACATGGGCTTATCTACTGTGTAAAGCAAAGCCTTCTGAGGAATATTAAACAGTGGCGAGATGTCAACAGGAAATAAGGCTGGACACCACAATGACTTATGCTTTTGAGCTGCTGTCCGACGCATATCAGATGGCCATTTACGATTAAAGAGATACATTTAATTGGAATAACTAAAGATGAGCCTGCTAATAAGAGACTGCAGGGGAAGGAAACATGTTTGTATTCGTCTGCATCGACAAAAATATCCGACGGCGAACTCGATCCTGTTACAGTATCTTGGTGGTGAGGGGTACTAAGTCCAGCTGGCTAGTCTTCAGAGGACTTGGGCCTATTATAGCTGATAGCTCACAAATTGTCCGAAAATAAGATGTTTTCTGTACATTGATTAAATATGAACAACAACGTATTTATAGCAACTTTTACAAAGCACCTTATAATAATAATAATAATAATAATAATAATAATAATAATAATAATAATAATAATAATAATAATAATAATAATAATAATAATAAGACAATTTATATAGCGCCGTAACACGGCCGAGGCCGAAGAAAAGGGCGCTGTACACAAGTTATAGTCCCCGAGTTCCCTTCGATCACTGTAGTTCATGAGACGTACGTGTTAATTTTTGGTTTTCCAGATATTATTGCCCGCTTTCCATTAGTTTAGCGAATTTTTTTCTCTCAAACTTCCTTCCCTTTAAATTCTGTCCTTTCCTTTCAACTTCTACCTGTCAGTCAGCCATCTCTGCCCCATCCCCACTCCAATCCATCCTTTACGTCTACCTTTCTCGGTTTTCTTTTATGATCCTTTCCCTCCAACACTTATCCCTCTCTGTCTCATTTTTATGTAATGCGTTAGCAAATTAGTCATGCCATTGTTAATTACGGTCGAGCCACACATATTAATATTATAATTCGAATAATAATTAATAAATTTAATTAATTAATTAAATTAATCGTCACACATATTAATATTATAATAATTAATTAATTTCATTAATTTAATGCATTTAATTAATTAAATAATTAATTACAGTCTTGTCACACATATTAATAGTGTAGTTCGAATAAGTTAAAACAAATGAATATAGTGCAGACAAAAGCTGCAAAAGCTACATTTTTACTTAACTAATAATCATTGTTGTCTAACCCGTATTTCACTACAAAGATGTTGTCAGTTGAGAAGCATACCTGAGACCGAGGAACGATAGCAGGATAATGATCACTGCGCTCGCTCCAAGAATGGCGTAAGCACCTGCTTCAGACAATGAATCACGGCGATCGACAGGACGGAATTTATCCTCACCCGCAGTGAAGTCTTTCCTTGTAGTGCTATTCATTATAGGTATGGCAACAATGCCGCCGCTGTTTACAATATTTGTTCTAAAAAGTGCGAACAAAATTGAACAGAATTGAATACACCCTCATATAAGGGCTAAACTAACATCTTGTTCAAAACACTTAAGTGTACAACGTGAAGAAATTTGAAAATTTAACTAACATTGTTGTTATGAATCATTTCTTAACTGCGGTAGAAACGAGTTTAACAGAGGCGTTTAAACAACTGTGCTATCTCTGACTCTTCTGAGAGGCCTATATTTTATTATCTTCCTTCTTCCCCATTCATCAATATTCCTCTATTCAGTACTACGTCTGCTTTTGCAAGACTGCTTTTGCAAGACTGCTTTTGCAAGACTGCTTTTGCAAGACTGCTTTTGCAAGACTGCTTTTGCAAGACTGCTTTTGCAAGACTGCTTTTGCAAGACTGCTTTTGCAAGACTGCTTTTGCAAGACTGCTTTTGCAAGACTATGTGGGTCGCCTGCTCATTTATTGTATATAAACCTGCAGGCTCTTGCGTCTTCACCTTTAAATTGTAATTCAATTTGCTAGAGCAACGTTTACTGATATAAAGGCATATATATAATTCTACATGGTTATACTTAAAAGTCTATATATATATATATATATATTGTAAAAGAAATTTTATGTTGTACCCCGTTAGAAGAACGCAGACTAGCTCTATGCTGAGTTCACATAACTATCACTCATATGAAAATTGTATGCGAAGTCAGGGATTAGACCATTAGCACATTTGCACTGTGTACCCTGCAGACAACTCAAATGACAAATGCGCGAAACCTTCACCTGAATCCCAACAAATGATTTCATTAAATTAATGTGTAGATTTCTCGGGAAATTATAGGAGGACTTAATATTTCACTGTGGATATATTCGAAGTCTGTAAAAAAACAGATGGCTGAAAACACAGTTTGCATTCTATGTAAACGAATTTTTCAGACATTTTGTGATGCATGAATCTGAGCATTTGAGAACCTTTCAAAGACGATGACATCACACTGCCCTGAGACACACACATCAACCTACTGCAATTACCTAACATCTCCCAAACTTGCAAATGAAGAGTATCAATTGACTTCATACCTTGCAGCTGAGTTGTCGTTCCTTTGACGTCTAGACTCGCCAACACTGTGAATTTCTTTGCCGAAGATGTCATTGACTCAAAAACGTTGTACAGATCTATCAAGCGCCAGACATAATGCCTCGTCCTCTTCGTTAACTCGCCTGCTGAAATGTTCAACCTGAACCCTTGGACAGTATACATCCCAAACGCAATTGGTTGCTAAATGTACACGTTTTTCTATAGTGACCTTATGACCTCGAACCTTGACCCTGTTCATTTTTAGAAGGCTACAAGAACAGACCTGCGCTGTAAGCGTACACAAAATTATAATCGTGTAGTCCTAAAGATAGACTAGAAAAGGTGCGGCATATTCACGGACGAAAACAGAAATCATATGCCATATACAGGGTATAGGTTAGTCTAAGTTGACACTCCTAATTTTATATGGCAAATCAGCAGTCCACTTACCGCTAATTATTTAAATATGTAACGGCTGCTTTGTTGTAATTTAATTAAAATGAATATTTCTGGCTTTTGGATAATTTATTCCGCCTTTTTATGAAGCATAATGTAAAAGAAGCCCTGCAGTAGAAAGCCTTTGCATGTCACCAATTAAAGCGATTCGATACAAAACTGCTTTTCGAGATCGAATAACATCATTACCTGCATTTTTACCACATCACTCAGAATCCTGTGACGTGTTTCTGAATTATAGAAAGAAAAAGTCTGACCAGCTGATTCCCGAAGGAATTAGGCCAACTAACCAGATAAAACCGTGCGCTTTCCACTGCATCATTTGAGGGTGCTAAAGTACCTCCGGGCAACAGCTTTGACCATGTCGGTCTCACATTCGATGTATATATATACACACACATATATATATATATGAACCGGAACATTTGTACAGCGCCTTTCAAGAAGCTTTCAAAGGCGTTACGTACGTGTTCACCAATAAATGACAAGTCGTCTTTTCTTCGACGTGGTAAAGGTTTCATCGAGACTTTCTAAAAACCCTTCTTGCAAACACTTCCTGCACTCTGTCTGGATATTTTATTGTGGGGATTAGCTCAGCAACTGAATAGCATTGATCTCGATATCATGTTCCACCTTAGCACAACATTCGATTAGGAACATTATTCAGAAGAAATAATAAATAATCAAGATGCAAGTGTTTTAATAAAAACATTAACGACCCTTGATTAGAAACACTATTTAGAGGAAATAACCGTCCCAATGCACGCAAATAAATGAAAACAAGCCCTTTGAAAACAAAAACATACTTCGTCAAAGTCAGCATCCATATGTCATTGTGTTTACAATGCTTGTCTAATTCAGTCTAGCAAAATCAATTCAAATGAAACAATTTCTCGAGCGAATTACCATACCAGTGGCATAAAAAGAAAATATCATTATGTAAAGCAAGCTACCCGTCGGAATCCCTATGGTCGAACATAACAAATAGACAAAACTAGATCACGACTGGGACAAAGACACTTACACTGACAAAAACAAAGACAGAGAGAGACGAAGACAGACAGAAAAAGGAGAGACAGATCACGAAAGTGTAAACATACAGACACAGAGGCAAAAAGGCAGAGGACACGGATGCACAGGCAGAACAGACAGACTGCCACACGTATTGACACTTGTAGAAATAAAATATGCATCGATTCCATTTAGTCTTGATAGCAGGCCTAACTAGAGTGGAATCCGGATAATCAGAGATTGAAGAAATTCTAGTTTCTGTTAACGTTTCACTTAACTCGGTTCAATAAACTTGTTCTACCTACCATAAAACGCACTTCTTCAGCGAGGTAGCTACTGCTGGTTAAAGAAAGAAAGCTGTTCCTAGAAAAGGCCATCCTCAGGACATTGTCCATCAGGCATCGGCGGAAGAAGAAGAGCCTGATCCCGAAGCCTCTGTAAAAACTCGTTTCTACCGCAGTTAAGAAATTAATCATAACAACAATATTAGTTAAATTTTCAAATTTCTTCACGTTGTACATTTAAATGTCTTAAACAAGATGTTAGTTTAGCCCTTATATGAGGGTGTACTCAATTTAGAATAGGTTGTTCGTAATTTTTAGAACCAAGTGTAAACAACGGACATGGCCAACCATGAATCTTTTCTTGGATAGAACGGACACTATGGGCAAAAATTACGGAACGGCCATTCTATATCGAAAGTAGAAGTGGAGGGATGTGCGTGGCTCTAAGCGTAGAACTGGGCCAGAATCACCCCCGTCTCGCTAAGACCGCTACCGCCACACACCCACCTTCCATAAACGCTTGAAAACTACTCTGTTGCCGCGGCTAGGCTTGGAGCATCACGAGTAGGTATCTTATAGGGGCACTAAATAAAAGAATGAATTAATGAACCGGAAAGGAGCCATATTAAGAGATTTCATTCATACACGTATGCATACATGATTGCCTCTACCACAGGGCATTAAAAGGAGGAGTTGGTTGTGAAGCATAAAGGCGATGTCTTGCAGCAATGTGCTTCTCCGCATCCATTTCGTACGGCTTCGTCTCTCGCCGTCTTAAAGCACAATAGAAGGAAATTAGCATCATCCTTAAGTCTAGGAAAAAACCGTACACGTGAGACGTAAAAATAACGTCTGCTTTGGTGTAAATAGCCTTTGAAGAAGAAGAAGGGTAAGCTGGCGTTCCATGATATTGTTCAAATAATAATAATGAGTTCTCAACAAAACCGTCCGCAGGCAGGTAATGTTCACGGTGCATCTAGTTAATGGTTTTCTTTATTGCCTTCTCTTCTCTCTTTCCTTTAGTTTAATGGACCATACAAACGAATTGCAGCGAAGCAACTGGAACTCTCAGCGACAAACAGATGGCGCCAGAGTTCTTTGCCATCACAAAACACGAAAGACAAAGTGTACCCTTTAGGAGGCCAGGTCGCACTTATTGTGCAGACCTGAAAGAGGCACCAGAGCGGAAGAACAGGGGTGTCTGATGGCTGACGACCACATGGGAAAGGGAGGCCATTATAAAGGAGGCCATTAAGCAAGGTTAGCGTAACCGATGTGAGCGGAATAAGACTCCATAAGCCCTCCACAATCCATAAGCTCCTATACCTTCCAGCTGTTAGAATGGCAGCTAAAATACATCAGCCTTAGTGGCGGATTTAGTTATAGTCGTAGAGGGCGGATAACCTCTTGGTTATATACGGACATGGTGGACTGCCAGAATGTGGCACCCCTCTAAAAATGCTCTTCCCCCACGCAAGTAATCCTGGACCCGCAATTGATCAACATACATTCCACTTAAGGAAAAATCTATACAGGTAGATATTAAATTGCACGAGACTGCTTTTAAAAAAAGAGAAGAAGAGAAAGGCCTGGCTTTCTAATAAACCACATATACATTAGGATATAATTTCATAAATTTTATCGAGCCGTTGTTATAATACAATGTATGTATGGAGGGACGCAGAGATGATATAAACGAACCTCACCCGAACGTGTTATTACCAAGGCCTTCCAAGAGGTTGTTCCAACTATACGTAAAGATCTTGAGACCCAGAGAGAGTCTTATGAAATTTTCAAATTAAAGTTTAAGTAAAGTGTAAGAAAAACTGTCGAAATTTTTTCAACTTGGGCGAGAAGCACGAGTAATTGTAATCGTAATCTAGAGATTTCTACAGCGCCCAACGAAAGCTAAGTAGCGGGATCAGCTTATCCACAGGCACTCAGTCAAAACAAAATCGACAGGCATTCTTATAAGCACAGCAGTGCATCTCGAATGATTAATGGTGGATTTTAGGTGGATGTAGAGGCAGCCGTTCTTTATTGGGGTAATTTTAAAGATGATAAATGCATATTTATGCATATTTATGCATATTTATGCATATTTATGCATATTTATGCATATTTATGCATATTTATGCATATTTATGCATATTTATGCAAATGACATACGTTACAGAAATTAACTCAGTAAAAATGACGTTACAATGAACTTCAGAAGATGACCTTGAATAAGTCGAATCTTCAACAATCTTCAGCTTCTGTGCCGACTCATAAGCTCAACGCAATCAGTGTTTGGGTGTGGACCGGTGTTAGAAAATTGCTAAAGAAAAGGAGTGGCTCGCTGTACACAACGGAGTTTAGGAAAGTAAACAAGCCGACTGGAATGAATGGACGATAATAGGGGAAACAGGAGGCTTGCTAAACTAGTTAAATAAAATACAAATATACAAAACCAAGCGTGATAAAATAATATAATTCTTCGATGAAACACTAGACTTGCTGGTAAATCTAACAGTTCATAGAATCTATCCACAATAATCCATCAACAAATTAAATCCATCTAAGATATTGTCGTATTCACACTATTCACAAACACAGTGGCACATGCATTCATAAATAACCTGAATTTACATACATACATACATACATACATATATATGCACATATATATATATATGCCCTATATGCAGAGAAAATGTCTGCCAGACAGACTTTGATGCTATGCGCATATAAAAACGTCGTCTTTGACACTCTCCCTTTTTTATTTGGCGCCGCTGCTTGAAGACGAAAAAACTGATATCGTACAAGTTCTTTGACGAAAGATCAAAGAGATTCGAGGCTTTGGCGAAGATTCAATAGCTCGACTGACCGGCCAACATTCCAATTCTCTAAGCCAGCTATTTAGATATGTTTGTGTCGTATGTGCAGGTATATCGATGAAACAGCATCACCTTTACCACCTATTCAGACGGGCGCATGGAACCCGAAGACAATAACGTTAGCAAACGACTGGAATATTAGGAAAGAAAATAACATAGTCTGCTGCTTCGTTGCCGTTAGCGACTATCGACTGGTGCCTTGAGCATTATTATAGAGGCGCTATACAAGTTCTTGGATTGCCATTAGTTGTTGTTATTCAGAGAACTCTGACTTTTCACTCAAAAGAATGACCCAGAAAAAGCAGGAAGAGAACCCCTGCGTAGTGCATTTAGGAATGCGCCTATTCACAGGGTGCCATATGTAAGGGAACCGGAAGGAACTTCCTTCCCACTGGCTTTCACTCTCTCTCTCTCTCTCTTTCTTTATTTCCCTCTCTCTCTCTCTCTCTTTCTCTTTCTCTTTCTCTCTCCCTCTCTCTCTCTCTTTCTCTTTCTTTCTCTCTCTATTTCTTGCTCTCTCTCTCTTTCTCTCTCTATTTCTCTCTTTCTTTCTCTCTTTTCTCTCTTTCTCGCTCTCTCTTTCTCTCTCTGTCTCTCTCTCTCTCCTTCTTTCTCTGAAGATATATTTCGTTTCTACCCTTAATGCTTTTGTGGGGACCTCGAGCAAGTCTTTCACTAACAACCGCTCAGCACATCAATTGATGCTTCGTCATTAGATAGTGGCGCTTAATAAATTCTGAAATAATAATATGTAAACGTCGACATCTTCCCTTAAAATGTCCTCTCTATATGTGCTATGTGAAGTTGAAAACTAAATTTTATAAATCTATTGCGCATTTTGATGATAATTAATCAACAGGCGAAATGCAAAATGCTGAATCAATAACAATAACAATAGGCTAACATTAACACTAACTGCTACAATAACAATAACAATAACATCCTGCTTCCTACTCATCATCTTCCTCTTCTTGTTCTTGTTATAGTTCTTCCTGTTCATCGTCCTATTCACCATTCTCGTCACCTTTATTCTGCGATTGCGTAGTTTCAGCATCCAAACATTGAGTTTATTGTGAAATCTTCCACTTATGGTGATCAGGAATTTTAGTGCGGCGAGGAAAGTAAGGTTCTCAGCCCTCTGAAGTCGTGCTAGCCTATACGTTTCAAGATGATACTTTCGGAATGCATTTACAACACAAGGCGAATTCGTCCGTCTATGAAATATTGGGCTGTTGATATCTAGAACAAATGTCGCTTATTTTTATACAGTATTCTGTCAGCAATAGTCTGTATAGACGCAGGTCCTTTGACGAAAGCGCTGGCAACGACATCAACTAGCCAGCAACCGGATTAGGCTTACATCTTGGTGCCTATCACTTGGTTCAATAAGGAATTGTTAGTTCACACACATAAGTCAAACTCCGAAAACAAATATGAAAAACTAACGCGCCGACAATACGTCAACTGAGCACTCGACGACGAGTAATACTTGTCCGTGTTACAGAGGCGAAAAGAAGTCCAGTACAATGGGAGAATATGGGATACCAAGCGAACTACCGCCGTCAAAAAGTCTTTAAGTTATTTCTGCGTCACCTGCATCCCGAGGACTAACGACTTGGTCCATTACGCTGCCTTTAATTCTTCTTCTTCTTCAGGTTATTTGCCCTCAGGCAGGTTCAGGTTCAAACGTCCGACGACGCCACTCCTCTCGGTGCTGAGCTTCTTCTTTCAACCTGTTGTATCCGTCCGTCATCATCCAGTCCAGCAGCAGCTGTCTGGGTCATCCTCTTGTCCTCCTTCCCTCCATTCTGCCCTCGATTACGGTTCTCAAGAGGGAGTCTTTTAATTATCGTCTAAATAGTCGTTGTCTTGAGGAAGGACGTCTGGATGTTCCTGTTGCATCCACAGCGGTTCCTGCAGGATGCACCGCTGATGGCTATAGAGCCGATTTCGGGCCCTGTCGATCGCCCAAGCGCCGTGCATTGATGAATCTGGTGCACGTGGCCACGCTGTCGCCTGAACAGACCTCGGAACGTGTCCCGGAACTGCCTGCTCATGCCGCAGTAGATGAAGAAGTTCAGCGGGTAGCTGAGCAGAATGACGAGATTGACGACGAGCGTCGACAACTTGGTGGTCTCCACGCGGACTATGACAATGGACAGCGTATTCTCGAGGATCATGACAACGAAGAGCACCGCCAGCGGCAGTTCCACCAGCAGCAGCAGCCCTACGACGACGACCAGCATCAGTGTCGTCGCGTTGCTCTCCATCAGACGCCGGCACTCGGAACGGTTCTGCAGGATGCGTCGCTTGAGCCGCGCCTCTCTCATTGTCCAAATGAGGATTGCGTTGAGAACGACGAGGGAGAGACACGGAATAAGGTGGATGAAGACGACACGGTACCAGAAGTACACGTTGAAGTAGACGTGCATGTGGCCCGTGACGAACGGCGTGAAGTCGTAGCGGCACGACGTCACGCTCCGTTGCGGTTCGACGCGCGATCGAACCGTGACGGGATCGAACTGCAGCTCAGAGAAACGGTTGCAGTGGGAGAGGAACGCGAGAACGTAGATGGCGCAGATGACCTTGATGATGTTGTGAACAGTGCAGAGCTTCTTGGCCTTGAAGGAGTGGCGAACACAGACGAAGCGCTGGGAAGCCAGTGCAACGGTCAGCCAGATGGAAGCAGTGTGCGTCACCGTGGGCAGGTAGTCGGTCAGGCATAGGTAAATGAAGCACCACCTGTATGGGACCCAGTCGCGGTAGTAACCAGCCGTGTAGAAGTACAGAAAACACGGAAGCGGAAGTAATCCGGTAAGCATGTCCGAGATTGCCATGGCAACTAAGAGGCAGTTTGTGGCTGTTCGTATTTCCTTCTTAAGGAGTACCACGCAGACCATGGAGTTTGTCAGGACCGTAAGCAGGACCAGAGCAGGCGATACGTACCCGTAAGTCAGGACCACGATCGGTACTTGCTCTAAGAGATGCGCCGTCGTTTGCCACTCGTGCGAATGATTTCTGGGAATGACCCGCTTTCTACCATCCGGTACCTCGCCATCTCTTCTGCTCCAGCCTTCTGTTGCCAGTCCTCCGTCTAATTGCCATTCATCGCTGGTTGAATCGGTGACGTTCCAAGCCAGCATCAGCGCCGTCTGAGATTCGGTCTCCATTTCTTCTGCTAGACGATTTCTCCTCTTCCAACAATCGCAATTCTTTTAGCTGGTTCGAATTCATCCATTCGCCTCCTTGAACAATAAACTCGACAGTAACATAAGGCAAAAATATAAACTATAAATAGTTGAATGCTTATGCACCCACACATAGGAACTCCGCCACTGCCTTTAGTCGGGTAGTGTCAGTCCCAAGCCTGGATTAAGGAGGAGGGCGACGTCAACGGCCTCTGATGCTATAAGATGTCGTTAAACACTGGAACTACTACTACACCCACACGTAGGCGAGTACAATAATGTTCTGTGGTGTGACTAATGGGGCACGGTAGCCGATTGGATAGGACGCTTCGATTGCAATGCGAAGAGTACGGGTTCGATCCTCCTCCGAGACGGTTACTGTGTGGGGACCTGAGCAAGTGCTCGGTATCGTCTCTTGATGTCTAGTCATTAGATAATGACGCTTAATAAATGCAGAAATAATACTAACTTGCAGCGGTAATTTTTAGACAAGAACTTCAGCGGGTAGTCTTCGCCACAGAGGGAGGAGGTGCCCGAAGCCCGATGGGGTTAAAAAGCGGAGCACACCATGGACAATTTCCAGAACTCCCTGCACTTTTAGCCCGATCAAACCAGAGGAAATGTGTCGCCCCCTCGATTTATTTTTTTGCTCATATCATACTCACATGACGTGCGACGCGGTGGTCTGTCGGTAACACGTTTGGTTCATGATCATGCGGTTGCGGGTTCGACTCTGCGGTTGCGGGTTCGACTCCGTGTTACGACCTCAGGGTAACTTGTTACGCATATGTCTCTGCCATCAAGCAGTAGGCTTATACTTTGGTACCGGCGTATGCTGGGAGGTAAACGGCAAGTCCTGTGATCACTGGCTGGTGTCCAAGACCATGGGATTTGCCCACTGCCGGCTCAAGGACTTTGGTTGAAGGAAATGAGTGTCCCCTACGTTTCTTATGGGACACGGGAGCTATACTTTATTTACTTAATCACAAGATGCCAGCCATTTACTCCTCGGTCTAATTAGATTTTAGCTAACCTACAGGGATGTTTATTTTTCCCTAGCGTGTGTTCAAAGCATTTTCCATCATTGGTTTGTAATAAAAGTCGCCTTAAGCACGCAATAAAGCGAAAGAAATTCCTTTCTTCTTTCTTAAGTAGCATTTTATCAGACGTTCGTGAACCTATGTAGACTCGAGCACATACCGATATATATATATTTATAGGTAACATATATACAATATTATACAATATACATATATATATATTATACTCGAGCACACGCAAAGGCAATTGTAGTAAAATATTTATTATATATAATAAATCATATTTAGTATAATAAATAGAGTTATATTTTAAAACTATATTTAGCAGTTATAGTTAGCAGAATATTTAGATAAGTTAACAAAGGGTGCAAAGCAAATGAAAACACCTAGAGGAAATGTTTACATGGTCCACTGGATATATTATGAGTGACTGGCAATTTGTAGTAAGGAGAGCTCTTCGCAAGAATAATTCGTCCCAAGGAAAATTTTAGTAAAACTCGTTCATATTTCTGGTTTAAAAAATTTGATCGCATAACGATATCCGAAACACGAATTTTAAAACGCTAGACACAATTATTATTATTATTATTATTATTATTATTATTATTACTATTATTATAAGAAGAAGAAGATTTTAAAAGCGCAAGTTAATATAACCAAATACACCGCAAAGACGCTGTCAGTAGCCTGACCTAAACAGATGACGTGAAGAGGTAAGTCTTCAACCCTATCCTGAAAACCTCGATGGAAAGTTCCGGACTGCGGAGCTCAGCGGGCAGTGCATTCCATACCCTCGGGCCAGACGAGCCGAAAGTTCTTACACGCGTGGCAGTGCCCCTTTCTCACCACACCAGGTCGTGGCTCAAACGAGAGTGTAACCGGTACCGGCCCGGAATCGAAGAGGCCAGTACACAGACCCTAGCCAAGTACGGTGGCGCCATCCCATGTAAACACTTATAAACAGGTGTCGCAACCTTGAAGAGAATCCTCTTAGGGACTGGCAGCCAGTGCAGCTCCCCAACACAGAGGTAATGTGGTCGAATTTCCGCGCACCCACAACGAATCTTACAGCGGCGTTCTGCACGCTCTGAAACCTCCTGATCAGTCCCAAGCCCACTCCGTACAGCAGGCTGTTGCAGTAGTCGAATCGACTACTTACGGGGACATGAGTGAGGCTCTTTCTTGAGTCTAGTTATAGCAACAATCGGACCTGTCTCAGCTGACGCAGCTCGAAGTGGCACTTCCTGCAGGCATTTGCCAGATGTTTCCCTATCGTCAGCCCCCCCCCCCCAACAGGCGACAGTGACACCCTGATAAAGTTACACGTATGAAAACAACAGCTTTCATAAAAATGCCCCCTATATGTATTCGATATATGTATTTAGAACATAACTACATCCTACCGCGCAAAGAACAGTTCTTTCATTAGTCTTTCGATCGTCTTTATGTCTCTCGGTTAGTGAGTGCAGATTCTTAGCAGCACGAAATCCTGGATCTGAAGTTCATCGGCTTAATCTTCAGTGTCGTTTTTCTGTCATCTCTATTTACAGACACGGATGAAAACGTCTTTGTTCGGCTAATTCTACAGCCTTAACTTGAATTTCTATGAGCCTTAAAGCGTCTAAAGAAAACATAACAAAAGTGCATTGCATGATCCGAGTCTGGAAAAAATAAAACCTTCCAAGAACTAATTCTGTCAACAGAAACGGAATCCATGGCAGCAGACGGCGCTCCTGCAAATGCGGCTTAAGCGCCGTGTGATTAAAACCATCGCACACCTGATGTCAGAGCACAGATCCGTTTGAAAGCGAAGAGTCCTGTAAATGCCAACACCAGCAGATCCACAGGTGCCAACATCAATAGACCAGCAACCGTGAAATGGTGACAAACTGACTGTGTAATAAAGAATATACTTACTTACTTACTTACTTAAACGCATTGGGCTTTATCGATTTGTTTCGCAGTTTGAATCTTAGTTGAGCATGTTCAATTTTAGTTTACAGGCTGCCGACAAAACTTCTGCGTTGCCTTGTCTGCGTTAGCATCAGTTCACATTTAAAGTATACATGTCGGTATACACGCATGCGTGGATATATGTGTATGTGTGTTTGTTTAATTTGTGAAACTCCTATCAAGCGCATCTGTAAGAATCCGACCTCCGGGGCCAACTGTTCTTATGTGAATGTCAATCGAGTCTTATTCTTGAAATTACAGAAAGTGTGCTGGAAATGTTTATCTGGAAAACGTCATAAAGCCTCAAACTCGATGCCTCTTTGATCTTGATGGCCTTGTACACTTGGCCACAGCTAACTTTATTAGGCATCTTCGTTTGATAGCTCCCGCCGATAGCATTAGACAGCCGCTGGCGACGATCAGACGGTTCTTCTGGCGAAACCTGAGCTAAAATTTGCAAATGTCAAAAGATTTATGTCTCCTGCCGAGTCTTTCGTTGCTGTTTCATGCCGTGTTTTATTGCAGCCGATATATATACACATATATATATACACATATATATATATATATACAAATGCATTTGGCCACAGCGTCTTCTGCAGAAGGAGTTATAACCGCACTGAATTTGACCGACCATATGCAGACGATTCGTTTACCTCTCAAAAACATCGTCTTCTGCAGCCACCGTCTCGGCCTCTGTTTCCAAGCAAAGTCTAAGTGGCAGGATGCGTTAGTACAGTCCAGTGGTGGACTAGGCTGATAGATAGGATAGGTAGTTTCATTCTCATATACTGCATAACACGCATTGATGATGACGATGATGATGATGATGATGATGATGATGATGATTTGATTTCTCTTGCCCGAATGCAGGTCCATTGGCTTTATGGCACCCAGCTATGAGATGAGTGAGGTGGTTTCCCGTTGCCTTCCTCACAGACAGTTGTGAGTGAGCAACTTGTCCAAGGTCGTTACGCAGTGGCTTGAGGCAGATTCGAACCCGCGGTCCTCCGTAGTGTACAACACGCATTGCAATTATAAATATTGTGATTTGACATAAGTATCACGCACTTTTTAATTTAAAACATTGCGAGATGATATGTTTTCGATGATTATGCGAAAATGTCAAGTTTCCTGTTGAATTCTTGGTGAAACTGGAATTGCAGACAACGGTTAAGACCGCAGTTTCACCCATCGACAGCAACTACGATGTTACCAACACGCCCCCGTGCACTCAGAATGTTCAAGATGACGAATAGCTCGGCTCAACTCTAGACCAGTGCATGTAGAACACGAATAAACTGTGGCGGATTTGTCGGTGCTGTGTACGACAACGGGGCTGAGGAGATGGGATGATCACATGCGTCAAATTCCTGGGCTGCAGCGGATCTCCGTTCAGGCAGCGAGAATAGATGACATCGGTCGAGACCGACGATGTCCAGCTGCTACGTGACTCCGGTTGTCTCTGCGTTTAATAAGTACTGCATATCGTGCTGCGATATCATCCGCTCCAGACCAAGGCGATGCATAGAAAATGGCATAGATTTCATCGGAAATGGACGGATGGAAATGGATCGGAAATGGATGGATAGGTAGATAGATAGATAGATAGATAGATAGATAGACAGACAGATAGATAGATAGATAGATAGATAGATAGACAGACAGATAGACAGATAGATAGATAGATAGATAGATAGATAGATAGATAGATAGATAGATAGATAGATAGATAGATAGATAGATAGATAGATAGATAGATAGATAGATAGATAGATAGATAGATAGATAGATAGATAGATAGATAGATAGATAGATAGATAGACAGATAGATAGATAGATAGATAGATAGATAGATAGATAGACAGACAGACAGACAGACAGATAGATAGATAGATAGATAGATAGATAGATAGATAGATAGATAGATAGGCAGACAGACAGACAGACAGACAGACATATAGATAGACAGACAGATAGATAGATAGATAGATAGATAGATAGATAGATAGATAGATAGATAGATAGATAGATAGATAGATAGATAGATAGATAGGCAGACAGACAGACAGACAGATAGATATTCTGCTGTCTTGACCAAATCAACCTTTCATCTGTTAAGAAAGAGTAATCAAATGAGTTCCATTGCAATTGGGGGGTGGGTTAATGAAGGTGTTACGTTGTTGGATTGTTGTGGTCATGTTTCATCCTTAGCCAAAAATCCTTCAAATCCGGGTCCTTGAAGACAGAAGAAATATTTATGGAGACATGTAAATAAGCGCGTCACCTGTTAGTAAAACTCCCAATGGTTCCAGAGGAACGCAGCCCCTTATTTCCCGCCCTTCGGATCTTGAACTGGCAATGGACGAATCCAAAATCGCTGTACTTGCCGTTCACTTCCCAGATACTGCTCGTTAACAGAACAAGTATGCTTGTTCAGGGTCACGGAGTCCGCTCAACAGACTCGAACTCGCAATTGTTAAATTACAGGCCATGCCCATAAACCTTCGTATCGCACTTTACCTGTAGGCCAAGCTTTTTCTTATAGTGATGGTTAAGTTGACATATGTAATGTGATCAGATAAAAACTAATTCGGTTCTTCTGTCGTTAACGGCCCAATAAAACCTCCGCTAAAAGCACTAAAATAACCACTACTGTCGACAAAGAAAGCTAGGTTATTAGGAATTGGAATCGTCTGACAGCCTATAAAACACGTCAATTAATTCGTCCCCATTTGCTCTACTAACTAACTGGGTTCCGAGTGGAATCGAAAACATGAGAGACAGAGAAACAGAGAAACAGAAACAGAAACAGAAACACAGACAGAAAGAGAGAGACAGAGACAGCGACAGAAACAGAGAGAGAGAGAGAGAAACAGAGAATTCAGAGACAGAAAGAGAGAGACAGAGACAGCGACAGAAACAGAGACAGAGACAGAAACAGAGAAACAGAGACAGAAAGAGAGAAACAGAGACAGCTACAGAAAGAGAGAAACAGAAACAGAGACAGAAACAGATACAGAAACAGAAACAGAAACAGAGAGAGACAGAGACAGCGAGAGAAACAGAGACAGAGAGAGAAAAAGAGACAGAGAGAGAGAAACAAAGAAACAGAAACAGAGACAGAAACAGTGACAGAAAGAGAGAGACAGAGACAGCGACAGAAACAGAGACAGAGAGAGAAAGAGAGAGACAGAAACAGAGACAGAGAGAGAAACAGAGAGAGAAACAGAGAGAGAAACAGAGACAGAAACAGAGACAGAAACAGAGACAGAAACAGAGACAGAAACAGAGACAGAAACAGAGACAGAAACAGAGACAGAAACAGAGACAGAGACAGAAACAGAGACAGAGACAGAAACAGAGACAGAGAATGAGAAAGAGACAGAGGCAGAGGCAGAGACAGAGACAGAACACGAAATAAAGATTCGTAGCTGAATCGAATCATTAAGAGCTCGTCGAAATTAGCTTAAGTGCAGTTTGCCAAGGAAAAATCGCAGCAGTCTTGCCTTACTGAACTACCACAAATGGCATATTGGCTGAGCCCTGGCCATGTAACGCAGTGTGTTAGTTTGGACCTTCTCTGAGATGAAGCCCAGGCTTGTAACGCGGAGAGTACGGGTTCGAGCTTCACCTGAGGAGGTTACTGTGTAGGGACCTTGCACAATTCTTTCACTGACAAGTGCTCAGCGCTTTCGATTGATGCGCAGTCAGTATATAGTGGCGCTTAATAAATGCAGAAATAATAAAATAACTAACTGACCGACTACCATGCGACATGGTTGTCTAATCGGTAGCGCTCTTGGTCTGAAATGCAACGATTGAAGGTTCTGACCTGCTGAGCGGAGTCAGTGTAACTACCCTGGACAGTTTGTTTACGCAGTACATGTTTCGCGCCTCAGATTCAGATTTCCTGACCTTAATTAGTGAAACGAACGAACATGAAACATTAATAATACTACACGTTCTAAAAAATTAAGTCTAGAGCCGGAGATGTTCATGCAGCCATGTCTAATTCAGATGCGAATTGTCAGTGGAAGGGGAAACTACCCCAATTGGTTCAGAAATTACCCACTGGAGATATATTTCCACCCCCCATGTTTAGCTTCTACCCACAGGTCTTACCCTCAATGCTGCCACCACAATTCTCATCCAGGTTTTAACTGTAATTGCAATTAGTAACTTCCATCACGCCGATGTCTAATGCACATGGCATCAACCGACGGCGCACCAAAGCCCAGCAGCAGTCAGGTAAATTAATATCCAGAAGGTCAGTCTTAATAACGATGATGTGGACAAATAGGGAGACTCACAGACTTCCGGCAGCGTGCATGTCTCATTTGTATGCGCGAGGCGTCTGTGCCAGTGATGCCTCTCCATTATTATGTTGACGCCAGTCAATTAACATTGCGGCTCGTGCTTGCGCGATCGTGTCGCCATCTGTTCATTATGATGGCGTCTCATGTCAATCGGTGCAGCATGCTGAGTACGTATGCAGCTCGGTCTGGACTGTCGATGGAAACGCGGTGCGAATCAGACACTGCATAATCTACGGATCCTCTGAAGATACTGCAGGTGCCAAAGCTGCGGCACTGTTATTATTATTATTATTTTATCATTATTATTATTATTATTATTAGTTTATTATTATTATTATTATTATTAGTTTATTATTATTATTATTATTTTATTATTATTTTATTTTTATTATTATATTATTATTATTATTTTATTATTATTATTATATTAATATTATTATATTATTATTATATTATTATTATTATTATTATTATTATTATTATTATTATTATTCAACGTAAATGGAGTGGGAAAAAACTATTCCATACAAGGAAGAGTGCAGATCTGGAATGGCTAACCTTCGCAACCGCATTTTGTAATAACAACAGTCATTAAACAGTGATTGAAATGAAAAGGGAAGACTGGTGACAACATAATCAGACTCGCTCATTAAACTTAATTCTTGTCAGAGAGATCTATGCAGAGGATCGGAAAACACCTAACGGCTGTAGTGCATATGGTGAATGAATCGACCATTAGCGTCTTAAACTCGAATAGTCAACCAATCGACTGCCGTGCGGCACGTCTGTCATTAAAACACGAACGTACATGTATCAGACCATGATAGTTCGCAATTAATGGAGAATATGAAGCCACTAAGACACGATGACCTGAAGGTATGATAACACGAAGATATTAATACACGACAAGAGAGTGAGTGAAAGGGAGCGGAAGATCGGGGAGAGAGAGAGAGACGAAGAAGTAGAGCAAGAATAATAATAATAATAATAATAATAATAATAATAATAATAATAATAATAATAATAATAATAATAATAAGAAGAAGAAGAAGAAGAAGAAGAAGAAGAAGAAGAAAAAAAAAAAAAGAAGAAGAAGAAAAAGAAGAAGAAGAAGTAGAGCAAGAAGAAGAAAAAGAAAAAGAAAAAGAAAAAGAAATAGAAAAAGAAGAAAAAGAACTAGAAAAAGAAAAAGAAAGCAAGAACAAGAAAAAGAAGAAGAGGAGAACAAGAAAATAAGAACAAACAGAAGAAGTTTGGAAGAAAAAGGAAAAAGAGTAAGAAGACTAAGGGCAAGGAGAAGTAGTAGAAGAAGTAGTAGAAGAAAAAGAATCAGATGAAGAAGTAGTAGTAGAAAAGAAGAATTGATAGTCGCAAGACGTGACTCATACACTGGAGTTTTAAGAAACGAGAGCACCTCATTATATGTAATCCTCGTTGACTAACGACGGTGAACAACCCGCTGAAGTGTCGTTTAGGGGCCAGAGTCTCGTCTAAATTAGCATAATCTCATTTGCATTGTCATGTGATCTTTTGGTGACCGGTCACGTGATTTTGCCTACTAGAGTAATGGTTCTTCCAAGAATTCTGAGACCGCGGCAAGAGCTTCCGTTCTATAGAGACTTTATAAATGGGCATCAGATAAAATGCATGTTGTCCACTACAGCCTAAGCCTCCGGTTATATTAGATCACGCATATAGGCTAATGTTATCCCACTGAGTGCATAATAGCCTTCGGTTCCTTTCTCGTGCGTCTTTCGTTTAGGTTAGCCTGAACTATTACATTAGTCAAACTTTTAATCTCCTACTGAAGTTACACGTCTCTTCGAACGCGAATCAGTAAGTGCAGTCTCTACGCCGGCATTGTGAGCAATATACATATTCGAAAAAGAAACCAATCTTAGTCAGTAGCGCTCGTAAAACTTGAGGCCAAAGAAGTAGAAGTTTTCTATCTTTATGGAATAGGGGATTGTAAAGAAGATATAGCAAGAGTTCTTCTATCTTTCTGTAGTAGGGATTTGTAAAGAATATGGCTCCTGTCTTTGTATGTAGGCACTTGCAGTTCCAATGAGTAGTCCTGACAATTCATAGTGAACAGCTGCAAAGACTAAGAACTGATTGCCAGTATAATTTATAATCTTATTTATTCTCTCACTATTCAACTTCTTAAGGTTGAGCAAAACAAAGCTTAATTTCACAGTGATTTTCTTCGATAAATGTAAAACTACATTTTTATTTGTATGCCTGTTTTGTGTATGAGTATTTCAATCAGTATGTCTACCTCCCTATATATACGTTTTATCGTGTATTTGCACATAATAACTATGTTGGTTCCGTCCGTTTACTTTGTTTCCACATCTTTCTGTCTATGTCTGTTAGTCTGCCAAGGTAAAGCGCCTAAAGTACCCAAGTGCCCATCCTTCAAACCACTGCACATTTCCTTAAGGATATTAATTTCAAACTTTGAAGCAAACAGTTCAAATATGCATGTAACCATGTGAGTTAAATAAAACACGTATAATTATTCACATTAACAACCGAAATTGCAATGCTGTCAACCTGGGGGTGTTACAATAACAGTTTATTTTAAAAGAATAATTTAATCTAGGCGTTTCCTGTCTGTAAACAAGTCTGCCTCCCTTCCTCTTGGATCTTGACCTGGAATCAAACCCTTCCTGCCTATCGATTTTGTTTTGACTGAGCGCCTGCGAATAAGCTGGTTCCCGCGACTTATCTTACGTTGAATGCTGCAGAAATCTCAAGCTAACGATTAGGATTAGGATAATATGGACGGAATAGTTTTAATGCAAAGAAGAAAACGTAGAAGAGACGGGTTGAAGAGCTACAATTCCTTGACACAGGAGAGATTAAAGACTATTTCTACCAGAAGAGATTAAAGAATATTTCTACCAGAAGAGATTAAAGAATATTTCTACCAGGAGAGATTGAAGACTATTTCTACCAGGAGAGATTAAAGATTATTTCTACCAGGAGAGATTAAAGATTATTTCTACCAGGAGAGGTTAATGACTATTTCTACCAGAAGAGATTGAAGAATATTTCTACCAGGAGAGATTGAAGACTATTTCTACCAGGAGAGATTAAAGATTATTTCTACCAGGAGAGATTAATGACTATTTCTAGCCTTGTAAAACACAGAGACTGCTATTGCTTGCAACAGTTAGAGTGCATAAACTTGATGACAGGCAGAAATTATAAAATTCAATACGATTAAAAGTGAAATCCCCTCGAGTATAAGATATGCAAATTGTAAATAAAAAATGTTAGTCAAGTTCTAACGCCTTTGAAGGTTCCCTATGGACGCTATACAAATACCTAGACACATACATGCATAAATACATATATAAATACACGCCCACATACATACAACTATACATGCAGAAATACTGAAATACATACATACATACATACATACATTGATACATAAGACCGAGAAAGTTACAGAGACATCGAAAACCAAGACAAGAAAGGTAATATCTATTCATCGCTAGTACACTGTATTGCCATTATTGCAGCAGCGGCAACGCACTCACCTTGATCGCTGACGATCATCTGTGTCTAATTTACCGACCAGCATCACGATCTCAGCCGACAGGCAGGCAATTGAGCTCTTGTTCGGATGTGCGTCCACGAGCGAGTAACGACACTTGTCATTAGTTTGTTCCATAGAGCTTAGGCAGAGCGTGCTCGCTGGCGCGCAGGAACCGTGCAATCCTTAAGCATGCATGCGCTCACAGCTATGTACGCTAGCCTAACTGATGGGTTCACTAACAACAAATTCTCCACAATGTTCCCAGTGGCGGGCTCTCGCACACATGTAGAGCCAAGCCAAAGGGGTTCAGATTCAGAGTTTATAGTTGACACAATGTCCAGAATTCCTGGAATGATTTGGAAATGAGGATGAGGGACGACCACAGACGATGTGGTCCGATACCTGTGGCAAACGGTTGCCTCACCGTATAACAGTCCCTCAAAGAAGAAGCAATGCCCGGGTATCTCTCGAACCGACAGATCTATCTATCTATCTATCTATCTATCTATCTATCTATCTATCCATCCATCCATCCATCCATCCATCCATCCATCCATCCATCCATCCATCCATCCATCCATCCATCCATCCATCCATCCATCCATCCATCCATCCATCCATCCATCCATCCATCCATCCATCCATCCATCCATCCATCCATCCATCCATCCATCCATCCATCCATCCATCCATCCATCCATCCATCCATCCATCCATCCATCCATCCATCCATCCATCCATCCATCCATCCATCCATCCATCCATCCATCCATCCATCCATCCATCCATCCATCCATCCATCCATCCATCCATCCATCCATCCATCCATCCATCCATCCATCCATCCATCCATCCATCCATCCATCCATCCATCCATCCATCCATCCATCCATCCATCCATCCATCCATCCATCCATCCATCCATCCATCCATCCATCCATCCATCCATCCATCCATCCATCCATCCATCCATCCATCCATCCATCCATCCATCCATCCATCCATCCATCCATCCATCCATCCATCCATCCATCCATCCATCCATCCATCCATCCATCCATCCATCCATCCATCCATCCATCCATCCATCCATCCATCCATCCATCCATCCATCCATCCATCTATCCATCCATCTATCTGTCTATCTATCTATCTACCTATCTATTTATCTAACTGTCTATCTACCTGTCTATCTACCTGTCTATCTACCTGTCTATCTATCTATCTATCTATCTATCTATCTATCGCTCGATCGATCTATCTATCTATCTATCTATCTATCTATCTATCTATCTATCCATCCATCCATCCATCCATCCATCCATCTATCCATCCATCCATCCATCCATCTATCCATCCATCTATCCATCTATCCATCTATCTACCTATCTATCTGTCTGTCTGTCTGTCCGTCCGTCCGTCCTTCCGTCCGTCCGTCCATCTATTTATCTGTGCAGCGCAGGCATTCGTCGGCCGCCGGCCAATAAGATAGAAAACATCTCCGTGATTGATGGAGTGATTGATGAACGACGCAAATCCAGACTCTCCTGCCCTTCCTTCTCCGAATCCAAGATTTTCTGGTTGCAGAAAAAGATTTTCAAATGCCGGAAACAGAAAGCGATATAGAAAACTCGAAAATGACAAATAAAATCTAGCCGTTTGCCTGCTCAGCTTATTTAACGATTGAGGTGGAATTTGAGCAGGTGTTAGCGAGTGACATCTCTCTAAATGTGTCTTTCCCGGAAGCATCCATGATATACATGTGCAATCAGAAAGTACCGCAATTAGGGCTAAATTGTTCTTTGACATGCATCTTCAGCTGCTGTAATCTGGCTCTCCGTATGTCTATGTATCTGTCTCTATCTGTCTGACTGTCTCCTTCTCTGTCTCTCCCTCGCTCGGTCTACCAGCTTGTCTACGTGGCTGTGGTTCCAGGCGTGTTTCTCTCTGTCTCTTCCCATCTGTCTATCTGTCTATCTATGTTTCACTGTGCGCCTGTCTTCGTTTTCTGCATCTCCTTTTCCTCTCTGTAACCTATCTGTAATCTGTATCGCTGGACCTGTATACATTTTTATTTGGACGCATATATATGACCTTTGAGGACAGGGGCAGAAAATAGAAGGGATCGGATAACTGCACTTCAACGTGAATCGATCCACCGGTGTTGCGCAGAGTCCAATCAGATTCGAGGGGTCAGAAGCGTACATCTCTGAAGAGATTTATTCATTGGATTGAAATCCGCGGGGGCAGTCATCCTCGTCCTTCTTGCCCGTTCTCAGGAAGACCAAAGCAACAGCTTAGCATTGATGTTATTCTCATTAGGCCTACTTTCCTGAGCTCCAAGGGCCGCATTTGACTCGAGATTCCGCCGTATCGCGAGGATTTATATACTTGATCGGCGAGTCGTTTCATTCAGCAGGGCATGGGCCGCCGGAATCCACGATCTATGTCTTGAATTTGGGAATTGGAGCTGAGATTTGGTTCATTCGACCGTGTAAGATCAGTGCAACGAAGTGAAGCGACATTGCAAAATTAATGTGCAGGGTTGGCCTTCGCTGACGGATTGGCTGAAATTGGAATCGATGCCGGAACTCAGAACAAAACGCACCGAGTGCATTAATGCACGACTGTGCAGGAGGAAGGAGATGCCTACATGGGCAGGAATGTAGTGGATCAAGTTTGAGTAATTGTCCTAAATCTTGGACTTGGTTCTCTAAGATGAGACAAGTAGTTTGTTATCATAGTGGCTGCCAATCTGCGCTTCTCCATACCTGCTTTTGTATCGCTGTAGCTGTACGTGTGTCTATGTAATTGTATGTTTCCATGAGTGTCATTTTCTTTCTGCCTCCTACAGCATTTTTTCAAATGCTGAATTTTAGTCTATCTATCTATTTATCTAGCTAACCATCTGTCTATCTCTCTGTCTATTTGTGTGTCTGTCTATCTGTCCGTCTACCTATCTGTATATCCCTGCCTGTCTGTGTGTTATTCTATCTACCTATCTGTCAGTCTTTCTGTCCGGTAGTTCATCCATCAATCCATCGATCCATCCATCAATCCATCGATCCATCCATCAATCCGTCCGTCTATCCAGATCTCACAACCTGTTTTCTAGTCCTATGAGTGATCATCTGCGATGCCTGCCCCTTGTATCATAATTTTCTTGTCTATCTAAATCTTTGCCGGCTCCAGCAATCCCAAGATCTGAGAAGTCTAACTTTTGATAAATTGAAGCTTTCAATCTCTCAAATGAATCAAATTCTATATGATCGAACTTCCATTTTCTTCTGTATCTTTTCTTTATATTTTTGCAACACTATATATTGTATCTTTTTATCTTTGCAAGCCCCGAATCTGGAGAATCTCTTGATATTTCAATATAATTAATTTCGCAAAGTCATTGGCTATCTGATCTAAAAACAATCATTCTTGGATACGTCTCAAGATAAGGTGAGATAAGAATATCTGAGATCAAGACATATTTATTACTGCAATGTATGCACCACATACACTTGATATTTACATATGCTGTATTCTATATCTGGTATAACATATATATTTATTTACTATCATAAGCTCAAGCCTATATCATATGTATTATACATATTTATGTACTGTTACATGTCCTTTTATATTATATGTAGTTTTTATACATTTGCATTTACAGTTGTAATTGTAACCTATGCTTATCATTTGTGTATTCAGTATATAAATAAATATATACATGTCTATATAATTAGAGCTAGCAGTAGTATCCTGCGTGTAGCAACATCTTACGACTGCCAGGGCTGTTGATTAGAGCTATATAAAGATTATTCTCGCTATTTGTATATTTAAAAATTTCCACCTTCATCCAGCGTTTATAGTAGACCTCTGCCATCGGTTTTCTTTCCAGAGACTCTAAAATGTTGTTTAGAAACAAGAGCCTAAAAGTTTTGCTAATATAACTATTGCAGGAGGGAGAGAGAGAGGGAGGGAGGGATGGAGGGAGGGATGGAGTGAAGGAGGGAGGGAGGACAAGAGGGAGGGAGGAAGGGGAGAGAGACATATGCAAGATCTAGAGAGAAAGGCGGACAGAGACATTTGAAGAGATCGAGATATAAACAGGAAACAGCACATGTAGGTATAGAGATTCAAACATCACAGTGTAGTATCGAAGACTAAGGGACGGTCACTGACCTTAGAATATCCTCTCCCTATCCGTTTGCGCAGGTGACTTGACAATGCGTTCTGCTACACAATTTCTGTTTACAAAGTCCTTCTTCCAAAACGACGACGATTGTCAAACGCCGGCATTTGGAACCGACATCCGACAGCTGACACCTGTCGACTTTATAGGCACTAATGTATACAATGTCCGCTCCATATACAATGTATACAATGTATACAAGCTCCTCTATAATTAGACTTCAGGCTGGGCTGACGCAACTTCTAGAGTGATATCTTGGTTAACAAGTAGTGAAGCAACAACGTAGTGATGCAGTTTTGCTCCCTGCAGTGCAAGTAGTATGTCAAGTTATTGGAGGTTGTATATCATGATCGACCGTGTCGAACGCCTCATTTACATCAAGGAGCTTTGACAAGACCAGAATCAGTGGCGTCGCAGATGTCCGAGATTTATTTGAGCAGAAAAGTCTCCGTGGAATGTCTCTTTCTGAAGCCCGCTTGTAGCTGAGGCATAAGGTCACTTGCTTCTAGGTGCTATACAATCTGCCGAACCACAACCTTCTCGAATAACCTTTCGTGAATGCATGCATGCATATGTATGTATGTTTTATATATGTTGTTAGAGTAGGCCCACATGGAATACCCGGATGTAAGGAGTGACTGAAGGATGAGCCGTCTCTTTAGGGGGCGTAACCCCAGAAACCTTATAAAAGGGGAAGTTTCTTTCAGTTGACTGGGATTGGCTAGTTAAGATAGGCTGAGTCCTACGTGATTCTGTTTACTGTTAGTCGCCAAGACTCCGTTTTACAGTGAAGTAAAGGTCCTCCGTCTGTTCGAGGAACCTGAGAGGTTTTTGTGTTCAAGTTGTTCGCTGATGTGAAGACTTCGACTTCTGGCTTCAAAACAGCCGTCGACGTTCTGTCTGAGGTCAGGTATTTTGTTTATGTGCTATAACCTCTTGCAAGTCTAAGCTCGTCCAAACGTTTTCCTTTTTTAGAGTGGAAATTTTGAAAAATTTTGTATGGATAATTTGAAAAGAGGGAATTTGAAATGCTTGGGGAGTTATCCGGTAGTTCTTTACTAAGGTAAAATGGAAACGCCCGTTGCAGGCAAACCACTTGAACTCGACGACATATTTGATATATCGGTCAAAGAGTTGCGCCGAGAATTGGAGAAATTGAGACAAGAGAGTAAGGGGTTAACTAAATTATAATTGCAAAAAGCATTGTCAAAATTTGTAACTCCTAAGAAAGCGGAGAAAGAGGAGTGGCGGTTGAAAGTGAAGTCCCAAGAATTGAAAGCTGCTAAGGTGGCACAAGAAGCTGAAATGCAGGCAAGGAAAGAAGAGAGAGAAAAAGAGAGATAGTTTGAATCAGCGAAATTAAAACTAGAAGCCGAGGCAGAGGAAAGAAAATTAAAATTAGAAGCTATTCTGCGTTTGCGTTTCGCCTAAATTTGCCATTTCAAAGATGGTTAGAGGGGGAAATGCTTTGAACGATCCTGCAAGAGTGTTGGAAGTCTTTAAACTTGAACAATTCTGAACTGTTTACCTTTGGAATTGCATAGATGGGTAGTAGATAAGAAACCAAGGTCTCTATCCGAAGCTGCGAAATTGGCTGATGAATATGCTGTTTTATATAAACCGTTTCGCGTAGATGCAACTGGGGGTTCCAAGGTTGAGGAAAGTCGTGGATTTGGTGGTGGAAAGAATTCATGGAGGCAGGATTCAAATTCGGGCCCTAGTACTGTGGGAAAGAAAAGAGTTTCCAAAAGGGTTCAGTTCGCCAGTTAGGTGCGTATACTGTAGAAGGATTGGCCATACGGTTTCAAGTTGCTTTGCATTGAAAGACAGACCAGGAATGGGAAGGGCAGGTAATGAAAATACTGTTCCTAAATCTTGTGGGTTGGTGCAAACGAGGTCAACAGCGTCGGGTGAGACTTTGTTTGATAGCTATAAGAATAGGATAGATGAACGTTATTTATCTTTTTGTTCTGACTTAATGTTGCTGGATGGTAATAAGGCTAGGCGCAGAGTCGTTTGTTTGCGTGATTCTGGGTCACTTCAAAGTCTTGCTAGTCGGGAATTACTTAGACCTGCGGAATATAAAGACACGGGCGACATTAGACTCATTCAGGGGGTCAGTGGTACGGTAATACAGGTGCCTTTAGTTGAACTGCAGGTAGAAGGTGATAAACAGCACGGGAAAATCCTTTGTGGGTTAATTCACAAATTGCCAGCGGGTATTCATGTTCTCAATGGAAATGATTTGGTTGCGCAGGATGTTCCACAGGGTGTGGCTGTTGTTACGCGGGCTCAGGCTAGGGCTAGCGGTGACCTAGATGAGACGCTAACAGGTGTGAAAATTGTTGCTTCGGATAAGTCGGATAATAGTGTTGAAGATTTGGATATTGAAGGATTGGATAAATTGTGGAAGGATTGCGAAGAGAGACAGTGTGAAGTAGGAACTATTGTATAGTGGCTTTGTATTTTTCTATTGTTTTGCGTTGTTTGTATATTTAAGGTATATTCTGTTTAGTTAAGTTATTGTTTGTGTATTACTGTTTTTCTTACATTTTGGTTTGTGTTGTGTGAGTTTTTAATAGGGTATTTTCTTTGGTCGGAAACCCGAGGATTTCCTCTCTTCGTGGTGTGGGGGTATGTTAGAGTCGGCCCACATGGAAAACCCGGATGTAAGGAGTGACTGAAGGATGAGTCGTCTCTTTAGGGGGCGTAACCACAGAAACCTTATAAAAGGGTAAGTTTCTTTCAGTTGACTTGGCTTGGCTAGTTAAGATAGGCTGAGTTGTTCGCTGATGTGAAGACTTCGACTTTTGGCTTCTAAACAGCCGTCGACTTTCTGTCTGACGTCAGGTATTTTGTTTATGTGCTATAACCTCTTGCAAGTGTAAATATACATTTTATCTCAACCCAAGCGACTTTATTTTCTTAGGGCTAGCACATAACAATGTATGCACGTATATATGTATGTATGCATATATATATGTATGTTTTTATGTATGAATGCATGTATGTACATATATGTCTGTATGTATGTATGCATGCATGATTTTATGTATGCATGTATGTATGCATGCATGTATGCATGCATGTATGCATGCATGTATGCATGCATGTATGCATGCATGTATGCATGTATGTATACATGTATGTATACATGTATGCATACATGTATGCACATGTGTATTTATCTATGTACTGTATTTATGTATGTTTGCATATATGTGTGCATGAATGTATGTATGTATATATGCATGTATTTAGCCACTTACTATTTCGCCTTTCCAGTGCCCTTAAAAAGCGCCGCGCTCACTATTCTTATGGTGTTTCAATTAATTAAGGAAATCAAGTTAATCTGCAAGCAATTAAAACTAAGGAAACTGAAAAGGTTCACCACTGCACACATACATAGAGTTCAACGAACGGAGTTCCATCCATAGATTATAGTTGACAACATGTGCGAAGTTCCTGCTCCATATTGCATTGAGATAAGGAACGATGCCAGCGGAATGAAGTCCACAGCACTCGGTTAAGGGTGGTTTCAACTTACCGTCAAAATAACAGTAGCATGCATATTACTGTTAATTTCACGGTTACTTATTGTGACTTTTTACAGTAACTGTCTATGACAGTAACTTATTGTATATTTTACAGTAACTTAGGCTTACTGTTAAATAACTCTAGCATGCATGCTACTGCTAATTATTTTAACAATAACTTTAGACGTGGGATGCCCGGTAAATGATGTCTTGCATTGGTAGTTCAATTTCTCGGTTATAATCAGTACTAAAGAGAATACAATGCTGATAGATATAATGATCGATTGGTGAATTTATTGATCTGCAGCAGCTTTGACTGTTACTCTGTGCAAGCGGTTAACTCATAGTAATCCTGCTGCACCCAACCATGGTACAAATTCTATCGATGGGTGGTGTACTTTGCTTTGCAAGTGTCAATCCTTTGTTTCCGTCTCTTGAGCATGGCCTTGACATAGGCTTGGTTCCCGGAACTAATACTTTGAAAGCCTCTGCTGTTGTCTACAGCAGTTTGCGAGAAGTAAGCCAGTACACCTTCTGAATAGCGTGAAGAAACGATGACCCAAAAGCATGAGCTAAGAAGACAAAAATAGTCTTTAAATATGCATCGGCATTCGACTTTAACGTAGCAACTTTACAGTTAAAGTGAATGTTAATGACCATGTATGCAGGCCTACCTCAAAACATTCCCAGCAACGGGTTTTCAACCTAAAAAGAATTTAGGAAGACATTCAAACTCAGTTCATTTAAAGCAAATTTTCTTTCTTGCTAGAATGTACGTTCTATTCGTTTTTGTACAGAGTTTCCGTTTTTATCTCAGGACAGCAACGCGCTGCACATATAGTCCGTTTTCAACCCTTTTATCGAAGATCCAACCAACACTTGACATATCTTCACTATGGTTAGAATATTTGAGGCAAAACGCAGAGGTATTCATTGAGTCCTAAGCACTTCCGAGTATGCTCTCTAATCAGTGCAATACCCCAGAATAAAGTACTATTAAAATTGCAATTCACGTGCATATAGCTATATGAGCACATGAAATACGCGGAAAAATTAATTCGCACTGTACTCTAAATTGATGACATAATAAAAATGAATAATAAGTAATTCTAAACGCGTTAAGATTATCTCCTTAGCAACATACTATGAAGTGTGTTGCTGATGTAGTTTATGACGATAAACAATTAAATGACGCCAAGGATGTCGTGCAGACACAACTGAAATATCCAGAATGCGCCTACATTCTCCAGAATCTAAGTAAAAAAGAAAGCAAAACAGTTTCTGCAAATATTAGTACATGCTCAACCTTACAAAAGCGATGGCCCAGATTTAAGTCCAACAACTGACAGAATACGGATCTACGACGCTAACTGATGACTGTTGGAGAGGGGTATATCCTTGACGTCAATCCGTACAGTCTGCCTATTTTTATTACAGAGATCAATGGATTTGCACAAAAGCCTGGCTTCAAACTCGATTCGAAGTCACACAAAACCGCCGAGTGGTGTTTGCTCGGTTGACGATCCTTCGATTTAAAGTCAAATTCATCGACGCGGTAACAGCTTCTGTAAACTTACACACAGCATCTGGTCGCTTCTATCTGCGCCATCGCGATCGAATGTTTGCGCATTGCTGCGCATTTCTGATCATTGTCCCCCAACCTGACGAAAAATCAATGCTTTTTGTAGACAATAAAAGGCATCCGTACTCCAGAGAACGTCAGAACTTCGGTTTCCTCTGTTAGAAGGCAACCGAACGAATCTCAGCTCTGCGACCGTCTCGATCCAACTCGTTGTTTCTCATCAGCGAATTCATCGTCACGGCAACTTCGGAGAGTTCTACAAGTGAGCGAAGACAGCCAACCGAGTTGCAATGGCCGGACCGTCGGCATTGCAATTTTTACTAATCTCGGTCGTCTTCTACGGAATTTTCAACCAAAACAGTCTGTAAGTAGCATCACCATGTTTTCTTGAAGTGGCAACTAGTGCAAGGTTTTTACAGAAAAACTCAAAATTCCAAAATTCTGACGGAAAAATTCAAAATTAAGTAAGCTTTTAAAACAAACCAGTATGTAAGTGGTGTCTCCGATGAGATTTCGTCAAATGGTGAGCAGTGCAGGGAACTTTAATAAAAATCAAGCAAAACACAAAATTTTGGTGTAAAATGTCTACAAATATTGTCTTCATCACAGCAAATTTCGATTGAGTTTCTGAACAATCGCTGAATTCATGGATTTAGAGTAGCGCTTTAGAAATTTTCGAGTTTATTGTTAGGTTCAATAGCAAATACTTCTTTGGTGTATGTGAAATTTAGTTTATTGCATTTTATGCGCCGCCTATATTGTACTGTTATATTGCTGTATAATGCGACGTAAGCCTATATACATAGAAAATCAAGAAATTCATATATCTTTACCTTAGAGAAATTCTCACCTAAGTTGACATAAGCAAAAAGAACACAAAGGAACTTCGCTTATAATAAAATAGTCCCGATTATATTTCTATTTTATTAGTTTTTTTATTTCTTGCTGATGTTGTACAAATTATGAGGCCATTATTAGAAGTTGTTCCGACCCAAATTTGAGTCTGTTAAAACCTTCCACTGATTTAAGAAATTAAGGTTGCATATTCATGTATCAAACACCACCCAAATTTGTCAAATGTGGCCCAAATGGTTATAACATATATATTGTATGATAATCAAATAAAGTATTAGTTACTTTCAGCCTTTAAACTTCCCTCTGACAAAAATTATCCACAAACTTGGGAGCAGAGTTTTACCTAATATCTTTCCACTTGGACCCAAAATTTGTTGGGTCCTTTACCACCAGAGAGTTTATTTCGACAAGTATTCTTGTCACAGTAATTTTTATTTGCTGTTCTTTTGTGAGAGGTTGCGATAATCTCAACTGATGGTTTTAGTGGGATTTCGTAGGCTTCAAGTCAATTCATAATTGCTAATCGTAATCGTAAACTCGAAATTTCTAAAGCGCTAGTTAAAAGCTAAGCGCTGGGCACCTGCTTATTCACAAGCGCTGCGTCAAGTCAGATGCCATGTCACAAACAAAATGCCAGAAGACCAGAGAGAGAAGGGGAGAGGAGCTGTTAGTATGGGTCGTCTTCAGCTGAGAGAAATGGAAGGCAGCGGACTCGACGGATAAGTGGATCAGGGTGGGATTTCTTGACAAGGCGAGACTTCATTTTTGACTGGAATACCCGAAGAGTAATAGAGGGCCTGAGACGGATGGATAATGATGGGTGAACGATGGAAGGGATAGAGGAACAGAGAATTTGCGAAATTCAGGAAGGCGATCGTTCATCAGCAGGCATTCTAAGCACTCGACCCGCGGGTCCTTCTCCTGCACTCGTATGCCATCTGGCTAAAACTGTTTTGTCCACTGTTGATTTAGCGTTCTGCTGAAACCTTTCCATGTAGTGAAATTGCACTGTAATAAACTACAGTTACACGTCATTGTGAAGCACAGTGTTCTGTTTGGTAGTGCTCTGGGTCTGTAATCCAACGGTTGCGGGTTCGAGCATGCTGCACGGACTCCGTGCAACTAACCCTAAGCCAGTTATTCGCTACGTGGACTTGTCTCTCAGATTCAGATTTACTGACGTTGAGCGTGTTATAAGTGTACAAATAAAGCAGATTATACACTGTTCTACGCGTGCCTTTGATTTCAGCGTCTCCGGATCATGGTGTTCGTACACAGCCGAGGAAGTCGTTCCTGTGGTGAAGACCGAAACAACCAATGAAACCATCTCAGGCTATGACTGCCAACAGGCATTAGACAACAACTACCCAATCATCTCACAAAACGGCGCACTGTGCACAGTGCTCGTGTAAGCTTGATTGTCCATTTACATCTATAATTATTTATTAATGTGCCATCGGTTGATGCCTTGTGCATAAGACACCGGCGCTATAGAAGTTTCTAAATATTTAATATAGCCATATGTATCGGATAGCAAAATGAACCTGGTAACGAGGCAACGGAGGGGCACAAATCCCGCATCTGTACATGTAACTGCTAGCAGAAAAGCTTTGTTCTTTCAGTGTAGTTAACCACCTAAGAAAACTTGTACGAGCACTCGAAAGATGCTAATAGTTATTCGAAACAGCCTTAAAGTAAGCGAGCTCTGTAAGTTTGACGCTAGCAAATGGAAATGCGAGTTGACTCGAACCCGTTGGCAGAATGTCGAGAACCAGCAATTTAATTGCAATTAGTAACTTCTAACGCGCCGGTGCCTTATACACAAGGCATCACCCGATGGCGTATTAGCTAATGAATAACTGTAATGTAATGCACTAATATGACTGGTATTGTCCAGATCGCTTCTAAGGAGCTTTCGCTGATAAATAAATAAGCGTGTTACCCTTATCTTTGCTTTCACAAGCTTAAACTGATGGTGAAGGTTAACAGTGGTATATGTAGTTCTATACTGAGATGCTTGTATTATTAAATCTACGTGCTTTGGGTTTGTTAACTAATTGAGCGCCTGTGAAAGATTCGTATCAGCGCTATATAAATGCCAAGACATAGCGGTATAAGAACTGCACCGGAAGTGCTAATCGTTGTTCTCTGTTTTTGTTTGCCTGCAGGCCACAGGTAACCCAGTATGACTCTACGGAGACTCAGCTGGTTATCAAAAACCGATGCTGTGACGGCTGGACTGGGGAACAGTGCATCCAAGCGGTGTGCTATCCCGTCTGCCAGAACCTCGGTGTTTGTGTGGGGCCGAACCAGTGCCGGTGCGACCAGACGAAATGGATGGGTCTCAGCTGCGAGCAAGGTACGCACTGCTACCCAGTACTAGCTTCTGGTTCAACCAGGCACATTTATTCATTCATTCGTTAGTTCATTCATTCGTATAGTGGCTATTCGTTCTTCGAATATTTAGAAAACCTCGCTAATGATGGCATGACATTAGCCTGCTGTTGCTGCTATAGTACTGGCCTCTGGGTGAGTAAGGAGTTGATGAGGAAGAGAGGACAGTGATGGCTGTCATTTGGATCAGTATCTTCACCAATATTAGAGCTCGGAGCTCGCCAGTATTGAACCACCGACAAATAAGAAGCGAGGCGTATGTAATAACAGACCTAATTTCGAAAATCTCGGCTTATTTGGTATCGGCTGATTTTTTGAAATCAGAATCGAACCTAAACATATGCACTTAAATATATTTAGACGTTGTAACACGTCGTATGTTCTGAAATCGAAAACGTCGTTCCATTCACCTGCATTTAATGCGCAGTGCGTTCGCATAGGTCAATTCACGTCTTCGTTACCTTACCCTGCCTTGTTCTGTATTGCTTTATCTTTATTTAAATTGCCTTAATTAGCTTAATTTGTCTTGCCCCATCATGTTTTCACTAGATTGCCTTCCCTTGTCTTGCGTCGTCATGCCTGCCCTAATCTGATCTAATCAAAAAAATTCAATCTAATCTAATCTTAGAACTTCTATAGCACCATTATAATAATGCACTAGGCATGAATCGATGGCACTGCACAAAAGACTGGCGATTCGGTCAACTCCAAAGGTCCGTTGAATCAGACAGAAGTGCATTTTAAGAAGGACGAGCGGCTGAAACAAAAACGTCTTGCGTCCGCATCTCGCTTTATCTCGCCACATCAACTTCACCACGGCCTAATCGTAGTTTGTTTATTGCTCCAAAAACTGAATAAAACATTGCAAATGTAAATAACACACACTTACCTGGATGCAACGGTCCACCCAAAAGGGTAGAATCTGAATTTGAAACGGTGTTGTCTCGTGTGTTTCCAGCCGTGTGTTCACAGGGTTGCATTCACGGCACCTGTTCGTCTCCGGGAAGGTGCACTTGTGACCCGGGCTACATCGGCGCATCGTGTGATATCATCGCCTGTGAACAGGGCTGCGTCAACGGACAGTGCGTCCTGCCCAACGTCTGTCACTGTGCCAACGGTTGGACGGGCGCAGACTGCACCCAGGGTAAGCATCGCAATCAGTTAGACTATCAGACAAAGAAACAGAGTAGTAATGTAATGTTGTAAGTTGTAAGTTTGTTTATTACTCCAAAAACAGAATAAGACATTGCAAATGTAAATAACAAAAACACTTACTTGGATGCAAAGGTCTACCCAAAAGGGCCAAGGTCCCGCTAATTTAGAGTCGCCTATGACACAATAGTATTTAGATGGGTAATGCCTTATATACGAGCAGCTAATATAACGTGATGTAATTTATATAGCACATTTTCAAGAAGCATTCCTAATCGATTATAAGGTAAAAAGTGCCAATAGATTGGTTGCATTGATAAAGTGGATTCGAACGGAAGGATAGTTTAGACTGATAGTGCCACATGGCGGTGATATATCGTGGTAGTTACATTGTACACGACGTCTAGAGTTCCTCTGCGTCGAGCGTGAGAATGTGAATGGTGAGAATGTGAATGGGGTGGGGTAACTCTGTACCAAGGTTAGTGCTCTGTAAGAACGGGGCTCCACTATCCGCGTAGTTGAAATTTCTTGACCGGCAACACCTAAGGCCCAAGTCATCAAATGCATCTCGGCTGAGATAGCAGGGTGAAGTGTCGTTCACAAAATGGAGTTATGACGAGTAAATGACGTAACAGGAGTTAATTGTCGACGTTTGTTGTCTATTGTCTCAAATGAGCTTTTTACGTCATTCGTGAATTGAATAACATGTAGAAAAAAGTTTTAAGAGGCAGAAAACAAGCTTTAGAGTGTGTCGTGACATAGAATATTTAAACTATTTTTAAGAATGTTAGAATAAATATATGTTTTAGGACAATTAAGGCTATATTATGACTTTTAATACATCCGTCATAGCTATACGATATCATTTTGAAATCATCGTAGTCAACGAATCTTGCACTGAACTGACTGTGCATGGGCAAAATTCATTCATGCAACTACATGAACATTTGTATAGCGACTTTTACCACGTATATCGACATTATATAGCGCCAATGTATAGTCTAATGGAGTTTAATTAGCGGCTTTACTATGTCAAAGACTCGACAGACATACACAATTCTAACATTAATTTTGTCAGTTGCTTCGAAGAAAACACACAATGGAGTAAATGATGTCTTTGTTGTCGCTTCAGCTGACTGCGGAGGCGTTTGTCTAAACGGCGGAGTCTGCGTGGCAACCTCTGTTGGAGGCCAGTGCCAGTGCACAGCCGGATGGACAGGAGCCATTTGCGACAAAGGTGAGCTATCTTGAATTGGGTTTCTTAAGGAATGAGATGGCACGCATCAATTTTTAGAAAGAAGGCTTCCTAAGTCTAAGATGGTTGAAAGAAAAATGATTTTATATCGCTGTCATTAAGAAGTGTTAGAGGAGTAAAGACGCTGAACTGGGATTGCTGAATTGTTGGCCATGAGAACATTCAACAGTAGGATGAAATGAATATTAGAAAATCATAAAAAGACATTTACCTGATCGCCTTGGTCGGAATAGAGGGTGAGAAAGTATGAGCTCATTCGAAATTCGCAGGACAGCCCACTGTTGCTATATGCGGTATGAAAGTCAGATTTAATTTCGCTGAGTAAGGTGGAAACAAGGTGGAAAAAGGTGGAAGCTGAGTGGATGCAATGAAATCAGGAAACATTCTCAGAGAAGCTGACGTAAAATATATAGGCCTGCTGGAAAGCTATATCGATGGAAGGGGATAGGAGAAGTTTGTAAGCTAGCTAAGTCAACCAGTGTCAAAAGATTTATTTGCAACAGTAAAATTATAAAGAAAGCTAGTTAATGAATAGTTTGAACTGACTAGGAGAAGGTGAAGAAAAAGTTAATTAACATCGCCTTTGCTACGCGGAGTTTGCCGGTCAAAGTCTTCCTTGATACAGTCTTTGTGTAGATGACTTGAGCAAGTCCTTACCGCACAACTGCTTTGCGTCATCGACGATGCCTTCTCAATTTATAGTGGCGCTATAAAAATATAAGCGAAATGAATATTCATAAACATAAATGTTTGTTTGTAGCTGTGTGCGCGACACCGTGTCTGAACGGAGGGATCTGCAGCGCAAGCGGCACCTGCCTATGCACGAGTGAATTCACGGGAAGCGATTGTTCCCTCAGAGTCGACAACCTCCTCGACATGGCTCAGTTCAAGGGTGAGCCTCTTAGGCCAATAAACAACTAAATCAGGCCCGAAAATCAGGAAATTACTCAGTTTGATTGCTACGGATATGCACTGGAGAAACTGTGTTTCTTAGGCTTCCAGTTGCTTGTTGTAAATTCCTGTTTGCGATCCAAAACATAGACATGTACCATTTTCTTCAAGTATTAGTGATTCATGTAAGACATACGACATACGTTCACGTTTTGGAAAATACACACTTGGTGTAGCTAACTGCTACTGCTAGTCAGGAAAAGCCCCAAAACGTCCTTCCATAGCAGCTACTATGACGCTTATGACGCTCGCTTAACTTTGGTACGCAGTTCGAAGAACGGTTGGTTCATCGGTGGCCAATTCATGATCGCAAATATGACTCCGAATTTGCCGTACAATTTCCGATGTAAGAAGATTCTCGCCGACAGTATATGCCTCGAGATTCTTGGCCACAGACCGTGTGTTGCTGATATCCTGACAGTTCAAATCTTGTGTTCACGAATGAAGCACGTGAAAATCCAGGGTCGTTTGTTCTTACTTGATCCAAAACGTGGCCACGCGGTGACGATCGTAAGCGTGGATGAAATCATCCAAAACCAGTAACCTCCACACGGTTGACTCAACAAACACAACAGAAGTGGACTCGGACTCAAGATATCTCCGAATTCATTCGATCTACCCACAGTTATTTTTTTCGTGATGGTACAACTTATTTAATTACCGTTGAGTAATTAGTAACTAACCGTGCTGTTGGCGTCGTGTTGTAGTGAACAATGACGCCATCTACCAGGATCACGCCGTCTGCGTTGCCTGGGGTGGAAGGCATTTCGTCACCTTCGACGGCAGGTCATACACGTTCAAAGGGAAGGGAACATACTCATTGATTCAAGACTACAGCGGACTACCAATTCCAGAGTACAGCGTCTACGTCAACCAGACCTACAGCTGTCGTGGATCCTCTTGTCAGATCGCCCTCAAGGTATGCGAGACGATCGATTCTTTTTCGTGATGGTGCTGTAGACGAAAATGATTTTAAAATGATTGGTAATTGATTTTAACGATTTCAATCGATTCCTACCGAGAGGAGTCTTCAGATAAGCTTGTATGTATCGTAATCGTAATCGTAGTCGTAATCTCGAGATTTCTACAGCGCCCAACGAAAGCTAAGTCGCGGGAACCAGCTTATTCACAGGCGCTCAGTCAAAACAAAATCGCTAGGCAAAGGGTTCGGTTCCAGGTCAAGATCCAGGAGTCAGGCAGTCAGACAGTATGTATGTATGTATGTAGGCATGTATGTATGCATGTATGCATGTACGTACGTCTGTATCTAGACACTTACTGTAGTGCCTTTAAACAACTCTCATAATCGTTCCTATGCTACATATCACATATCACATTCCTATGCTAGCCTACTGGTGCTAAAGTCATTGAGATCAAAAATTTCATCAGCAAGCAAGTAGGTAAATGTAAACATAAAATCACATGTTTCTCTATAGCCACCTTATGGCCTTGGCCCTGGTAATTTTTCAATAAATTTATCGGGTGAGATCCTTCACCATCGCTGCCCATTTGAATGGGCGCGACGCCATATAAGGACCCCGTGTACGGACCGTGGTAGCCTGAGATTAAGACTAAATAATGTTCACGGATGGAATGTGTTAAACATAATTTGAAAACTTATTATTCAACATACCTGAAACAAGATTTTCTTACCAATCTCTGCGAACAGACAAGCTGTTCAGATTTCTTCTGCTGATTTTAAGGATGTCATTGTGGTCACGTGAATATCCTCGGTCCGGGATATAAATAACCTGTTTCTTCACTTAAAGCTTTCATGCTTTGTCTCAGCTGAAACTATCATTTAGTAGAGATTTCGACAGGGCTGTTGAAGGGGGCAAATAATAAAAGTGCCATTAGGCTACCTTATCTTATGCTTATAGTGACGCGGTGGTGTAGTGGCGTGGTCTGTGCCTCGTAACCGGATGGATGCGGGTTCGAATCTGCCTCAAGCCACTGCGTAGCGACCTTGGACAAGTTGCTTGCCCACAATTGTCTGTGAGGAAGGCAACAGGAAACCACCTAACTCATCTCATCCCGGGTGGCATAAAAAGCCAATGGACCTACCTTCGGGCAGAGAACTCATCATCATCATCATCATCATCTTATGCTTAAACTCATTTGGCTTCTCTGTAGATCGTCTTTGGTACAAGAACAATCGTGCTGGCACCAGAAGGAGCCTATCTGAACGGCCGGCCAATATCTCTGCCAAACGCTGTCGGCAAAGTCGTTCTCAGCAAAATGGGCGACTACGTATTCGTGACAGGGTTGAGCGGTAAGCGTTGCAGCTGCTTTAATGTCATTTCTAACTTAATGAGTATGGACTAGTTATTTTACTGATGAAATGTTCTCGACGCATTGTTCTTTCCCGTTCTCAACTTAGCATTGTTTTGCTTTACCCAGAGCTGAAGCTGTCCTATGACGGGGGTCTCACGGTTTTCGCCTTCGCACCGGTCACGATGCAGAACCACGTCTGTGGTCTGTGCGGTCGCTACACCGGATCCACGACGGACGATTACTTCACGCCCGGAGGACAGGTCGTCGACAACTACGCAGACTTCGGTAACTACTGGCTAGACCCGATGGAGCCAAGGGCCATTGAACCAGTCTCCAACCAAGCAGCACACCCTTGCAGCTTCCTGTCTTCAACCCAGGTACATTGACTGAAACCGTCCATCGATACTTTAATTATAGATCTGTAGCGATTTTGTTAGAGATGCTGCAACTAAGCTGAAATCGATATTCTGTTTCGTTTCATAAATATTATGAACAAATCAAGCGTAAATCGTGGCATCGTAGGTTTGCAGTTGTAATTTCTTTATGTAGCGATAGAAACCGAAAAATGCAGGTGTGAGGACACATTCTATTCAATTTTAAAGCAACTATTTGATAAATTCTGAATTTTAAGGACAAAATTAATAAATGTGCGCAGTGACAAAATTTTATTTCAAAATGCCCATTGTAAACCAAGAGCAAACGTTGGAATTTTTAACATGTAGGTAAAACATAGGTAAAATAAAATAGGCCTATGCTTTAGAAATGTAATTCAGTGGCCACATCGCCTTGTGATCGCTTTTCCCGGTTGGATGCTATGTAACGACCTTGGTGAGAATGCTCTATGCACAACTGTTCCTGCCAGCATGCAATATAATTTGTTTGCAGTTCAGATTATGCAATTGCACAAGCTAGTAGATAAATGACACGAACAAGAAAGTATATGGAAAATTCTGCCATGCTGTCATTTTCCTTGCAATTCAATGCGTGGGTCTACGTAACAAGATGAACGCCTTCCCAGCCATGTTTGGAGTAAATAAAGTTTGGAGTAAACACATCCAGTGGCGCCAGCTATCAACAGCTAATTAATAACAGCTAATTAATACGTTACATAGTTTCTACATCACTAGATATCACTGTATAGGTTGCAGACATCAAGTCGCTGTGTAGTTTCCTGTCTGATACGGGGTCCGTGTTCAGCCAGTGCACAGCCAAGGTAGATCCATCCTACTACGAGAACCTCTGCGTCTACGACATGTGCGCGTGTGAGATGTCGACGGAGCCTACCACTTGCGTCCAACTGCGATGTGAGGTAGCGCTGGAGTACTCGAGGACCTGCGCTCAACAGGGCATCACTCTGAACTGGAGAAGAAGTGACTTCTGTGGTAAGTCACCGCACAGTGATTTCTGTGATGTAACGTAAAGTACAGTACAACTGATTGATTTCTCTGGTCATTTACTGTAGAGTAAGCCGATGTTTGTGCCTAATATTCAGTGAATTACTACAGGATGCATTGAACATTTTGTATTTGAAAACACACATATATATATAACGCTTTTTAGCAAAATCACCCATTAGGGGTGGGACACGGTAGTCGATTGGTAAGAGCGCTCAGCTTGTAACGCTGAGAGTACGGGTTCGAGCCTTCCCTCCCGCAGGCGATTACTGTGTAGGGACCTTGAACAAGTCTTTCACACACAGTTGTTCAACGCCATCGATGCCATGTCGTATGGTCGTGTATGCACTTCTGAACTTTGAAAGAAGGACAATATCAAAATACAGTTGTACCTTGATGGCCATCCGCTGATATGTGTACGCAAGATATGTGTATAGACTGTTTTTACAATTTCCTTTCAGCTTTGAATCCGTGGTTCGAATCCAGTCGCCTTATGTAACATTTTTACCTCATTACGTAGCCATTTACTTGTAACCCGTAAGGTTAAGACACCAGCTGTTGAAATACTGTGTGTGCTTCAGCTGACATGTCCTTGAAAACCAGAGTCGTGTTTATAAAAATGAAGGGTTGTTTGCCTGACTTAAACAACGTGACTAATTGAGTCATCACAACGAATATTCCTGTCTCAGGTAACCGGAACTTGTGGTTCCTTTCCTGCTATGTCCAAAACTATGGTATTTTTGGAGCAGAAGATGTAAGCTTATAAAACTAAATGCTAAATTGTCCGAGCTTTTTTCTTCAGCTGCGCCTAAGTGTTCAAAAGGAAAGGTGCACACGGAATGCGGCAAGCAGTGCAGCCAGACATGTGGATCGATCGGTTACGATATCGACTGCCAGACAACCCAGTGTGTCGATGGATGCTTCTGTCCGGCCAACACCTTCTGGGATGGATACGCCTGCGTCGTCCAGGAACAGTGCAGCTGTTACAGAACGCAAGACCAACTGCCCTACCCTGTGGGGGCGAAGTACAGCTCAAGTTGCATGCAGTGGTAATTACCCTTCGTTGTCCATTCGGGGTATAGGTCTACTTTCTTTGCATCAAATGTTTGTTACCACAAACGTCCCACTGAGTAAAGTAAGAATGCGCCAATCACCGAAACACATTTGTATGATATGTCACAAAGATATGTAGAAAGTTCGTATGTATACCATTTGCTTTATACTATGTTGTGGTATCATCTGCTTACAAATTCATCGTGTTAAAACGACATTCTAATAGCCTTACGCCAACTCTTCTTCAGTTGTGTACTTTGTACTGAGCGGCGTATAAGATGGCGCTATAGCAGCTTGTGATGGATGTTCAACATTCTTTTTCCTTTAACGTGGAACTTCCGTTTTGAATAAGCTTATTTGTGACCAACTTACATCTCTGTCTCTCTGTCTCTCTGTCTCTCTGTCTCTCTGTCTCTCTGTCTCTCTGTCTCTCTGTCTCTCTCTCTCTCTCTCTCTCTCTCTCTCTCTCTCTCTCTCTCTAAACTTTGAACTTTATTTTAAACACAGCGTGTTGCATGCACAACTTTCAATTTCCACGAAAGTTAATTTCACAGTTAATTTGAAACTGTCTCGATCGATGAAGCACTACCTTCTGCTTCTCTGAACCATTAACTTAAAGTTGAACACGCTGAGACTGTGTGGATGACTCCGTCAATCTTTCAACCGCCTAAACACTCGTGTGGCTTTGTCCGTTCGCAGTGTGTGCATGCCAGGTGGTCTATGGTCGTGCACCCAGAATCCGGAATGCGTCGGTCGTTGCGTTCTGTCCGGAGATCCACATTACAAAACCTTCGATGGCGTTTCCTACAATTTCGTCGGTCAGTGCGAGTACGTGCTCGCCCAGGCGGCGCGAGGAGTCACGCTGCCCACTCCGTTCTCCGTCTCCGTTGAGAACAAGTTCTGCATGAGCAGCTCAGATGCCATCTGCCCCAAGGCGGTCACGTTCCAGATCGGCACAGGACAAGACGCCGTTGCGATCAGGTAATCACGAGAAAACAAGTTATTGCAAAATCGTATTAAATAATGCATTATAATCGGCATATAAAAATGAAAAATAATTGCTGTTTGTGTTATGTATTAACTCTTTCGAAAGATCAAATAGTGTATATTTATGCTAAGTCGCATTACATGATAGACAAGTGTATTAGGCCACATGCTACGTGCGCTCAGAAAAGTGGTTGGCTATAAAGCTTATATCCATAAACTGAGCAGAAAGTATTTCATTCTCACAGCAAACTACCTATACTGATTATTATAAATAGTTAAGCTAAAGGATATTGGTTATGCTAACAATCCTTTAAAGTCACTAGTTCGAATGATCGACGCGCAGAGTCTGTTTTGGCCTTTGATCTCAGCTAAAAACTAACCTCTTCCTTGACTCATTTCTTCCGAAGGCTGACTCTGTGACTTTGGGATTTCCTTGGCTTTTCGACAGAACTCACCATGAAATTTGGCCTGGATAATGATTTTCCTTAGAAACGACCATCGACTGATGCCTTGAGCATTATTATAGTAGCGCTATGAAGTTCTTAGATTAGATTAGATATGCGACACCCTTACTTTAAGTCACCCGACGACTGTCCATTCTTAGCCCCTGATCCACAGGCTAAAACATGTTAACAAATTAGCATAATATTACTAACAGAAGAAATCTGTTTCAACAGACTTATGCCGAACGAGGTGACGGTTAACGCCGTTGGAGTCATGCTGCCGTACAAGCAGAATGGCGTCACAATTCGAATGGTCTCATCCACAATGCTTCGTCTTTCGACTGACTTCGATGTGGAAGTGCTCTGGGACAGGAATATGAGGGTCGAGGTCCAAGTCAGCAGCCAATACAAGAGCAAGGTACGGCCATCTAATATTCGAAAAATAAGTCTTGGAAACTTGCGCTATAATAAAAATAAATAAAAATAAATATAATAAAAAGGATTATAATAAAAATATGAAAAAATACACTGGTTTTCTTTACTTAACATTTAGGAAATTAAGTAAATCAAGGTTCGCCGACTACTATAATGTTTGACAGAAAGCGTAAATCAAAATAAAAAACAAATGAACATTTGTTATTTATTAGTAATGCAAATAGTACTGGTAAGATTGACAAACCACAATAAACTTAACAAGAATTCAACTAGAGCGGCCATTAATATCGCAAATAGTTAAATATCTAGTTCCAGTCGAAATCTTGTTAAATTTTTCACAACTTCCGTTTTTCGGAGTTACTATACAAGATAGTTTTCTGACCCATCATGCAAACTCATCGATGCTCCACCACTTGCAATTTCTGGTTCGGCCTTTCACTCAAAACTCAAAACATTCCTCTTTCACAGATCGTACCCTGACACCCCTTCTTCCTCTTATCCCCCTCTCCGCTCCAATCCCAAACATCACCCACCGTAGCTGCCACGCTGTCTCTCTGCCTGACTTTTGGATGCTGACCTGGAACCGATCCCTTTTTGCCTATCGATTTTGTTTTGACTGAGCGCCTGTGAATAAGCTGGTCCCCGCGGCGCGGCTTTCGTTGGGCGCTGTAGAAATCTCGGGATTACGATTACGATTACGATACTACCATACTTTTTCAGTAGATCAAAATATCAATTCTGCTAGATTGTCCTAATTGATGTGGCTCTGTATTCTGAACTATTTAACCATAATTATTTTATTAAGTTGCCATTCAGACCCTATTTTACATTGTTCATGTCATTTATTATATTGCTGTGTGCACTGTTGTTGTAAAGTGTGGATGTTTGATTCATGCTAATAAAAGAATACTTACTTACTTACTAATATGACGTAATTACGCCACAGCTATGATATTATCATTATTAGGGCCTAGGTGTTGTTCTAATTTGTGGTGTTGCGCTAATTACAGTTGAGCGGTCTGTGCGGAAACTTCAATGGCAAGATCGACGACGAAACGTTGACTCCGGACGGAGATGACATCAAGAACATCACGATGTTCGTCCTGGCTTGGAAGACGACGACTCAGTGCGACAGTCTGTCGGCTCCCGATTACAGAGGCGCATGCAGCCTCAACACAAAGGCTCTGCCCTTCGCAGAATCACGGTGTCTGATCCTCAAAAAAGGTCAGAACGAAGGCAATTTTTTCATGTAGAAATCACATTACGTGCTTTGCTTGTCTATCGTTTCTTAACGCTAAGCTGGTTCCCGCGACTTAGCTTTCATTGGGCGCTGTAGAAATCTTGAGATTACGATTACGATAATGCTCTTTCTGTAAGATTTTGTCATCTTAATAGCGTAAAGTGCTCTTAGAATAACGAAAACCCGAACATTTACTGAATTTGAAGATATCTAAGCCTAAAATAATGTGCACAAGTTCTTGATTACATTTCTGTTGATATATAAAGTACTAGAAGTAACCGTAATCGTAATCTCGAGATTTATACAGCGCCCAACGAAAGCTAAGTCGCGGGAACCAGCTTATTCACAGGCGCTCAGTCAAAACAAACTCGATAGGCAAAATGGTTCGGTTCCAAGTCAAGATCCAGGAGTCAGGCAGTCGGACGGCTACAGTACCGTGGTTGATGTTTGAAATTGAAGCGGGAAGAGAGATAAGGGGAAGAGGAAGAATCAGGATAAGATTTTTGGAAAGGAAATGTTTTCAGTCTTGATTTAAAGACATGCGCAGAAACTGAAAGAGGTGAATTGTTGGTGAGTTAAGTAAGTAAGTAAGTAATTAACGGCGCTTTGGGATTCCAACACTACAGCCAGTTCTTCCTTAGTGAAATTTCAATAGTAGGCTAAATATGAACTACTTTCGAGAAGAAACAGCAGGTTGAAGTTGTCTTGTCAGTTGTGACATAACTTATTCCTAATTACTACGTGTCGCCCAACATAGCATTTCTGCAGACCACAGCAGCAAATTGCCTTAATACCAGACAAATTGTGCTATAAGCATCTGGCCACACTATGCATAGCTGTTAGCAGAAATCTCTTCGTTGTTCGCTGTGTAATTGTGAATATAATTGCAACAGCGCATGTACTTAATTAAGGTGCTATACAGATCTTGGAATACATTATTGCCATGATAGCCACGTTCGCTGGACCCGCATTAGCGGCATGGCTGACCGCCCGTTGTCACTGGTGGCCAATGCAGGCCTGCTGTTGTCCCAATGAGCATGTGTGTCTGTTTATCTAGGCCTAATAAAGCGGCTGTTGTTTTTGTGCTTGTATTTGTTTATGTTATTGTTGTCGTGTAGCTCCGTTCAAAGACTGCAACGCAATTGTTCCTCCGGAAAAGTACATCGAACAGTGCGAGCATGACGTCTGCACTTGCTTCGCCAAGAACACGCTGATCGGTTGCGAGTGCAGTGCGCTGGCCACGTACGCCCGCGAGTGCGCACTTTCAGGACAAGTCATCAACTGGAGAACGACCGAAATCTGTCGTATGTTACATAAATTTCCACGTCACTTAAGACAACAGCTGTTGCGCACCATTGTGATCTCATCGGGGAATTTATTTAGCTCCTGTCAAATGCAGGCTGTCACGCGGATGAAGTGTTGTTAATGGCATATTTTAGTCCACAAGTAAATGCGATTATGCGTGATAAAATAGTAATTTAGTATATGTTTATTTATTGTACTTATTATTCGCGATAGGTCGTTAAATCTGAATCTGAGACAAGAATTGCTCTGTAGTCGTTAAACAGCATCCGCTTTGCAAGCTCGAACTCACAGTCGATACCCAGCAACGAAGTCGAACGATGCTGATTACGATGATGTCAGCCTTTCAAAACAATAGCTGTCTTTAGAATTAACAGTCTAAATATAGATCAGCTGATAATGATATCCTGCGATCACGAACGTGTATGCGCGATGATGATATGCTACTGACGACGACGACGACGAAGAAGAAAGCAACGATGACATTGATTACGATTATGACAGTGACGAAAATTTTCTGTAGACCTAGCTTTCTAAATGAAAAAAGTCGCGATTCTGGTAATAAAATAATAGAAACAAATATTATGACGAAAACTTCGAAGGCTGCTTCATTCTTGTTGTCGCAATTGATAATGACAGCGAAAATGATTTGCAAGACAATTAAAGGACGACCAAGCAAAATAGGTAGGTCTATGTAAGTCAGGACAATCGCCTTTTGTTTTTGCAATAAAATTCTCTATCACTTTTGGTTGGATGTGTAGAGCATTTGTGGTCGTGTTTGTCGTAGCTCTGACTTGTACCAGTGGCATGGTTTACCAAGAGTGCGGTCCGAACTGTCGACAGACCTGCAGAAGAATCGAACCAGACACGTGCAAACAAGAGTGTATTGAGGGCTGCAACTGTATTCCGGTAAACCCTCGATTTCTTCAAGATGAAATATTGCCATTAGAACTTCTGTACTCTATATTTATCACGAAATATTGCCATTAACACATCTGTGCTCTCTGTTTAGTACGCTGACAGATCGTCTATGATTTGACCCCACTCATCTCTGCATCTGGATTTCTAAGAGCAGTGCTTCGTGTGAAAGTCATAATTCGTTATCAAGCCATGTAAATATAAATGTAAATGTAAATCTCCGAAATTTCTCAGCACCACACAAAAGCTGTGCCACAGAGACCAGCTAAAGCACAGGCGCCATATAAAAACAGGTCCGCATGAGCCAGGCTGTAACGGGTATGAAAAGATTATCAGATGATAGGTAGTTGTTTCCAGGCCAAAGACTTCGCATCTAAAGACTAGCTATTGTCGATTAACTATCGATTAAGTTTTTACCTTACCTTCTTTTCTTTATCTTTCCATATCCTGTATTACCGCTCTTACCTAACTTTGCAATACCTTAGCCATTTACCGACGGACAGTAGCCTACTAGTCAGCGGTACCTTTACTATTGTAGCTGCAGTCTCTCACGAAAAGCAAGTTTGCTTTTATAATTTTTCAGCTACAACCAATTTGTCTTCAACTGCATGGCTAACTATAGCGGATATGACTACAAAGTTTCCTTCTTACTTACAGGGCGAAGCCTTTGACGAGGAGCTGCAGACGTGCGTTCCACTGTCTCAGTGCAAGTGCTATTACAATTCGGCGGCATACCCATCCGGTGCAACCAGACAGGTTGACTGCAACACTGCGTAAGCAAACGGGGCTTTGATCAATCCTATATTTGATAGCTGCAAAGCGGGAAAATTGTTACTGTCTTACTATAAACGTTTGTTTATTGGAAAAGATCCTTCGCCAGCGCTGCCCGTTTACATGGGTGCCAAGCCATTTAGGTCTTCGTGTAAGGACCTTGCTGTCTTTAGTCACGACTGGGATATGAACCGGCTTCCTCACACACAAAGAACGTTCTTACCGAAGAAGCTAACTGAGCTCGTATGAGATATGACAGCCATAGGCTTGCGATCTACGCATGCCATTTCTCCGCATGAATTCATACGTTTCTTTATTATAGATGATACAAAACCGCTTGAGTTTAGACAACAAGTAGATTGGTAGGAGTGTGAGTAAGTTAATAACTGGATAGGTTTCCTTATATACATTTAAACAATGAAGGTGACTGGATTAACAGTTAGTTTCTGACTGTACAATGAGCGAATGAATATTTCCTTGAAGTTGGCTCAGGTTAAAGAACATGATAGACAGACTGCACGAAAGACTTCATCACTGGGCCCTGTGGTGTTTGAAGAGATATAAGGTCTGGCTAAGCAACGAGAAGCGCAGGCTGAGGATGTGGTCTGTTGCGCAAGTGTTCTAATGTTAAGGGTCGGAATGACTCGCGTGATACACAGTCTTCACTTCTTTTTCAGCACCTGCGTCAACGGAGAATGGACGTACACGACAAACGATTGCTCAGGTAAATAGAATTTAAAAAAAGAATAAAAATAAAAAATAAAAACAAACAAGCAACGATACTATCTGCCTGATGTTTTACACACTTCCAGTAGGTCTAACATCATAGTTATATAGCGTCAGCATATAATAGCAGTCATCAGGCGATGACTAACAAGTTTGCACTTAGGACTTGCTCAAGGTTCCTACACAGTAACCATCTATTTCTTGCTGCCTACTGAGTCTTAAACTTGAATCTGACTTTTTCGTACTCGTCATAATCGACACATGTCGTTGTGAGCAGTTTTTCTTGGTTTAATCAATTTGTACTTGAACTTTAAAGTATGTTTCACTTACTTTTCTGTTCTAACATTGCCAAGTACTCTAGTATCCGTGTCAGTATAATTATGTCAATTAATGCATGCTGTGAGTGACAATTCAAATGTTAATATTTAGACTAACTTACCAGAATATGGGGGTAAATATACATCGCATTGTTGCTATGAATGAGTCTACTTCTGTTGGAATGCCGGCAAACAGAACTAATATTTCCAATAGAGAGAAAGTTTTCTTTTAATTTCTTTATTTCTGTTTTTATAGTTTTCCTTCTTCAAAATTAAGTGCATTATGAAATGCAGCGGTCTTAGTTTCATAACTCATTTGTTTTTCTACACTGCAGTTACCTCAACATGCTCGGCAGGAAAGGTCTGGAACGAATGCGCCGAATGTGAAACAACATGCGCCAACCTCCACTTGTCATGTCCGATGACAAGCTGCCGTACTGGAGGCTGCACGTGCCCCACTGGCAAAGTGCTCAACAGTATAACGGGCGAGTGTATCGACCCCCTGTCCTGCCCCTGCAGCTTCCGTGGCCGAGTTCTTGCCGAAGGGGAGACCGTTAAGGCGGACTGCAACTACTGGTCAGAATCAAGCATTTTTACATGCTTATTTATTTATTTATATTTATTTATTTAATGCACTTAACCGAAGCGCAAATTCGGTGAACTGAATATGGAACCGTGATTAATGTCCGTTGTGGGTCAAAGGAAGTCGTGCAAGACATTACATCTGCGTTTAGATAAGCCTAGTTATTTAGGCATGCAAAGCTATTCAGTTATTATTATTTGCTGTTGTTATGTCCTTTGTAAAAGATCTCTCTCGAACGTAATAGCTCAGATGTGCTGGCATAGGCCATAAGTCATATATAACTTTCCGATTGCTTTCGAGATCATAATAGGCTCGGCTTCTAATTCAATCAGATTTAATGATTTTTCAAAAGCGATAGACTTAGCAGCCTTTTATCACATGCTAAATCGGTAAACTCGCTGGGAAGCACATTAGCCTCCTGTTTGGCATAATGCTGAAACAAAACAAATCACTGATAGTTTGCCGTCTTTACTGTCATAACTCAGCGTTGAGGGCTTGGCATCAACGCTTGGCAGTATGTCGTCTTTTGGTGTCTGTGTCAAAGACGAACAGAAGAAAGTCGTGGTCGATGAATATGATGCTTCGGTCGAGCAATGACTTTTAGGCCTAACTCTCTTATCATGATGAAGTAATCGCCTTTAATAACCATTACCCATAGAAATTCAGCGCTTTTATGAGGTACCAAAAGGCGCTATATTAAGTGGCCAGATAACTAACCTACTTACTTACTAATTGGTGAACTAACGAGCTGACCCTGAGACTAGCCGTCACGAGATGGTTGAAGTTGTGCTATGCTTGTATTCAGCACGTGCACAAGTGCCAACCTTGTCTGCACTAACACGAGATGCGCAGCCACCTGTTCGATCTACGGAGATCCTCATTACATCACCTTCGACGGTCAAGCATACGAATTCCAAGGGTCCTGTTCCTATGTCCTGGCTGAAGACGACTGTGGGACTGGGCAAGGTAGCTTCAGGTAAGAAGTTGATGTCTTATTTGTTAGATGACACAAATTTAAACCGGGCAGTTAAACAGATTTATTACAGATGTGATGCTGAATGTATATCTGTATGCCAAATTGAATGTGTATCAGTATATCAAATCGAATGTGTATCTATATCCACGCTGGTCCCATGTCTGGCCAACACCAGCGACACCACAGGCCCTATATCTGCCCTTTGAACAAGGACGTGTCTGGAGCATTAGTTTACCATTATGCAAAACATCATTCTACAAGACCTGCTGCTGTTTGCTTTCAGAATCACTGCGGAAAACGTGCCCTGTGGAGCGGAAGGCCTTTCGTGCACCAAATCAGTGAAGATCTATATCTACGATACTGTGATCCAAATGGTTCGTGGCACAGCTCCGATTGTCACTCAGAACACGGAGGCAGCGACAACCATCAAGGCCGAATACACCATCACAAGTGCCGGTCTTTTCACCCTCCTAAAGACACCTTACGGTAAGTAATCAAAGGAAGGCCATCTTCAAAGGAACACCGTGCGGTTAATAGCTATGTGAACACCGTTTGCTCACTTACGGTTTGAATGTTCTTAAGGAACTTTAAGAACATTTAGGTTAACGTACGCGGCGCTTTTCTAAGGCAATAGCTAGATAATAGATAATAGGTAATAGATAATAGCTATATAGGGCGCTGGTTGCTTACTTACGGATTGAATGTTCCTAAGGGACTTTAACGACGTTTAGGTTAACGTACGCGGTGCTTTTGTAAGGTACTAAAAGGCGCTATATTAATTGTCTAGATAACTACCTACCTAACTAACTATCTTACAAGAACAAATAAAATAAATAGGGCACCGGTCTTGTGAGAACTTTTAGAGGCTATTGGCGATTGCTTTTCTAAACAAAATCGAAATATATGCTAAAATCTGGAGTAAGTCGGGTCGAAACACAGTAGCAATCGAAAATCATATGTCTTTCGATTGAGTTGACCATTACCAAGCATATGCTCGTGATACAAGTGCAGTAAGTAAAGTAGCTAGACAAAATAAAATGCAATGCTGGCCAACTTTATAGGGTTTGGAGGCAGTTTCAACTGCATCATTATTTCATGCCTCTAGCTTATACGGATTGCTAATAAGTCCGTCCGATGAGTACGGTATCTGTACCCAGCTGGATAGCTTCCCACTGTACTGCTGTGCGCCGTAGCGTATGCCCAATGCTCTGACTGCATGTCTTCTTATGCATGTCCTCCTTAACTCTCCTCTTATGCATATCCTCCTTAATCGTCCTCTTTTGCATATCCTCCTTAGCCATCCTCATGCATATCCTCCTTAATCGTCCTCTTTTGCATATCCTCCTTAGCCGTCCTCTAATGCATATTCTCCTTAACCGTGTAGTAGCATCCAATATTTAACGAGATCTTATGGCATCAAAGGCCGTTGATGTCGCCCTCCTCCTTTATCCCGGCTTGGGACTGGCACTATACCCGATTAAAAGCAGTGACGGATTTAACCGTGTCTTTAAACACTTGAAATATATATAACTGTATATTTGCAGGCATAAGTGTCCAATGGGACGGTTCAATGCGCGCCTACGTAACCCTCGAACCTCGCTTCAGCGGCCGCGTCTGCGGTATGTGCGGAAACTACGACGGCCTGGCAGACAACGACTTCCGCGCTCGCAGCGGTCAGATCGAGACGACGGCCGTGTCGTTCGCCAACAGCTGGCGGACGAAGGAGACGTGCGCGACGACGATCGACCCGACTTCGCCTTGCGCCGCCAGCCCCGAGAGGGAGTACTGGGCGACGTACGCCTGCGATATCCTGCGCAGCTACGCCTTCGACGAGTGTCACAGTGTCGTCGGCGTCGACAGCTTCTACCGCGACTGCATCTGGGACAGCTGTGGGTGCACCCGAGGAGGAGACTGCGAGTGCCTCTGCACCGCCGTCTCGGCCTACGTTCGAGCCTGTAACGAGAAGGGAGTTCACATCCGGTGGAGATCGGAGACGCTCTGCCGTAAGTCATACATATACTGTACCCGCCCGTCAGTACTTCTTGCGTCGGAGCTTTTGTCTCCACTACTCGCCTGACCTGGGTCCTAGACCCTACACTTGCGCCTTTAATACTTCTTGCCATTGTCTGCCTTTTCTTCTATCCCAAATCATATGTCGATGCATTGAATACATCTTGCACATACAGTGGAGTGTTTGTTTAATTCAAACTTTCACGTGTTTTGTATAACCATTTTAAAAGTCGCTTTCCAGTTAATTATAGAGACCCGGGAGATTTTTGGGATCACGCGAGAGTAACTTTTATCATTTACTGTAAGTTAAATAATCGACAGTAGCATAAATAATTAATTCGGTTCTCTAATTTGTTTTACGAGGAAAGCTTCAACTGTTGTCGCAAAGAACATTAAGGACTTGCTCAAGTATCCCCACAGTAATTGTATCAGTTATTTTGATCATGCACATTCCGTTTCTCTTGTGTTGTTCCTAATTTTCGTGTTGTCTTTTGTGGTCTGGCCGCAGGATTTTGATCTCGCTCCAAAACCGATCTCAACAACCTGGCTTTTGCAGACCTGATTTTATATAGCGCCAATGTATAAGCTGGTCTCTCTGACGCAGCTTTTTTGTGACGCTGAAAAATTTCTGAGATTTACATTACAATTACATTACATTACCTTGCAGCGATGCAGTGCGACAATGGAATGGTCTACAAGGCCTGCGGAACGTCTTGTCCCCTCAGCTGCTACGACTTTGGCAAAAACGCAACTGACTCATGCACTTCGACTTGTGTCGAAGGATGTCACTGTACAGAGGGCACTGTTCTCTACAACGGTTAGACATTTCATCATCTTGCTAATCTTGTGCATGTAAGGATGTATGTATGTATGTATGTATGTATGTATGCATGTATTTGGCTGTTTATATAGCGCCTTTAGGTGACTCGTAAATGCACTGAATTGTTAAAAGATAGTTTAATGTGCAGAAGCAATTTCATGTTTATCGTCCAATGTTGTGCATCTAAATATTTCAATAATATATATTTGTTACAGAAATTGTTTTATATAGGGCTAAAATTGTTACAGGATTGATATAAGTCATTTAAAAATCCTGCTGCTTATCTTTGTTACCTATATGGTGGTAAAGTATTTTCTAGTTTTTTTACGGCACGTATTTCGAGTAAGCCTACACAAGGCACTGATCGGTGTCGCAAAGTAACTGTCACGAAAGATTTGCCTAAAACTTGCACAGCCTTCTCAGTTCCCATCAGCTTTAGGAACCTGCTTTTCGTCCGTGGTTTATTTCAGTGCACTGTGTGGTCAGCAAAACTCAGAACGGATCTTAATTGTATCTGAGCTTACAGATGGATTTTATGGTGTTGCCCACCTCTGTTGCAACCATTATCTGAGTTGGACTTACCGTATGTCTTGATCGTGTGCAGTTTATGTATGATTGAAACAACATGTTTTGTTTTCTTATCAGGAGCGTGTATAATGCGCGAGGCTTGCACATGCACAGACCCTGTGACGAACCTGGAATACCAGAAAGGAGAGGTTGTTCTCCGAGAATGCGAGGCGTGTACCTGTGACTCAGGAAGCTGGAACTGCATCCCGATGCCAAACTGCAAGGCTGTAACCACAACACCTGCGCCAACTACGAGTGAGACTCGCACACTAATATCATCTAATTTGTTCCACTGTATCGGCCATAATCAATTGGCTGCACTTAAATGAACATTTTAAAGAAGTAGATATAAATGATTTATACATTCAGCAATGTAACTAAATATGGTAAAATCAAACATCTTTACAATAAAAAATGCAAACGTTGGTATTCAGATGTGATAAATATATCTTTCTGTGGAAGGTCTAGTTTACCTTCCAAGTTCGAAAAATGTCATTCATAAAGCTCTTTGTGCATCTGCTACAAAACTAGTAAGGTGACTTAATTTTGAGTAATTTGAATGTTAAATACAAATTATAAATTGTGCGATTTGCAGCATTCTGCGCCGAACTGGGTCAGATTGCCTGCGTTGTTCCGGAGAACAGATGCGGTATTCTGTGCAACGGGATCCAGGAATGTCTGGTTCCTCTGGAAGAAGAAAACTGCAGTAAGTATTGATGGCGCTGACCGATCAGAGTCAGACTTAGAATCGCAGAAACGCCTTACTCCTTTTCGAATAACATTCCGCTGCTGTGGTTATTTTCACGCAAAGCATTGTCTGTGTGTCTGTGTGTCTGTGTGTCTGTCTGCTCTTTTCCTGTATCAGTCTTTCTATCTCGGGCTTTCTCTCTTCGTCTCGATCTCTTTCTCTACTTCTGTTTAAATCATACTTACAACGGTAATAGTCATGTAGCGCCATCTGGGTGCATTAGTAGCAGAGTATTTGCGTCTTCAATGTTTTCGTAATTTTCCTCGTTACCGCTAACGATACTTTCAATAAGTGATGACCTTCTTGCGCTGATATAGGCCTACTTCGTCAAATCCCATATGAATTATACTGGATTAATTTTGGTTTATTTCTGTTTCATTGGAATGTACTCTCTTTCTGTGGATTTTCCTCCTGTTTCATTTGGCATTCTATTCAAAAGTTATGCGTTCTACCAAAGATTCCGGGTTTCTCTCTTCCCAATGACAAAAGGTAAACTGAATATTGGGTTCCACTGGCTATCTCTAGCGAACTCGCTTAAAAAAATACATAGTCACGAATAACACTCAATGGCGAAACAAGTCTTTGCTTAAAGAAGTAAGCCAGCAACACCTCTTACCACTTTTTAGAATAGCTGAAGACCCTGGTCTTCTTTACCGTTTTCTCGCTACGAAGATTCTGAAATTTGTAGCAAATAAACTGCATTTATCGTAGCTACTACTGCTGCGCCAACTACATTGCCACCAACTACAACTTTATCGACACCTGTGGAACCACGGGAAACAACAGCAACAGCAACGACTCCACCACCAACAACGGCTCCACCACCAACAACTACGCCACCTCCCATTGGTAGGTTCTCTCACGTGATACTTGTAGTTCGTGTTTAAATTTGTTATACAGATATTTAAAAATTGACCCAAGACTATTTACAGTGCATTCTTTTCACTAAAGTTATGCGAATTAAGCCTTATCTTGCTTTGCTTGATCATTCTCAGGTCACTCGAGATAGCAAATGGCTGCTTGAAGTTAATAGATCCCGATTGGTGTATGTTCAAAGTTAATGGATCCTGATTGGTGTATGTTCAAAGTTAATAGATCCTGATTGGTGTATGTTCAAAGTTAATAGATCCTGATTGGTGTATGTTCAAAGTTAATAGATCCTGATTGGTGTATGTTCAAAGTTAATAGATCATGATTGGTGTATGTTCAAAGTTCGTAGATCCTGATTGGTTTGTGTTCACGGTATTTTTGTCTCAGAAGCAGCGTTCGTAGATTCCACATGATGCTGAACAACTGCATAATTTGAATGTGAAACAGTGCATACATATCTTGTTTCTTTACAAGCCACATCCATCACCATCGACTTGCATGCGTATTGACTTTTCTCACACTCCTGTTGCATTGTGTAATCTCACTGTTTCACTTTCAATGCAATGCAACTCCTTTAAACCCCTATAGCTTAGGTCCAAATGAGCCGTAGTATTAAACAAACATCACCATGTTGCAACAGAAAGCAAACAGTCTGCTGTAAGACGTTTGTTCTCGTGAGTTTGGAAGTTGTTACAGCGATAATGGTCTTCTTTCAGCCTGCTATGATCCGGAGGTTAAGCTGCCGTGTGAAATGCCCTGCCCAACAACGTGTGACTACTTCGCCAAAACTGAACCATGCGTTGCTTTCCAAGAAACCTTCGTTTGTACAAAGGAAGGCAAGGATCAACAACTACTTTTCATAGAACTTTATATTCGTTAGCTAACTGCAAGCCATTGCTTCATTGCAAGTTCTTAAGAACAGAAATGCATGCTTGTTAAGTACTGGTATTTGAACTTAGTAGTCTGTTATTGCTTCTAAACCATTTGTTAATGCCTTTTCGTTTACTACGGTTCGATTTCCGGCTAGTTATTCTAGCATCACGCTCTTTAATCGTAATTGTAAACTCTATGCTTCGTCTGTGTCAAAACGTAAAGCAGCCTAAACTATCTTTTATTGAGTAAAATATAAATTTTAGGGCGACTAATTTAACAGGTAGAGTTCAGTGGGCTAGGGTCCACGGGATATGAGGAGATAAGCCAGGGTCACTTGTCTTCGAAGGTCTAGAAGTGAAAAGCAATCAGAAAATAATAGTTAGGTCTTTTAAAATGTTGTATGAATGCCTGTCGTTTAATTAACAGAAAAGCCGTCATTTTACCACTTCAGCCTAGATAGGCGAAAGTGAGCCTCTGCGGACATTACCTTCTGTGGCACGATATAAATGAGCAAATACGTTACGTTACACGTTAAATTTTGAAGTATAGCTGAGAATACGACAGCGATTTATTGATTGAGAATCATGTGATTTGTGGTTAATTTGCAGCCTGTGGATGCAAGGAGGGTTATGTGGTGAACGGTACGAGCAGTTCCTCGAGCGTCTGCATTCCTACGACCATGTGTCAGTGCTACGACGAGATGGACAACATTGTCAGGCAGCCGTATGAAAGATGGACAAAGGACTGCTACACGTTGCAGTGTCTTAACAACGAGGTTGTTCGCACTCAGAACTGCCCTATCCAGACCTGCGATGTAAGTCTTTCTTTAAATTAAATGTAAATGAACATGGTATTCTATAGCGACCGTGTGGCCTCGACCCTGCTCATTTTTCAATGAGTTTATCGGGTGGGATTCTTCACCACCGCTGCCCGTTTGATTGGGCGTCATGCCATTTAAGGCCCCCGTGTACGGACCGTGCTTGCCCGAGATTCAAATCTCTGAAATATAGCCACTATCAGTGTGCGAACCGGTATCCTCACGCACAGAGGCGTCTTGACATACGCTTTAACCAGTACAGCTAATCAAACCAGCTAAATCTTAATTTAACTTAAACAGTGTAACCTAATAATAATTTAACTACAATCTTAATTTATATTTTATTGTTAGCTACATAGTAACCCACAACATGTTTTCTTCCTTGATCTTTCTCTGCCTCTTTTCAGTAAACACCTTAAAACCATTAAGTTTGATCTTCCTCCTGTGCTGTCCTGTCGGAAGTGCCTCTGAGGGCTTTCTCCTGAAGAGGCGGTAGACAAATTTGTAATTAAAATTACAGCTACAAATTATAAGTAACCTTAATTCATATATGCTCTTCAGTTATTCTTAACTGTGATTTACAATAAATATGTTTTGCAACCTACCTATACTGTGGCAATTCTTGTATGGCAATTGAACAGCCCGGATACACTTTGGCAAGCGTGGAAGGCGTATGTTGCCCCACCTGCGTGGTTGTGACAGCCGCACCTCCATCTACCACCGCCACTACAACCTCTGTCTTGACTACAACTACTGTCATCACTACAACGACGCCAGGTGAGATTTAGGCAAAAGAACTTCTCTATTCACAGCAGGTTACAATGTAACCGTGATTGTAATTAAAAATTTTATTTAGTCACGCGTAGAGAAATTCCAAATCAGAGGCGCTCTATCATTTATTAGCGCCTAACACTTAACTGCTTGGTTGTTCCTGAACATTTGATTGTCAGAATTTGTTTTCTGATTGACGATTTTGTGTGTTGGTGGTCACTGCAGGCTAGAATGGCGCATCAGAAATATGAAGGCGTATTGTACTTAATGTAGTTTGGCTGATCTTTATGTAAATGCACATGTAAGTGTACAGGTTTTTCTATAGCGACTTTTGGCCTGGATCATGCTCATTTCGCAGTGAATTAATAACGTACAGAAGCGTTTAAAATAAACCCATGGAATGCCAATAAAAGTCAAACGCTTCAGTTATGATTCCCCTTGGAATCCATCCGGATCAAGGGTAATTTCCATGCAATTTGAGGTTTATTGGAAAATATAATCAGTGCCCTGTGCTAAATACACATATACAGTAGACTGACTGAATCGTATGAAGAATTAATTATCCAAAAAGTTGCTCACTTGCTTAATTACACGTGTTAAGGTTCAAAGTGTAAGTCTTTGCAGTACTTCCTTTCATATGAAACTGTTTCCTGTTTCTGTAGCCTGCACGCTGCAGTACTTCTTTTCATATGAAACTGTTTCCTGTTTCTGTAGCCTGCACGTTGCAAGAGGGTATGTCCGACCCGAGGTACATACCTCTGTCTCAGATCTCTGGAAACCCAGAGCCAGTCAGCGGTCAGACCCCAGAAGTCTTTGGTGGATGGATCATCACACCAGAACAGCTTGACGGTCCAGCATACCTGGACGTTCAGCTCATTGATCCAGCTGAGACTGTCCGTCCAATTCTGGTTGGAAAGATCCAAGCGGATGGCATTCCAGAATTTTCGGTAGAGTACAAGGACAGTCTGGAAGCTCCTGAATATAAAAGCTACTACGAAGGTGGACAAGTCAAGGTAATTTAGTTAAATAGTTATCTAGATACTTAACATGCAAACACTTTTTACTGTGAAATATTATAAATATTATTATAACTACGATTATTTATTATTACGATTATTTATTCTTAATTTATTGCTGTAGTTCTGTTTTGTTTCATGCCTCATTTCTGAGGTTCAAAGATAAGCGTTTGGAGTGTCAAAAGTGACGATTGGGGGTCCTTGCCATCTCCCCTTTAGCTATTTAGTTAATGCCTCCAACAATTTGGTCCATTTGATATTATATTATGCACTATAAATAAAGCTGACTTTGAGGATCTCGAGGCTTACCTGACCTAAATTTCCTTGGTCTTTTATTAAATTTCTTCATATGTCCTCATCCAGACTAAGCTCATCTTGCCTTCTATTAGCTTTACTTTGTTTAGTCGATCTTACAATTTCTGGTCTCTCGAGATCTTTGTTAGGCCTCTATGATCTTACCGATAATGATCTTGCCTACTCAATCTTACTTATCCTGACCTAAGACAACCTTAAAAGCACCTCTCCTCGCCTCTAGTCATGCAATGCATAGCGCTATCGTTGAGAACCGTGCTAAGCAACATCCGCCTGACCTAAGACAACCTTGAAAGCACCTCTCCTCGCCTCTAGTCATGCAATGCATAGCGCTATCGTTGAGAACCGTGCTAAGCAACATCCGCCTGTGTTGTTCGTGCTCTAAGCTGTTCCCCGGCGACAGCGCTGATCCGATCTCCTTGGCCAATCCGTTCCTGGCATCGATCATTCGCATTGTTCCGGTGCTCGGCTCTGAGCCGCAGTACAGCGTGACCTTCAAAGTCTACGCCTGCTTCGAGGAGGCGCCGATCGTTGTCGCTTCAACAACAACAACAACCTCTCCGTTGTCGTCAACAACTGCGGGATCAACGACTGTGCCAAGTGAGTGACTGCTGCATTCTTAGGGATGAACTGACAAAATCTATTCCGAGTTCTAGGTTCAGTAAAACTACAATTGTGACATGAAACGTCACGTGACTAAGAACATGGGTAGCCAATTTTTAGATTATATTAGAGCTTTAGGACAAAGAATACATGCAGGAAGCAAAGCCTGAAATAAATGGGACATGTGGCTTCTACTTGATTCGGATTTGCTATTTACTATTTTAAGTTGTTGCTATTACAAAATTTGCAGCTCCATGCACGTCAACTGATGGAATGGCTGAGCCACAAGTGATTCCAGACAGCTGGATCATTGGTTACCCAGAGGTCTCAAATCCAGCACTGGCTCGCTCCAACAGCGTCGACTACTGGAGAGTGCCGATTGAAGACAGTCCACGCCTGGAAATAAGACTCGCTGACGGCGGGTTTTCCACTCCTCCGATCGTGGTCGATCGGCTGATTGTCCAGCAAAACATCGTTCTGTACTCTGTACAGTACAAGACAGACGACCTTTCGCCAAACTGGGAAGTTGTCACCGAGAACGGAATGCCAAAGGTTACTTCCTTACTTGTTCATAGTCAACTAATCTATCTAATGATTTCTATATCGTCGTTGTCGTAATCTACAGGCATCAATCGAAACTGAAGTCCCACCTTTTAAATAAATCTTACCCTGTTCCATCAAATCCGCCGCCTTCTCATTTCTCTCAACCTAAACAAAACCCGCCGTAACAGCTGCTCTGTCCCTGCTCTTCTGGCAACCGGACTTTGTTCTTCCCATGGCATCTTTGGATAACTCCTCTGACTTGACGCAGCGCTAGTGAATAGGCTGGTGCCCTGCGCTTAGCTTTAAAGTAGCGCTTTATAAATTCTTGAAATTACGATTGCAATTACGAATAGTCAAAAGACATAATCCGTCGAGCCCTTGAACGGAGATCTTTGGAGAAGTACGATGCAGTTGTTCCTTTCGCTGTCTATGGGCCAAGTTATTTAAAAGTCAGATTACACAGTTTTCGTAGTCTTAATTCGAAATTCAGTTTTACATTAAATTCAGTTGGTTAGATTGTTGCGAAAGTGGTGCCAAAGGTGAAATGATTGGTCAAAAACAAACTGAAAAGCCGACATAATGAAAATTGTATAAGTATTCGTAGAAGGGAAATGTCATTGACGGAGTTATTTGATGTGCTTCTGTCGATATATTTAGACGTTCAATGCTCTCGACGAAATTCCGGATCGATTCTCTCCGCCAATCTCGGCCAAGGTCATTGCTGTCGTGCCGCAGACAGCAGAGCCCGGCTCAACGGAGTTTGTCATCAAAGTCCACGTCTTCGCTTGCTTCCCAACCTACGAGCAACTGACAACCGTCTCAGAAACCACGATCACCAGGACAACGATCATAACGACGCCATCGCTGGGCGGTACCACGACAACTGCGTACCAGACGACCGTTCCCATAGTAACGACGACGAAAGGTGATAATATGTTTTAGAAAGATTTGGATATTTTACTTACATACACCATCAGTCTTTCTTCTCAGCCACTCTCTCTCTCACTCTCGCTCTCTTTTCTTGTCTACGTATATGTCTATGATTCTATCTGTCTTTAAGTCTGTCTTCTACTCTTTCTACATTCTGTCTCTCAGTGTATATCTGTTTGTAATGTTCGGAATAAAGGGCTGTGTTTGGGATGAAAAAGACAGACTGATAGCTGAAAACCGTCCCAAGTATACAATGCAGCGTCTCTGAAAGGTTCTTCAGCGCTTACAGGCGCTTAATAAATGATCAGACATACGATATTACACTTTGTAGCCTTGTTTCTGAATTGGCTAACTGCAGGTACCCGCGCTTCAGGACCCGAAGAAAAAAGGTAGTACCACTTTCACTTTGCAAGAGCCGTACATTCACAGTGATCGAGCTATGTACTTCGTAGGAGAGATCTTGCCCTAGTTCAACGTCTCATTCTAGCCAACGACGTTGCCTGCACCTTTTTTATTCGTGAGGCTGGTTTTGGCAGATTACGAGTGCTACTGAGTGCATGTCTTAAGGGGGCAGTGAAATAATTGAATGAATGAATGAATGAATGAATGAAGAAATGAATGAATGAATTAATTAATTAAGGCTAAGACAATTCTTAATTCTTGCCGGTTACGTTTCAGCGCCCACGTGCGAGAAGATCGACGTTGCCGTGTCGCATCAAGATATCGAGATTTCCGCCCAAGGCCTCGAGGGTGGCGACGCCTTCTACACTCCAGGCGATTCCTACAACCCTGGTCCGGTTGAGTCGCAGTCTATGCCGACAGTGGTCGTCGGATTCAGAGGCCCTGAAACTCCCACTCTGACCGACCTGGCAGTAGACGTCTTCGGGCCGCTCGAGTTCATCACGGCAACAGTTGGCGAAGGACCAACAGCAGTTACATTGGTCTGTCCAATTCAATTGCAACGATCACCTGACCAATTTTGAATGTTGTTTTCACTGGTCGTAAATTAGAGCAAATAATTTTATAATTTAGATGGACGTTGTGGATAAGTTACTCGCGATGTCAGGGACAGCTTAAACATGAGAATGTTGTTTGCCTACTAAATAACAGTTGCATAAATCAGATTAAATGTCAGAATTGAGAATATTGATGACAAATGCATAAGAATGAGCGCAAAGTCGTGTTTACTAAAGATGAAAAAACGAGCTTTTCTTAAAAAGGCAAAACCGAGGTCTATTTAATTTGGCCTTTCGTATTTTAAATTGAAATAATTGCCTTGCGGCGTTTCGTTGAACGAACGCAGTTGAGAGATCTTATGACATGGCAAACGGATCCGCGAATTTAGTTTGTTGATATCGTAATGGGAAATTCGTATTCCTTTCAGTTTTTCATCTGCAACTGTGCCAGACCGCGACTTTATAAACACCTCATCTACGAGATTGGTTTTAATAAATGTGATACGTCTTTTAGACGGAGAAGGTACTTTATCCGTCAGAATGGACGACGGTAACATTCCATTTCGGAAATGGTGTCAGTGCAAACACGATATACATCACTTTCCATTACCTGTCAGACGCCAACCCAGCGGACAACATGCTGGCAAGAAACCTGAAAATGAGGGCATGTTATGCTTCTGTGGCAGGTACTTTACCAAGTGTCATCCTCGTATTTTAAATAATTTTATTAGCTTCTCTTTAATTAAGGGAATGAGTTTTTTGAAAGTTTGATAAAGTATCAGTCTGTTTTAATATTTTAAATCTAGTTTTGTAACAATATATTGGCTTTAGAAAGCAAAATATATGAGAAATGTTGTTAAAGCGACTACTCCAGCACCGACGCCTTCTCCTGTTCCAACAACGACCACAAGCGGAGTAACTAACGTACCTCCTATGACAACAACGACAACAAGTGGGGTAACTAACGTGCCTCCTATGACAACCACTGTTGCAGCTGGTAAGTCATGCGAAACTTTGATGTCGATTCTTGCTAGTACCGAGAGTTTCGCAGTCTGTTTACTGCTATATTTTATTCTTGCGCACGTTAAGTTTGGGCTGATTGCAAAGATTATACCCCTAGACTGCAATCAGCCCCTAAGCGTTTACATGAAGAATAAGAGGCAGATGCAGGAGCACGGAGTTAATTTGTTTGTATTAATAGGCTAATATATATATGTATAAATATATATATATATATATATATATATATATATATATATATATAATTCCTTAGTGTTATAGCAATTTCGAGTGTATTGAGACATGAAACGGAAAATTTTTCTATCAGTCTGAGCGGCGCATGAGAGATGCAGAATTTTTTACTGTATTATTTTCTTTTGTTAAGCATTTCGTGGCATTGCATTGTACTGGACTGTATTGTATTGTGTTACATTGTATATCATTCTATTTTACTCTATTTCATTGTATTTTGTTTGCATTGCATTATACTGTATTGTCGTTGCAGAGTCCTGCTCTTACAAGCAGCCTCTGGTCGCTTCGGTCAACGACGTGACTGCGATTGATTCGACCGGCGCCGATGCCAGTTCAGCCGTTCAGGGCAGCAACCAAGTCTGGGTGTCGGATCCAGTGGCCACAGGCATGGTTCAGTTCATGTTAGGCGGGCTCCAGGATTCGGTCATCGCCGACATCTCCTTCGGCATCAAGTCCGCCGGCAAAGTTACGGTTGGCGTCTACGAAAGCTACTACGAGGGCGCCCAGCCACGGAAACAGGCGAGTCTGCCTTTTGGGACTCATCAGCTTTTATTTATTCTGTCGTATGGAATTGTATTGTACCGTATTGCGTGGGATTGTGTTGTATCCTGTTGTATTTTATTGTCTCGTGTTACATTGTTAGTATCGTTAATATTTATGAGGCTATTCTACGAAGATTCTGTTATTCTATTTAAGTTATCCAGAACTTATTATATAGAATAACAGGATCAGATCTATATTTGAAGCCATGTAGAAGAGTTATATTGAAGATATTTGTTTGCATATCTGTCGTTCAAGATTACCTTGAAAGTACAAATAAATACGCAGTTGAATCATTACAGTGGAAGTGTATGCATCTAGGCGCTTTATGTAGCGCTTTTAAGTATTGTACAAGAGCGGATGGGGCTAAATTAGTGATGAAGATAACTTCCGCCTCACTGTGATCTTTATTGCCTATTAGACAGGATACGTCAGTACCTCTATGCTATTTTGACCAGTATTTTTAATCTGCAGCGCCATCAATTGAGAGCAATACCCAATTTCTTTAGAGCACGGTAACAAGTTCACTCGATTAGATGAAATATTTTTTCATAAATTTGGTTTTAGTATTTTTTTCAATTTGTATGGGCCTTTATTCTCTCTAACCTTGTCGACTGAGAGTAAAGTGTTCCTCTTTGACTGGCGTCGTTTACAGACGTCGAGAACACTGTCAGCGGTGAACGACTGGACCCCGGTGTCCTTCAGCTTCGGAACCGGAGTAGCCGGACGTGTGTTCGTGATCAGTTTTCTGCGGGCCTTGGGTGCTGTCGATTCGGTTTCCATCAAGGACGTCGCGGCGTTGGCTTGCTACCAAGTTGCCACAACGACTCCTGCAACAGGTAAGAGCCTATGCACCAAAGTTTAGGACTGGCTTATATATGTGCCATTTTTAAAAGCAATGAGCGCAAAGGATATCCTAAAATTACTAGAATAAGTAAAGAAGTCTGCTGAATTTGAATAGAAGTGTGTTCATCTCGAAAGTGGCTATTAATGTGTTTTTTAACAGATTACGAAATGCCTTTATTTAAACTACATGCATTGACTGTAACATAATCGCTGAAAAAGAGGAGGAAGAAGAATAAGAACAAAAGTAGAAACGGGAATAAAAACCAGAACTTGGAGTGCAAAAACGATCCCCTAGGTTAACTTTGAGAGGAGACCACGTGTACGAAGTGTTAACTAAGTCAGTTAAAATATTTGGTCACATTTGTGATTCGATAACGGTTAATGATCCCTCGTAAAAATCATTTCAGAGAAGTGCCCAGTGACAATGATCGACGATGTCGTCAGCCCAGACGCTGTGCAGATCACTGCCGATGTCAATCCAGACAGCGCTCCGCTGGCAATGAGCAAGACGTCTCCGTTCTACACAGCCACCGCAAATCCAGATACCTACACCCGGTTGACCATAATCATCCGCTCGACGACTACACCCAAAATCAACAAGATCTACTTCAGCGTCGTCGGAACCGTCGAAATCTACTACGTCCTTCAGGGTCCGGCTCAGTCGTACCCATCACCGAAACAGTACACTGACCCAACCAAAGAGAACGTCATCTCGACCGTCTTCGATAATCCGGTCGAGGCCAACACTTTAGTTGTCAACCTCAAACCGGCCAGCGAAACAACGGAAATTCAGTTGTCACAGCTTGAAATACAGGCCTGCTATGAGCCAGGTTTATTACTGTTCTTTTTCAACAGCTCATTTGATCTACATGTAGTTTCATCAATGCATTTTACATCTGGTTTGTCCATAATATTATGGTGCCGCTGTGTTTAACTGGACTGACTTTCCGATATTACCTGATTAAGCTTGGTTTTGGTTTTGCCATCGGTTGAGACCTTGGGCATTAGTCGCCTGCGCAATAGAAGTTGCTAATTAATTATTTATTTTTATATAATGTCAGTATTCTAGTCTAAAGCACGCTTTATATATTTCCATGGCAGAACGTGTTTGCTGAAACGTTAAACTGGCACTTATGTGCCAAATGCAAAGATTGCAGTTTAACAAATTTTCTTCTGATCAGTTATAGTTGCCAAGACATCGAGAGATTCTATTAGTGGGTTTACTGGCGTGTCTTTTAAAAAATCCAAATACATCAAGAAAGTGGACTCTAAAAATTATGAACTTGTATAATCTGACACATATTATAACAACTCTTTTGAGAGACTCAAAGAAAGGCATTGAAAAATGTCTAGATAAAAGAACGCTCGACTATCGGATTGCTGTATTCAGTTTCAGTTGTGTACAAACTTGTGCATTGTGCATCGTAAAGTATTGCATTTTGTATTGCTTTATATTGTATTGTATTAATGTTTGTTACTTGTGACAGTTGAAGCTCAAACCACTGTGTCTCCGACAACTGGTATTACGACTGAACTGCCGCTGTCAACCACTCCTGTGATTCTTCCGCAAAGTAAGCTTTCACTTAGTAAATGTAATCTATCAGCCCTTCTTCTGAATTCTTTTGAAAATTATAGGTTTTGGGGATATGCACAATTCTTTCTATGAATGAGGGGTAAACTTTAGCCGCTACATAATTCCTTTATACCCAAGGTCTGAATCAGGCCCGTTCGTTTTAAGTTAAGATCTGGTTTGAATGCTTACGCTATTAGAAATACACAATTATGCATTTGCACGCTATGAGAGTCTATAAAACTTAGCTGTAACGAGAATATGGTGCTCGTCACTTTTTAATTACTTTATTGCTTGACAAAGAGAAAATTTGCTTAATACTATCTATGAATTTAAGCTACATTTGTGCTTCACAAATTTAGTTTTCAATTCTAAGTGTTTGTAGGCCGAGTGAATTGATTAATAATGACGTTGATATTTAACTGTGTATGAGTGTTATTAATAAAAGAATATACAACACTGAATAAATTATGTTGCAATTTCTAGCTGACGAGACAACACAGCCTCCTAGCACAACGACATCGGGGGTTACTACTGCTTATACACGTGAGTGAATGTAACTATTATGAGTGAACAGATTCTAACGAGGATATGGCACTTCTAACTTTCTAATTACATCATTGCTTGACAACGTGAAGCATTTGTTAATACGAGATCTATTGTTTTAAAACCAAATTTATGCTTAACATATTTCGTTTTCAATTTTAAGTGTTTGTTGGCCAAAGACACTGATTTATAACGACGTTGGTATTCAATTGTGTGTGACTGTCATTAATAAAAGAATATATAACATTGAATAAGTTGTGTTGCAATTTCTAGCTGGCGGAACACCACCTCCTAGCACAACTACATCGGGGCTTACTACTGCTGCCGCTCGTGAGTGAATGCTACTATTATATTTGCACGGATTCTAGCAGCTTCATAGAAATTAATTCACATAGTTGTAAAATAGACTAGACCTAATAGGCTGCAAGATTGGTCGGAATTTCTTCACTTCACGCGTCTAGCGAAAATTTCATGTGAGTTTTTAAATTAAGCTTGTTAATAAAAAATTCAGAAGTCCGTCGAACGCACATTTGAACTTCACATCTGTTGATGTAAGGTCTGCGGATCAGAACAAGGCATTCTGGTCAACCGCTGTTCCTTCGACATATGCATACTTCTCAGACCTATCATCACTCCACTAGGTCCTCTTAGCAGCAGAGATTTTTCTTTTGCTGGCCCAATGTTCTGGAATGAACTTTGAATAATCTAGTCAATCTGCTGGTCCTTAGTAACTTTTCTTTCTCGTCTTAAGACGTCTTTCTTTCAGCGTGCTGTTCCTCATTAGGTTTCCGTTTTGTCTCGCAAAACTGACCCTCGGAATTGACTGGATTGCTATTTGTTTTTAGTGTCATCGACTGATGCCCATTGCATTATTATAAGGGTGCTATAGAAGTTCTTAGATTAGATTAGATTAGATTTCATCTGTTAATCTATGTAATAGTTGGGAGTTCATGAGGCACATTGAGTTTCTCTGTAATTTTCCCGAAGAAGACAGCAATAAATGTTGAGCTGTTTGCCTGGATTTATTAACGATGATTATGATAGTGAACAATCGGTTTCTGTGATCAATAGCTGGCGAAACAACAACACAGGCTCCAGGTACCACAACGCCTCCAGCACTGACGACAACAGCAAACGGTAGTCTGACAACAGGCTTCCCAGGCAGTACCACTTACACACGTGAGTGATGGACGAAGTGAATAGTCCTTAGTTTGATTGGATTCAACTAGAACCATCCTCACAATCATATTAGCAGCGTATTGCATCAATACCAGGCATATCGATCACTGTTAATTAGCTTCTAAGTAGCTGGAATGGCCGCATTGTAAAACACAAGCGAAAACAACAGCAGCAATATTAATAAGATGATAGCCATGGTAACCAATTGGTTAGAGCGCTAGGCTTGTAACGCGGAGAGGACGGGTTCGAGCCGTCCCTAGGGGGTTACTATGTTAGGACCTTGAGCAAATCCTTCACGCACAGTTGCTCAGCGCATTGATGGTCTCTATCGTATGGTGGTGTGTGCACTGCTGACCTTTAAAGGAGGTCATTATCAAATAGTTATTTTTGAGTATATTTGTATAGCAATTAGCAACTTCTAAAGCACAAGTCATCAACGGATGCTGCAACACAGCCAAGCTGTAATCAGGTCAGTATTGAGAAGATCAGATAGGAGGTCTATGGCGAAAAAGTCAGCTGAAAGAGACGAGTCTTAATGACATGAGAGAGTGAGCAGAACGAACAAATGCTAGGAGTGAGTTCCAATATCTAGGTCCATCAAAAGTAATACAGAGTAGCTCGTTCATCAAGAGCAAGCAGTTCCAGTTTTTGGCATAACCAGAGAAAGACCGTTACATGACCTAGTTGAAAACATAATTTTGAGGAATAAGTATGACACTAAATCGATATTGTGGGCGTTTGTATATAGCAAAACGTTTTGCTTAAATTTTGAGAGACTCCAAAGATACAATGTTCAGTTCTGCGTTGATGGTTCAAAACAAAACATTGTATGTCATTCATATCTTGTACTAATTTTAGCCAAATGCATGGAAGTGTTGCTGAACGCTAATACGAGCAAAGACACGGTCGACATTACCGCAACGGTTTCTCCTGAAAATGCGCCAAAGGCCCTTTGTCTGTCTGGAGGGGTGTATCAAGCGACTGGAGATCCTACCAAGTTCATTACGCTCACGACGTTCCTGAAGTCGCCGACGACACCGAGGGTGACGGGCATCCTCTACATCGTACAGGGTGCTCAGGAAACCTACCATGAGTTCTCGTACGGTGCATCTACAGTGACTTCGAAGAAGAGGATACTTCAGCCAAGCGTCAGGACCACGATCACTGAAAATCTGGCAAATCCACTAGAAGCCGACAAAATTCTCATCCACGTTAGACCGTCCAACCAGTACGTGGCAGTTCAGGTGTCTGGATACTACGCAAGAGTCTGCTTTGGCCCAGGTACGTGCGTCTATCTCTACATCTTTTTTATCAGTTTACGAAGTTTGGCCATGTTTAGCTGATTAACCTATCATTTAACATAATATGCAGATATATAGTTATGCAAAGAAACGAATGTGTAAATACTGTATGCTTACATTTAAAGTAACCGCGAATGAAATGACACTAAATATGTTCTTGCTTACTCGCCGGGTCCAAAGGAACACTTGAGCTAAACTTTGAATTTCAAAGCTCGCATTGAGTAATTTACAACATTGAAAGCCTGTATGTATGGCAGTTAAGCATCCATTTTGGCTAAGAGAAAGAAACACCAGATACATTTAATTAAAGAATTAAATCCGAACGGATACACCATTCCGCTACCGATCGTATTGCCATAGGTCCATGGCAACCATGCTACATTTTCATTAAAAGGCATTGCCATGTTATTAAGACATTGGGAGAAAAGGTATATTTGTTTTCTTGGCCCAAGAATAGAAATTTCACGAATGTTGCTGAATCTTGTGTATAATGAGCTGTTCATTTCATGGGCACCTCAGTATTTAGCTACCTAGGGTAACCAACAAAATGAATGCCTACTAAAATTGTTCGGTGTCTTCATAGGAGAGACAATCGTGCGAACACTTCCAACTACCTTGACCACAGTCCCAGTAACGACTGCAACAACCACTACCGGACAGACAACATGTAAGTGAAATATTCACTAGCGCTTTGAGGTAATTCAGGTGCAGTGTCCAAATGGTATGGTAATTAACTACGACATAGTCTGCTAAAATTGTTCCGAAGCGAAATGCGTTCATGATCGACCTTGGTTGGTTTGCTGAGATTGCTATCGAAATAGCTCTGTATAAGAACGTGTTTCACAAGACGTGGCATCTGGAAGTTCGTTAACGCCGCAATACAGATATGCTTCTAAGTTATTTTGTGAGGTACCCCAAAAGCGCTATATTAAGTTTCTTCATGCATACAATCATAGGTACATGCATGAATATATATACATACATACATGCATACATACATACATACATACACATATGCAGACAAGTATACATGCAAGTATACATACAAACATACATACATACATACGCATACGCAGACAAGTATACATGCAAGTAAACATACATACATGCCTGCATGCATGCAAATATATACATACATACATACATCTGCTACACTTACTACTGTTTGCAATGTAAATACATTACGTTGTAATTTTGCAGCGACGTGCCCTGAGACGATGACTGACTCGGTGACCGGTCCGGATAATGTTGACATCACATCGAACGTTAACCCAGAGGGAGCCATCAACGCACTCAGTCAGTCAGGCCAAGTATTTACTGCAAGCGGAGATCCAACACAGTACATCACTCTCTTTATGACTCCGAAATCAGAGACAGTCCCGAAAGTCTTGAGCCTTTTGTTCGAAGTTCTCGGTGCTCAGGAAGTCTACTATGAGCTGGTCTATGGTCCTTCCTCCGTTCTATCGTCGCCGATACAACAGGTCGATCCAAACTCGAAGGTAACAATGCGTTCCGGTGAACTGCCGAGGCCGATCACCGCAGAGGCGATCCTCATCCACGTGAAGCCGTTCAGTAGTGAAACCCCAATCGAGGTGTCTGGGTTGTCGGCCAAAGTCTGTATCCGACCAGGTAAGATTCCTCTTGCGATAGGCGATACCTTACATCTAATCTCATATTGCAACTTATAAAGCGCCGTTTTCATTATGCACAAGGCATCAATAATAGATAGTCGCTTTTAAGCTAAACCGCACTGAAAACGCCTAACCAGTGGACAGAACAGTCAAGATTCGCGAGACGCTTGGAATCGGAGTACAGGCTACAGAGGATAGGGAATAAGAAAAAGGTGGCACCGGATCCCTGACTCAAACGATATCACACAACCAGTAGAGCGGACAGAAGCAAGTAACGAATTCCACAACCTGGACCAGTGACCAGAAAAGACCAGGAACTAAGTATCGTTCTGGCTCGTCGCACAACAAGTTCTACAGCTAAACAGGTTGCAGACCAAGAGGTTATATATAACTCTAAAGAAATGGCAAAATTCAATGGAAGCTACCATGTAAGGCAGTCTGGTAGCTGGATGTTAGACACATTAGTTCATTTTAATCTTCAACATTGGTTGCGAAGGTTAAAATAAACATGGTTGTTTATACGCCTCTATAAAGGTAAAGGTAACAGTTGTTTACATGCATCTATAAAGGTAAAGGTAATACAGTTCTTTACATGCCTTTATAAAGGTAAACGTAACACAGTTCTTTACATGCCTCTATAAAGGTAAAGGTAACAGTTCTTTACATGCATCTATAAAGGTAACACAGTTCTTTACATGCCTCTATAAAGGTAAAGGTAACAGTTCTTTACATGCCTCTATAAAGGTAAAGGTAAGACTGTTGTTACAAGCCTCTATAGGAATTCCTGAGAAGAGTGGTACTGGGATCGAAGGATCATTGGCTGAGATTTAAGCGCGACCACTGTAACTGAATAGCAGGGTACCTTTCTCGGTCTCCAATACTGGGCTGGGATTCGTTTGTTGCCCAATAAAGGTTGGAGGCCAAGTTGACCCCACATGTCATGGTAGTCCACGGACGGTCATCCAGCTTGACTGCGCCTGGCAGCGTCGTATCAACGATGCCAAGGGGAACTAAATTCGTGTATTAGGCTTACATTTTGCCCTAGGATGTTCCCACGGACTGAAAGTAACATTTATAGTTGAAATTTTTATTAGGAAAACAGTTACGAAAACCAGTAAGAGCTAAAACAAGGTTGTTTATTAAGTTAATCTTTCGCGACCGTTACCTTCAAGTCAAATCATATAGATGGTCATCTATTTTGATTATGAAGCCTTTGGTAAAGGGTTTGATGATTATGTTGCAGTTGTCAACCCGGTAGAAATCACAGCAACTCCATCAGGCCAGTCAACACCGCCAGGAGTAACAGAGACGACGACAACAGCTGCTCCTGGTACAACAACCTCAACCGTTGCTCCTGGTACAACACTCATAACCGGTCCTTCTGGTACAACAACCATAACCGGTGCTCCTGGTACAACAACTACAGCCGCTGTTCCTGGCACTACTGCAGTTCCACGTGAGTTAATGATTGAGCTATTCTTTTTGCATCTTTATTTTGTTGCCTGGACGCAAATGATGCTGCTTGGAGTTGTTGTTCTTGTTGCTGAGTATTCAATTTAACGTGAATGTCATGCATGCAACCATATTTATTTTATAAAACTAAATATCCTTTAGCTGACTAAAAGTACTTGCCTAGTTTTGATGTCGCGATGCAGTTTCAATAAGAAAATTGGATTTGTTCTAATATATTATTAAAGTTAAACCGGAAATTCTGTGGCGCATCGTACCAACTGCGCCGCCACTATTTACATGAACTTTAACAGCATGCCTAGGCAATGCTTTTGTGGGATACTTAAAAGGTGTTATACTGAGTGTCTAGATAACTAATTAAATTAACAATAAGTTTGAATAAAAGCATGAAAACTAGCTAATTAATTAGCACTATATTTGAATAAATGTATAAACACCCGGACAGACATAATTGAAAAGCATTTGCGATGTATTTACGAGTAACATATCACTGTGTTTGTTTATATAGCGAGATGCGAAGAGGTGATGATGGATGGCAAGACCAGTCCTGAGACGGTCCAAGTCACATCCAGTGTTAACCCAACAGAAGCAGGAAAAGCTCTCAGTCAGTCTGGAGACGTCTTCAGAGCAACAGGGGATCCTTCAGAAACCATTACACTGAAGATGATCATTGACTCCGTTACAATTCCAAAAGTCACAGCTGTCTTCTTGGAAACTGTTGGAGCCAGTGAAGTCAGCTATGCGCTTGTGTATAGCACGTCATCAGTTGCATCCCCGCCCATGGCCATCGATCCAAGCACGAAAACGACAATCTCCACTGGAGAGCTTCCGACTCCAATAGATGCAAACGAAATAATAATACACTTGAAACCAGCCAGCGCAGTTCAACCAGTTGAGGTGTCAGGATTCTATGTAATCGCATGCTTTGAACCAGGTAATTTCGTCTTAATAAAAGTAATGAAAGTATTTTTGCTTTCGATAACCAAAAGTGCAGCTTATTGTACTTTTGAATTTAGAATTTTTGACCTTATCTGCTATACCCGCCTAGTTCGCTACATCGGTAAGTTCGTACGCCAGGGAGCCTCTGTGCGTGAGGATCCCAGGTTCGCGTCCCGGTCGTGGCTTATTTCAGAGATTTAAATCTCAGGCTAGTACGGTCCGTGCACGGGACCTTAAATGGCGTGGCGCCATGCATTCAAACGGGCAGCGGTGGTGAAGGATCTCACCCGATAAATTTATTGCAAAATGAGCAGGGTCGAGGCCACACGGTCGCTATATAAAACCTATACATTTATATTTTTACATTTACACTCACTTGCATGAACAGGTGATCAAAATATGTAAAGAACAGTCCTATCTTCTTCTTTATTCAGAATCTTTAATTAACTACAAACATGAATAATCCAAGGCTTTTGTAGAGTTAAAAAATAAACAGTTCACTTGTGTTTTCTCTTTTTCTTTCCTATTTGTGGCCGATTTCCTACATTAGCCGATCTATGCTTACTTTATCCAGTGTTTAACGACGTCTTATGGCTGCCAGAGTCGTTGACGTCGACTTTACTTCTCGTTGATCCTTTCTTAGTTTGAAGTTAGTTTTCAGTTGTAGGTCTTGGGGGTACTCCTAATGATCTGAATTTCTCAGTAAATGATAATTATAATATAAACTGTTAATGCCAATGTGTTTCTTCACAGTCGAAACAACAGTGCTTCCTGTTAGCACTACAACCGCAGTTGCTGGGCAGACTACAACACCTGGACAATCGACAACACCTACAACTGCTCCTGGCACTACTGTTATTCCACGTAAGTGTCTAATTTGGTTTTATGCAGTGTCGTTGCTACTCGAATTTTTCGGTCCACAATTAGTTAAGCTGAAGGTAAATTTATCCAGAAATGTTTAGCATCCTCGTGAGTCATTACATTATAAAGTGTATTCGTTCAACTGACTTCAGATTTAAGTCAATCACATAGATGCTACGAATACCACAGTCTAGTCTATTATAACGCATATATGAAGGCGTTGAAATCTTCGAATGCGCTGCAAAATACACAGGTATAAGCCTATACGCCACAGTATTATACATAGTGTCATTATATACATGTATTAAATGTACTATTGATTATTCAAAGGCGCAACGAAATAATTATAATTAAATGCTGCATCTGCGTATCGCTAAATAGTGGAGCGCGGTGTCTTTTAGCGAAATGCGACGAGGTGATGATTAACGACAAGACGAGCAAAGAAACCGTCGACATGACATCAAGCGTGAATCCGGAAAGCGCAGTTAACGCTCTAAGCTCAACGGGCGAATTCTTCAGTGCAACTGGCGATCCATCTGAGTTCATGACTCTCACGTCGACCATAAAGTCAGACACCATTCCTAAAGTATCAAGCGTCTACTTTCAAATTCTTGGTGCGCAGGAAGTCTTCTACGAATTGGTCTATGGTCCATCCTCAGTATCATCACCGTTAATTGCTCTTGATCCAAGCAAGACGTCACCAGTGTCCTCAGGAGAGCTACCGGATCCAATTGTTGCAGACACGATCATCGTACACTTTAAACCAGCCAGTTCTGATCTGCCGATTCAAGTGTCTTCGTTCTTCGCGAAAGTCTGCTTTGAACCAGGCAAGACCATATCATTAAAGTGTAATCACTGAATTTGAATGAAGTTTAAGTGATTATTAATACGTGTGTGGGTCAAGAACTCTAGAAACGAAGTGTTTATTTTATTTGCCTTTAAAGCAAGATATGACCAATTTTTAGTCATGATGGCCATAAAGAATGATTTTTGTCATAATGTCGATAACGGCGCTGACCATAACTTTCGTTGTTTTTAGCGGCAGGAACAACTATGCTTCCAGTGACAACAACGACTGCAGGACAGACAACACTAGCAGGGCAAACAACCACAACTTCTATCCCTGGCACAACCACTCTTCCATGTAAGTAGCAGAAACATTATTGAAGTGTAATTTCTACTGTATGGGTATACTTAACGACTTCGCGAAATACCGCCTGCCTTGAACTGAAACTGGAAGTGATCTGTAAAACTTTGTAAAAACAAAATCTGTTAGTGATTCTGAAATTTCCAACGAATACAATGATCTAAATATTTCTTGCATTCCCATTTGAAGTAAACGTCTTTAAAATTGCAGCTAAATGCGAAGAGGTGATGATGGATGGCAAGACCAGTCCTGAGACGGTCCAAGTCACATCCAGTGTTAACCCAACAGAAGCAGGAAAAGCTCTCAGTCAATCTGGAGACGTCTTCAGAGCAACAGGGGATCCTTCAGAAACCATTACACTGAAGATGATCATTGACTCCGTTACAATTCCAAAAGTCACAGCTGTCTTCTTGGAAACTGTTGGAGCCAGTGAAGTCAGCTATGCACTTGTTTATGGCACGTCATCAGTTGCATCCCCGCCCATGGCCATCGATCCAAGCACGAAAACGACTTTCTCGTCTGGAGAGTTTCCGACTCCAATAGCCGCAAATGAAATCATTATTAAACTGAAACCAGCCAGCGTAGATCAGCCAGTTGAGGTGTCAGGATTCTATGCCGTTGTGTGCTTCGAACCAGGTTAGTCATTAGCTTTTCAGACAAAAATTTAAAAAATAAATATTTACAATGTATGTTTTTATACTTGCTACTGTGTGAAGCGTCGCTAAATTTTGCGAGAATAAACAATTTTTTAAAAAATCACATTCGTTTTGGGATGTGTATAAAGGAATAAAATTAGTTGAAAATTGATAATGAAGTTGGTTTCATGAAATTTGAAAATAATCATAGATCTGTCGGGCCCATTCACAGCAGGTGTTTTATTCTCTTGCATTCCGTTTTTACTGTTACACCTGGATATGTTACGAGCGATGTTAACTAAGGTAACTTACGTATCAAAGTGAGTTTAAAATGCAGAGTTGGTAACTTGAAACAGAGTTTATGTTGACAAATTCTGCAATAATGCTACCATTTTCACTCAGTTAGTTGTTATGGGGTAGGCGAGAATTTTACAAAATTTTACTTGCAGATTTGTGTGATACGGTAGCCGATTGGTTTGAGCGGTGGCTTTTCAATGAGGAGAGTGCGGGTTCGAGTCTCCTCTGAGACAGTTACTGTGGGGTACCTTAACCAAGCTCTTCATGCACAATTGCTTAGCGCCATCGGTTGATGCTTTGTCACTATAGTGTGGCGCATAATAAATGCAGAAATTATAAAATTAGCGCATAACGTTATTCACTTGATAACGTTTTTAAAAGCTGCTTAAATTCAACTTTGTGTTTTACCAGAAGAGGCAACACCAACACCAACACCACCACAAACTACAACGACAATTACACCTCGTAAGTTGCAGCTGCTTGCTTTGCATGTATTAGGTATTATCAGCCTATTAAAAGCCTTTCAGAGATCAAGTCACAAAGTTAGGCTTATCTGAAAAGAATAAGTTTCCAGGTTACTTGGAAATTTAAATAAATCTTCGTCTTCGAAAAATTCTGATCCTAGTAATGCAGTTTCAGTTTCGACTACTACACTTAGTACCAGCTCGGTTATTCCTAGCCCTACTACGACAATGTGGGATAAGAACATAGCAGTTTAAGCGCTAACAGATATGACTCATTGTATCGGCGTTGGCAGTGAATAGTGGCTATATTGAATAGATTAATTCAAAATAAGTTATGAAATGGAATTAGACCCACTGTCGCCATTCTTAGTTAAAGATTTTTTTGCTGACTTTGCCTTTTGTTACATCATTGTTTGATACCTTTCTAAGTGAGGGTCCCTTTCGCTCCAAAACACCGGCGAATGTTACCTTGCTTGAGTTTTTGATGTGAGTGCGACCTTTGACCCGATCGACCCTGGAGTTGTCTTAGAGCGCCTTGAAACGTTGTTAGGTGTCGTGGGTGTCCTCTAAAGTAGTTGTGTACGTTCCTCTCTTAGCGCATTCAGGCAGTGGTTTGGGTTCCACCAGATCAGCATGGTCCCTGTTCTCATTTTGGTTGCCACAGTTTTCCATACTAGGTCCTGTTATTTATATCCTTTACACTGCTAACCTCACTCTGGCACATACTGCCATGCGCACTGCGACACGAGCTTCTTCCTCTTTCTCTCTGCCTCTATTTCGCCAGCGATTGAGGACCATTCTCTTTGATCGTGATCTTATGTTATCCGGTACCTCTGAGTAGTTTTCTTGAATTGGCGCTATACAAACATGCAATTACGATTACCATTAGAAATCATGTGTCGTAATTACTAGTAGCTGTTGGCGATACCGTGATCCCTAAAACTCTATTTACAGTTGTTTTTTTAGGTAGTCTGAAGTGTTCTTAGTTAATGAATGTTTACTCTGTTTACGTTTCAGAAGGAACAACATTCCCGCCCACGACCACAGCGGCTCCCTCAATAGAATGCACAAAAATGGGTGAAATTGTGTACCCGGAGTGCACCTGCACCCTGTCTTGCACTGAACTCCGTAACGGAAAAACATGCGCCGACTGGAATCCAATCGCTGGCAAGTTTATATGATTTCTGATTAAATTAGTGATTAGCAGAACAGACTGTTTCAGTATCTTCGGATCATCGTTAATTTTAACATAAGCTATTCAGTGTCGCGTAATACTTAGTACATGTAATGTAATGCTTAGTACAAATAATCTTTACGTCATGCTTAGTTTTTTTTCATGACAGTTGCCTCATCAAGTTGACCAGATTCACGTGAAGTTTATGCTGCAGTTTGTAGGTCTCTATACTTCCTAATTTTACTTAAAAATCTAGCCTATATTGCAGCCTAATTAATATAAACATATTTAAAGCTCCTTTAGAAACTGCATGCGTTATTGACCTATGCATTTAATCGGCATTTAGGTAGAATTACCGAATTAAAACACTTGGCTTTATCTCACTCAACCAACCTTAGGCAGTTCAGCGTGGATCAAAGGATTACGCGGAACTAAAGTGATAGGCTAATACATGCCATGCAACCTGCGACATGAGCTTCTTGCCCTTTCTCTGCCTCTATTTCGCCAGCGAACAGCTTTCTCAATTCTGAAGAAGACTGATTTACCAGAATATTTTCCTGTTGCCAGGCGCTTGCTGTGGCTGCGCAGCGGGTCAAGTCTACGGCGATCAAGGCTTCTGCGTTCCCGAATCGGAATGCATGTGCACGGATGTAGATGGTTCGCAGTATCCGGTGAGTCATCGAATGGCGCTTAGCATTTTCAAACCAATCCTGATTCCTCCTCTTCCCCTCAACTCTCACCTCTAACTGTCTACCTGATTCCTCCTCTTCATCTCAGCTCTCACCTCTAACTGTCTACCTGATTCCTCCCCTTCAACTCAGCTCTCTTACCGCTAACTGTCTACCCGACTCTAGTTACAATACTTCACACCATATTGATTTTATAACAGTCAGGTTAATGGGTCTCTAACTTAGATTGTTCATGTGGCGATATAGAAGTTATTCAATTTCTAAACAATTTTAAGGATATCTAATGCTTTTAACCGACTGTTGGTCAAAAATATCGTTTGTGAACGTGAAATTACAGGGCTTGAACTTTACAGGTGGAATTTTGTGTTTACTTATCTAGATCTTCAAATCGTTCGAAGTCGTTAATCCTGAAACCTGCAGTGAAATGTGCATATTCAAAGAGATGTGTACAAAAGAATGCGTCAAAACGTGTACAATCCGCTGTGCAGAGGTAAGTTCACTGTCTTACAAAACTCATAATAGTGATAGGCAGGCCTGTAGACTTTAACTTACCTTTTCCATCTTTGCTCAAGAGATACTAATTGAATCGAAACCACGTTGTTTCTCAAGTTGTTATTGCCTCCATATATACTTAATGCATTTGGATAAATACGGATCAGTTAAAGACAACAACGTGATTTGTGTCTGCTATCAGGGATTCAAAATCTACACGCCTCCGGGCGCATGCTGCGAATGTATACCTCTCGCTGGCTTCACAACAACTACAACGACACCTCTGTGCTACAGTGATGGCGGCGCACACGAAGTAGGCCTACTGTTGTTCTCATATCAAACATTACACTAATTAATCTTTGTGCTTACTCATTCGGGTTCATGTGAGGGTTAAGCGATCGTATCGGCTTTTGGAAGGTAGTAAGTTATCTATCTCACTAATTGCATGCCCCATCGTCGCAGTTCACCACAGCATTCATTGAAACCGCATGCAGACTCTCAGCTCGACCTAAGCATATTGATTAAGTCTCGCCCAACATGTGTCCAAGGCTGAGCACATTCTCACTTTCTTGGCTTAGCTCTCTAAACTGAAAATGCCGAGTTTTTGACAAATATTACAGTTGTAGAGGACCGTTTGATTTAGATCTTTTAAAATGGCTCCTTTTCTATTTGTCGGCGCTATGCAAAGTTGTAACTAGATTTAAATTAGAAAAGTTGATGAGTAAAAACAGAATTTTCATGCATTCATTCAAGGCATTTATAGAACGCCCCACAAAGATATCTACTTGGAGGAGAGGAAGTCTGTATAGATGGAGTAAAGAAATGTCGTCGGAGCAGCCTAGTCCAGCGTGTCTATAGGACTGCAGCAGCTGGATTCGAAAATAATTATAAGTTTACAACTTAAGGTAATTCGTGTCAGTCGAATGTAAATAAGAAAGATTAGCTGTACGAGTGTAGATATCTTATATATAGGTCCAGGCAGAAAAATCTTCAATTGCATCAATGATTTCTTTTTTCAGAGCGGATCGCAATGGATGCAGTCAGAATGCATTTCATGCACTTGCGACCACGGAAAATCGACCTGTACAAAGACTTGTTCAATTACAAGCTGTAACACGGTTAGAAACAAAAACCTTTCATGTTTACAGTTTAAAAGCAGCAGTATTGAAGTCTTCATATTCATATCTCGTTCATATAAAAGGGACAATAATGTCCGTCCTAAGCCGTCATATATGTCCGACCTATGTGGAGCTGTCGACTCGAGTTCTCTTCTGTTCATAACTCAAAACCTTTCAGTATCATAAATAATAATAATAATTATTATTATTATTATTATTATTATTAAGCGTTTCAATTCGATTGCCTTCCGGGGCATTTTTGAGGAGCCAGACACCAGCGAAGATTAGCCATCTCAGAATATAATTTTTCTTCCGGATAAATTTTTAACTTCCTGAGGGATCATCAATACCTCGAGGCTAAAAATAAATAAATAAATAATAATAATAAAGCTATTTCTATAGCGCTGATGTATAATTTACAAGGCATCAACCGATGGCGCACGAAAACCAACCCTTAATCAGGTCAATGCCCAGACAGTCAGTACACTGAGACTTAATAAAACACAAAGCCATTTCAAGTAAGCTTCTGTGCTGTTTAGATAAGATATTGTCTGAATAATCTGACCTGTACAGTAAAAGTTAATTCCGTTGTGTTACCTTCCGTCATCATTGTTTTTGGTTAACTTGCATAATGTCTGTGATTCCTAGGGCGAAATGTTGGTGCTGTACGCTGACGACATGTCAGTATGTTGTCAGTGCGTTGCACAGACGCTGACAACGACGCCAACACCAGTGACAACTACTACGACGCAAGCGCCCATTTCCACTACGTTAGTGACTGGTTACACTACAGCAGTGTCCGGTTCCACTACAACAGTGTCCGGTTCCGCTACAACAGTGCCCGGTTCCACTACAACAGTGTCCGGTTCCACTACCACAGTGCCCGGTTCCACTACCACAATGACCGGTTCCACTACAACACCAGGAACGACTCCTGCTCGGGGCACCACTATTGCACCTGCCTGCACCGAGGGCGAAAGCAAAGTGCTGAATGAATGCTACAACTCGGTCTGCGTCAACGGCGTCAACGAACTCGTGCTTGCGTGCAACAAAGAGTGCTCTGCAAATGTAAGCAACAGTCGTAGTTTCGTTAGTTGCATGATGACTTTGCTCTAACAGATATGCATATTTGCAACATTTATTTGGCGCCTTTTAAGGGCCTTTCAATGGCGCTTTAAAGTCTTTATAAGTAAAAGTCTAATAACACCAAAGACGATTAAATTCTGTGTTATTTTGATTGTCTTAAATAAATTTTCAACATAAACTGGAATTTTCTTGTAACCGTTAAAGTAAACCTTTGTAAAGGCAAACATAACTGAATAAAATAACTGTGAACCTTAATTTAACGATCCCGCATAACAGATAGATCGTGGTTTTCATCTGGATCTGGACTTCTTCTGGCCATGGACGCCTTTATTTCTATTCTTTCGCCAGGGCTGGACTTGGAATGCTGAGTGCATATATTAAAGGAGCGCTATAAGTGCTCTGAGTGAATTTAAGGAGATAATTTTTTAGAAGATATTACCAGGTAGCAGGTAGAACGTGAAGAAGTCGGCCTTTGGGCCTTAAAGGTGTTTGTTGCTTCTTCAGCAACAACTCATTCAATACACCTCGGGAAGCTGCTGCTTGTGTCAAGAGATTGGTAAGAGATTTTCCTGTTTGGCTAATAAACCACATTTGTACCATGTCTAACCGTAATCTTAATCTCGAGATTTCTACAGAGCCTAACGAAAGCTAAATCGCGGGAACCATCTTACTCACAGGCTCTCAGTCAAAACAAAATCGATAGACAAAAGGGTTAGGTTCCAGGTCAAGATCCAGAGTCAGGCAGGCAGACAGTCGGACGGCTACGGTGGATGGTGTTTGAAATTGAAGCGAGAAGAGAGATAAGGGGAAGAGGAAGAATCAGGATAAGATTTTTGGAAAAGAAATGTTTTCAGTCTTGAGTGAAAGACCAGTGTAGAAACTGAAAGGGGTGAAGTGTTGGTGAGTTCGTATGATGGATTAGATAATATATCTGGTATACCTATATCAGGTATCAATCATGTAACAAGATACTTAAGATATGACGCCTTCTAGTATCTCACAAAACGCTGCACGAGTTTATCTAAACAAGTGCGTTTAAGGCAGTCAAAAAATGTTTTCTGAACAGAATCAAATGCAACAGTATGTCCACCGGAAGGTTGTTCATGACCACCAGTTGAAGGCACGATGGGCTTGACTTCTGTTAGACATCTACAAGATGGAGTTACTTTAAGATAGCAGTCTGATTTGCAAATGCAATCGGGTAGTCATTCAACAAACACTTCACACCTTACGAATTGCAGAATTTGACGACACAGCAACATATCATTCTAGCAAAGCATCTACTAGTTCTTGAATGACCTGTAGGAATACGCAGCAAGTGATCGACTTTTCGCGCACTGCATGAGTATTTTTTTTACTTTCAGCAACGCCAATCACCACGACGACCAAACTTCCTGAAACCACAGCAGTTGGTAAGCTCAGAGTCAATAACATACAGTTAACTTACCCTTTATGTGCAGTTAGATTAGCTTCATGGTGAAGACAGCTGTAGTGCATAAGAATGCAATACAATACAACACAACTGTATTTGATACTGCTCTCCTTTCAAAGCTCAAAAGAGCACACATGCCCATCCGACAGAACGTCGACGGCGCTGAGCAACTGTGCCTGAAGGACTTGCTCAGAGTTCCTACACAGTAACTGCCTCGGGGAGGCTCGAACCCGAACACTCATCGTTTCAAGGCAAGCGCTGTAACCAATCGGCTACCATCCCACACTGTATGCATGCAATAAATGTCTGTTTGATATGGTCCACTAAATTGTTTTCTTTTAATAACTATACGTAATCGTAATCGTAATCGCAAACTTATAAAACGCATTTCCAAGAGAGACTCTGGAGAGATGCTCGGATAAGAACTCGAAGTTCATTTTAGACTCATGGCTGATGATAAAATCAAAAAATAGGACTAGTACTACTGCAGCTTGTCAGTTTTACTCCTACTACTTTTGGCTGTTAGTAATTTTGCGAACTCTTGGCTAAATGGTTCGTGTGACCATTATTTTAGTACTAGCCTTAACCCTCAACAAAATGAGCTGGTTTATACGTGGTAAATAAATTGGAGTGCTATATATTGTAAAGAAATAGTGTCGTGGAAAAGTCCAGTAAAACTAGTGCAGGCTTCAGATATTGTGAGATTTAATATTACAGCATCGTAACATTAATTGAGCAGGACAGGAGTTCAAATGGACTTTCTGAACTGTTTCTATGAACAAATCTGTCGCTACTTTCAGTTACGTGCAGCGCTCCTCTGGTTTACACGAGCTGCATCAAGTCGTGCAGCAGGTGCCAGTACCTGGAACCAGAATGTGTGGCAACGTTTGCGTGCCAAGCGGGCTGCGACTGTCCCTACGGGATGGTACACGATGGAACCACCTGCATCTACGCCACGGACTGCATGTGTCAAATTCCAGGCACAGACCAGCTGCTTAATGTATGTATACAAGAAATTCTGTTTACTTGCATAATCTATGTCAACTAAAAATAGTTATTAATTGTATGGTGTAGTATGAATGGCAGCAGATTTGGCTTGAGTCTTCCTTCCATGGCCAAATGTTTAATTCAAATCAAAATTGCACAGATCGTACATATCAGACTAAGGCAAGTGATATGCATGAATTGTGTACCGGATGCAATACTTTCCCTCAGCGACTTTTACGCGAGTGATCACAGAACTAAAGTAATTAAAGTATAAACTTTAAATTGAAAACTTTTTGCGAGAAGATGAGGTAAAGTCTCACCCGGGTAGTCGCTCATGTTTGAAAAGTCTCTTTTTCAACAACGGTCTTCAGATGCGTGGCCCTCGGGGTTGAGGAATCTTTCAGCAGAAATGCAAACCAGACAACAGTCAACCAGCAACTGTACAACTTTCTTTCCTCACAGACTACATGGCTCGACAATTTTTTCCACGTGACCCATCTAGGTCTGAACCTCAAACGCTCGGTGATAATCTAATGCATACTGACTCTGCCTCCTTACTAGACGACATAGGCCTATTCTGCTGAGTAGGCCTACAGCATGACCAATGCAACTTGTCGAATAGCCTACTATGATTCATTGCTGTATTGAATAGGAAAGGCAAGAGATTGCAACGTTATTGAATACTGTACTAACGAAGAAAACAACGAGGACAACAATGTTATTAGGCTACTATCCTTCACTTACGCTTATAACGATGCAACCATTAACAATCACCGTAATTTAGTTCAAGTTATCAACCGATGGACGCTGCTTATCTAACCCTAGTCGCATGGAGACAGTTCTGATCGCCGTTCAGTGTGTAGCGGGTGTCCTTCAGTCTTGACTTTTGGAAGTATTAGAGCCATATGCGAGTTTAGTTTAACCCACGCCCTTCGTGTCTTGGTCGTTTAGTGTTCAATAAACTAGCAAATTGATTCTGTGTGCTGACTAATGAGTTTACTCGTATCTCGTATTGACTGATTATAGCCTGGAGAGAGAGTCCAGAAAGACACTTGCACAGATTACGTGTGTATGGAAAATACACTGCGGACTGAAAAAGTCGTCTGCCAACCGTGCAATGTAAGTATCTTTGATAGTTGGTATAGCTTTTGTAGTTGTATTTACGTTGAAACATTATGCTATTATATAGGCTACTGACGGAAATCTAACAAATTTTATTATGCTGGTACACTGTACAATCACTTTCAAATTTTCATTGATTGCACAACAATCAAAAGGTGACAAATATCTTATTCCCAGAAGATAAAACTGAATTATTTTTGATTTTATGCTCGGATCAACGTTTTAAGTATTTAAGCCTCAGTCATTTAATTTCATGCTTATGCCAGATGTGATCAGATTTTCGACCGATGATGTAAGAGCTTATCTATTTTAAAAATTTCAGCTCAATTACGAGACTGCGGTTTTTGTCGAAGGAAAATGCTGTGAAGTGTGCCAGCAACAAGTGGTTACCACAACAATTCCACCAGACACAAACATCACCAAACCAGGTATCGCAGAAGGAATCACTAGCGCCATTTCCGTTAAAACATTATAGCAGCAATGTGTGACTGAAACATCAGCGCGGAGTTGCAAATTTATATATGTTTACCTCGCAGGCTTTATCTAGAAGCATATCTCAAGGATGCTACATTATGCCCACCTGCGAAGGGAATTAAGGCTTTGTTAACATCCGAGGACTTGCTAGGTGGCTGTTCGCCCACAATGTCAAGTTTTAGCGTGTTTGGCGTCTGCGTAGTGTTGATTTCGGAATTTTTAATACCGAAAAAATTGTTCTTGCATTTTAATATTTATTTATCTTTCATAGGTACAGTTGCAGGTAATAAGTTTTTAAGCTCCGTTTTATTGAAAATATCAACTGAAGGAAATTTCTTCAACACCTGATTTTGTGGTTTATTTAAGTCTGCACCGACGGAAAGGTTTTCACAGATTGCATGTGCCGTCAGACGTGTGATACTTTAGCGCTGGATTCTTTCTTCTGTCCCTCGGGCTCTGAATGCGTGGCTGGGTGTCAGTGCATGGACGGATATGTGGAAACAGCAACAGGATCTTGCATAAAGACGACTGAGTGCGCTTGTTACGACGCCAAGTCGGAGTCGTGGAAGCTGGTATGGTATTCCCTATCTCCTCTCACTGTAAGGCTGTGTAGAAAAAAACGAACACAGATCATTATGCATTCACTTTAGCTGGTTCTCTGTGTGTGTTTTGTAATTAGTGTATTTTGCAATTAGAGTTATTAAAGCGGCTGGAAAGACCATACATTATCCTGTTGAAGCTGTCTAAATTTAGTCCGTCCTTTGATCCGTTTGTTAGAGGTTGAAGCGGCTTTAGACGGCCTAACTGTTTTGGCGGAGATAGGAAACAATACTCTGTGTATTTGCCACTATAGAAGTGATATGGTTTTGATGGATTTAACAGACTTGCATTTTTTATTATTAAAATAACCTTTCAGAATCAAGTCGTTTGCGAGCTGAACTGATATTGCTTTTTGTGGTTTAACAGCTGCATGAGACATGGTCGATTCAGAATAGCTGCGGAGGTGTGGAGTACTCCACGTGTACAGAGACGGGCATTAATACAGTGGTCGGATGCAGTACAATTTGCCAAGGGGTAATGCACAACATATTGATTGCTAATCTTTGATTCGCTGTTTTTTACTTTGCCCACAAATCTAGTGTCTAATGCAAGAGAAAAAACTTTGCATTATTAAACTTTGCTTTTTGTCCCATCTTTCATGAAAATAATTGACATGAGATTGACATGAGTTGTGGTGAATTACGAAGTTTTCAGACTTGTTAGCTTAGTTAATTTCATGTCTACAATTTCAAAACTAATAAAATCAAATGACTTCTATAGCGCCTTTATCATAATGCACGAACATCATTTGATTGTTGCCTCATATATGAAACCAGAGTAAAGAAGCATAGTCCATTGGAGAAGCCTTGTTGAAATCCGACAGCTCAGGGAAACCAGAAGTCAGGCTGTGGTGTGTAAGCAAGTTGAAACACGAGTCTTAAGTTTAGACTTGAATGATATGAAGAATTGACAGAATGCACAGAATTGGGCAATAAATTCCAAAGCTTTGGACCACCCAACATGAAAACTCGACAGCCCAACACTACACTAAAGCGAGGTACATCAGGAGTCGGTGTCGTTGATCAGGAGCAATATTTGTTGGTATGAGGCGTGAACAAGGAGCAGATGTAAATATAGGCCTAATACTTCATGAACTATAAGACATATTTAAACAGTGTAATGAATGCAATCTGGCTGCATAGGGTTGATATTTAGGAATTCTTGTTTTGGCTCTGGCAAGGAATTTTTTAACCCTTTGTAGTTTCTGTAAGTCTCTCTTAGTGACACCAGTAGAAAGTGAATTACGGCAGTCAATTCGGCTATAAATCAAGGTATTTACTGGTGAAATCAATAGAATAGATGCGTGTTAGATCTGATTCTACAAATATACCTGATATGTAAAAGTGAACTGATTTGCAGATGATGGTCAGAAAATGACATGATGGGGTCACATATCAACCCAAAATGTGTGCACAACAAAAAATCCACCCAACTGTAAAGATGTCAGCCATTCAAATTGCGGAATTCTTGACTTGTACTATCAGTCTGTCATTGCAGTGAAAGACTTAAGCTCTATGACATTGTGGGGTCATACTGATAAAATGATAGAATTTTCACAGCATCTGGGCTTAAATCTCTCAGTGAAATTTGCAATTTGTTGTTGATGCAGCACCCCATAGGAATATGCAATATTGTGTCGTTCTTTCTGACCTATTGCTCTTGCAGTCGGAACCTTCAACCCTTAGGCAGGTCCTTACAGGATTACAGCAACGTATTGAATGTTCGATAACTGCACCTTTCTCAAGTTTAGGATTTTATGTTAAAAAATCATCACTGAATTGATGATTGAATGAAATTTGTACATTTTTAGTCGGAGGTGCCGCATCTTGATGTTGACAACTGCTGCACGTGCCTCCTGGCACCACTTGCGACAACTACTGCTGCATGCAATACCATGATGGTGCTGTGTGATCTTCCATGCACCGCTTCGCCAGAAACCTCTTGCTCCTCGTACATGGAATCTCCTGGTACCAAACCGGCGGACAGCATCCGACTGCAACCAGGTTGCACCTGCCCAGAGGGGTACATGACTGAAGTCAATACAAACAATGTCCTGACGTGTGCCAGGAGGGTAGTCTGCACTTGCACCTACCATGGCCAAGTATACAAAGTAAGTAAACTTTATGATCTTAATGATATTTCTAACATCATTGCAGTTTCTGCAGAGAGCGCCACTGATGAGTTTATCTTGAAGTGGCGCTATACAAATTTTAAATTACAATTACAGTTACAATTACAAGTAAAACCTGCAGTTTGTTCTAATTTTGTTGTTTTCTTGACATTTCTTTTATCCCACTTTTGATTCATACAAATTATGCTGTAAATAAATTACGCTATTTTATTTCTAGTTTTATACCTTGTAGTAAATTTTATCATGCTTTTTTGCTTGAATTTTGCAGTCTGGTCAGTCATTTGCTGATACGGATGAGTACGGCGCCACAGTTGACTGCAGAACATGTTCATGCTACGATGGATCGGTGTCATGCACAGAAATGCCTGGCTGGTAAGTAGGCTACACTGAGGAGCCTTGGTACAAAACTTTGTCGCTGTCCCTTATGACTCAACCACACTGGTCTAAGCTAAAACGTTTGCTTTCACTTACAAACTGGTATCTTGATTTTAAACAGATTAAGATTACACGTTAAATATTTTAAGGTCTTTTCTACTACTGGCTGCATGACGTCATACTTTCAGCTGATGACTGCTATGTCTATTTAATTTCTTTTTTACATAGCAGTAGATTCGTTTTTAGAGTTGTCCTAATTCTAATGCGAGCTGTTAATTAAACTATGCGTATTTTCAGTTTGTATCTAACCACAACCACACTGCTTCCGAGAACCACACCGCCCATGCTGACAACACAAGCTGCTGACTGCGCCATGTACGGCTGTCTCGAGAATAACACTTGCCGTGCAGTTAGTAACTTCGCTCATATCTAAAAGTGCCTCAATTTGTAGAGGTCTCGTTGTTTATTAATGTATGCTAATTCTTTAGATTCTGTCGCAGTACTTAAGAAAAAGATCATGATCCCATAAATCATCTATTGAATATCTAAACTGAACTAATTCAACACTATCAGCTTTTATGGCAACTAACCCTTTGTTCTTTGTAACTAGTAAATGAAATCTAACCTAATCGCAGAACTTCTATCGCGCCATTGAAATGATGCGTGAGGTATTGATCTCAGTCACTGACTCTCTGGCACTGACCTGTCATCCGGCTTGGTTTAGGTGCGCCATTGGTCGGTAGATGCCTTATGCATTACACCGGCGCTATCGAAGTTCCTAATTATTATTATGAATCAAGGTACTTCAAAACAGATTCGCAATCTGGTCGATTCTAAGAGTCACTTTAGGCCTATTTATTAGATTTTAAAAACCGCATTACTAAATATATCGAGGGGAGGTGTCATGTGCGACAGTCTACTGATGTGTTTGTTCCAGGTGAATGAGACATGGAAGAAAGAAGGTTGCACCTCGTGTAGATGTGTGAGTCCTGGAAATACGGTCTGTGACGTAATTCAATGTCCGCTGCTCACCTGCAGTGCAAACCAAGTGGCTGTCAAACTCGACGGCGTGTGTTGTGCTACCTGTGGTATGTGATCATGAGACATTAAATTTCAGCTTCCATCGACTTGATTTCGTAAAATTCAATCTTGATAAATCACCTGTTTCCTCATTTTAATTATACCGATTAGGCAAATTTATTTATTTTCGTACCTATTACATGATCAATTAGTTCACAGCCCCGCCAGAATCAAATAAGCTTATGGTCTTCATATACATGGTCTTAGAGTTGACAGCATTTTAGCTCACACAAGCATACCGAGAATAATTCAATTACGAGAAAACCATTCGGTGTTGTCTAGCGTGACAATGTATGTATGTATGTATGTATGTATATATATACATGTATGTATGCATGTATGTATGCATGTATGCATGCATGCATATATGTATGCATGTATGTATGCATGTATGTATGTATGTATGCATGCATGTATGTATGCATGCATGTATGTATGCATGCATGTATGTATGCATGTATGTATGTATGCATGTATGTATGTATGCATGTATGCATGTATGCATGTATGCATGTATGTATGCATGTATGTATGCATGTATGCATGTATGTATGCATGTATGCATGCATGTATGCATGCATGTATGCATGCATGTATGCATGCATCAGAACACCTAATGCAGAGCCTTTTAAAAACCTCTTAGTTATCGATTTCGTATGTGTCTTTTACAGAAACAATTTGCACCAGCGACGCCAAGTACTACTGCGACGGCAGATGTGACTGTTCAGACTGCCTGGACGAAAATCCTGACTTCTGCATTAATCCGCCTCCGCCTCCTCCGACGCCAACCTGCTCCGACGCATCCTTCGAACACTCGACTCTCAACTGCGACCCGGTGACCTTTTGCCGTCTGAGCGTCTGCCACAGCGTCAGGAATACCTGCTTTCAGTCGGAATCGTGTTGCGACTGCTACCACGGAACGGCGTTCAACGGCACACAGTGCGTGTCCATGTACGACCAGTGCTCGTGCATGGACGAACACGGGGTCGTCCACGAACCGGGCACCACCTGGAATGACTACGAAAATGCCGCCTGCGTTCAGCACACGTGCGCCAGCAACAGCATCGTCACAATCAACAAAGAGCTCGACTGCCCGATCATCACCGGGTGCGCCACTGGTGAGATCGGACCTCTGCGACTGCCCGGCCAGTGCTGCGTGACCTGCGTCTCGTCGCTGAACGCAACGACTGCAGGTCTTCCGACGGCGGCGACTACCGCGACGCAGCCGCCAACGACGACAACCACGTCGGAGTGTGCCTCGGACGAGACGTGCCAGTGTGTGGAAGACTGCGCCATTCCTGAGAAATGCCTCGCAACCGTACCGTGCTGTGAGCTGTACGAATGTCCGGCGTCGTACGAGAGACTGGCCGGGCGGTGCATCTTGAGGGCGACCTGCGCCGTTGGCACGACGACCGTGTTCACGCCCAAGTGCACTCATCCGATGCTGAGCCAGAAGGAACTCGTGGAGAGCATCTCGGCCTCGTCGTTCTACATTACGGAAGATAATGTCGCTCATTCGCCAGCGGAAGTCGTCATGGGTGGTCTCGGCTGGGTGGTAGATCCTGAGAGAGACGATAATCGCCAGCTGACGATCAAGTTGACGAAACCAATTGAAATCACGGGCTTCAGTATAATGCAAAAAGATGTCGAGGCTTTCATGGTGTCGTTCAGCGACGATGGCACGAACTTCACTCCATACAGTGAACCGAGCGACGTGTTTACAGACCCGGGCACCGGCTTACCAGTCAAGACATTCCAGGGAAGAGACTTTCCGGAGAACGAGTTCGGCACTGCGTACTTCATTCCGTCGGCGACTGCCAGATACATTCGGCTTACAATCACTAGGGTGGATGTATCGCCGAGTCTGGATTTGATCTTCCCGACAATAAACCTGGAAGTTCTTGGGTGTCAGGAAGATACTCCAGGTGATATTTCAGTTTCTTTCTTCTTTCTTCTATCCCTGCTTACTTGTTTTATTTTATTTTTGCTACTGCAAATGAATGGTTATTGTGCTTAGGCTTGAATTTCCACGGTTTCTAACAACGTTTTTTCTTCGTCTTTTTGCAAACAGCACCAAAGTGCACTTGTTGTAGATATTTCTTTAGAGTTATGGTTTTGATTTATGCTGAAATGGAGCATTAGCATATAAATCCATAATAGCAGACCAGGCAGGAAAATCAAACAAAAGTGCTGTAAAACATTAGCTTATAAAATGTCAGCAGGTGTCCATTTAAGTTTCATTTGATTGCATCTGGATTGGATTAATTGTCGATAAGTAAGAAATTTATGTACGAAATTGTGCTGTTAGAGCAGACGATAATAGTGATGATGATGATGATGATGATGACGATGACGACGACGACGACGACGATGATGATGATGCATCTAGGTATTTTTATAGCGCCATTTAGAATCTCTCAGAAGCGCTCCTTGATATCCCAACTGATGTTGAAGTTCTAAAATAAGCGAGTTTGCCCTTATACGAATGATGTTCGTATTAGCGTGTTTGTGAGGTTCTTAAAAGGCGCTACATAAATAGCCAGCTACATACATACATATCTGGAGATGAACTCCTCTGGAAGAATCGCACAGACGCGTAAAGATCGGCCAACGAACGTCCATGCAATTGAGGACAAAAACTAGGCAGTCCTACTGGAAATAATTATTATAACATGATGTGGTTAATTTTGTGTCCGCTGAATAACAAATTGTCTGGTTGAGAAAAAATTACCAGATTTATCCGAGATGCCATCATTGGAATCCAGGATTGCCAGTGAAAAACGCCACTGTTTGAAGTGAGACTGTTATGAACAACTTTTCACTTTGCGTCATTTACAGTATTCTGCGAACTCATGGATGGCATGAAGATCATTGACAGCAGCATGATCGTTGGATCGCCGACTGTCGAAAACAGCCCTGTTACTGACATACGAGGCGACGGTCTCAGTTGGATGATCCCCGTCAGTAGCCCAATTAAGCCATCTGTAACCGTCCACCTTAGCAAGACGAAAAGTATCCGAGTTACTCAGTTGAAGCTTACTGGTAAGTCTGATCTATATTCTTTCTGCCTACAGACTTCGAATCAGTTTAACGGTCAATGCAGCCTATGTCTTGCAGTTTATCCTAGAAATTATTCATTATATTGCTAACTAGTGTGCCGTGCTCATATGCAATAGATGCTGCTTAGTACTGAAAAAGTCAGAAAACATTTTCTTAAAGGAAAGACGTGGGCAGTGTCTCTTTCTGAGTAATAGCAAGTGAGATGAAAATTCATATTTTTAGGAGCAACAAAATAGCTGTGATGAACAAAAGTAATTGCGATCGTGCAAAAAGAGGAAACTGAAAATACTTGTCAATCCTTGCTACAATATTCACGGACTAGGATAATAAGTGTCTTGATACATACATACATACATACATACATACATACATACATACATACATACATACATACATACATACATACATAAGTAAGGAAGTCAGTAGTGCATTTGTTAAGGCGCATATGTCCATCAACTGAGAGAGAAAGAATCATAGGCGTAGGTGGGTCACCGGTGAGACAACGAAAGCAAGACGGTACAAATAGGTCATAAGCACACAGCATACAACTGCGATCGTTGGCTTTAAAATTAGACTGTTATGTATCTGCTGCTCTACCTATAGGATGTACAAACCATAAAGCTGCCAATGAAGTTGTCTCACACAGTGTTGTGTTTGCTCAAATTATGCTCTTCTTTCCCCTGTTTTATTACCATTGTAACATTTTTGTGTGGTACAGGCAATGTTGCAAGCGTGTCAATCGAGTACACCCAGCAGGAGAATGCTCAACCATTGAAACTTGGCTCTCAGGAATTCCTCGTGGACAGATCTGTTCCTGGCACATACATGCTTGTCTTCAAGCCATACATCCAGGCCAATTCTCTCGAGCTTATCGTAGATGAACCTGCCGATTACGATCAAGCTTCTTATGATCTACACTTGTCTGTCTACGGTTGTTTCAATGTTGCCGGTATGTATGCATTGCTCTCTATATAGGCTACGTAGTAGATATCTAAAACAACCTGCTAGGCATATGTAAGCCTAATTCTTAGTGCATAATTGATTATTTAATAATGAAGCAGTTAGACTCTCGAATTATACGTAAAATGTTATTCACTCCCAACTCTGTAAAAGTTCTTGTGTTTCACAAAATAAACGACGTCTGCCATATGCTACAACATTTTCTAAGAATTACAATTTTGACTTAAAAGACAAAAGTGTTTTATAACACAGCAAACGGAATAAAATTAATTTATACCAATAGCCAAACAGTTGAAACGAAACCAGCAAATAAGAAAACGTAGCACGAAGTAAGTTATTAAAGGCAGTCATCTACCGCAGCTTTTAAGATTTAGAGAGCATTAGCATTCGATTGTTGCTTTATTACATCTATCAATTTTTTGTGTGGTTGTTAAAGTTAATTCTTAAACTGGAAACTTTATTACAGATATGAGTCTTAGAAAGACTCAAATAGGCTTAATTTAAAGCAGAAAACTTAGACGCCAGTTCTTTTAAAACTTTACTGCTTACACAGGTTACGAGTAGTATGATTTTTGAAGTGTAATCAAGTTCAACTGTTGCTATCCTGCATCTGTAGCAGGCCCTACAACCATCCTAAATGGTTCTACACGAGGAATTAACTTGTGATAAAACAAAACAAAGCGAAAATAAAAACCAAGAACATACTCACGCATTGAGTGATATTATAGGGTTTAGGGATCCAAGGCAAATAAAAAGTACTGTATCGCATGTCTACTCTCCATTCATATGTAGACCTTTTTTATGCTCTTGTTTATGAACTCTGTGGTAGTTATGAAATTTATTGGTGTTAACAGAATTCACAACGACACAAGCAGAACCGACAACTGACAGATGGTTAGATCAAACACAGACAGTCCCAGTGTGTAAGTGACGTATAATTTAGTATTACTTCAGAAAAAATCAGGCTAGGCCTTACTATATATTTCCTGAAGCTTGGCGAAGATAAGTTGCTAAAACCTTGAGAAATGCTGCATTTTTTGTTAGACTGGAAGGTTTCTTCTTTTCCATTATGTGATTTGTTTTTGATGAGGATTTTTATTAACTATCCGTGAAAACTACCCCTTAACGTTGATTGGCTGGCAAAACCATACAATTTAGTTTTCAATTTTATGCCGGAGATAAAGCATTATCATATGGATAAACATGGATAAATAATTACCATAAATAAATTCATACTTTATAAATTTATATTAGGCTGCTATTTAAATTTCATCAAATTTGACAATATTGGAAAATCATACAAATGCTAAAAACACAAACGATTTCCATTGTATCTGTTTGTCTTTATCTGGCTGTCTGTCTGCCTCATTCTTTTGGAAGCAGTCGGATCTTCGTGCACGACTCGAGTCCCTGTGGGACATAGGTCGACCAAGTAGTATTCTCCAATCATCGAGGGCTTGCTGACTATGACCCACATGGCTTTTCGGTGGCCCTCTTCATGTGGAGCACGCGTGACATACTTGGAGAAGGGCAATCTGCGTTTCCGGACTGTTCTCTTAACGATATGTTGCTGATATGATCTGCGTAGCTTACGCGGAATTTCCGCAGCAGTTCTTGTATGCACGGACATCCAGTTTAACCGAGTCTGCATTTTTCGCTTTTCGTCTTAATAAACGGTGGTTGGACACGTGATCGAAGAGTGCTGTCACTTTTACAGCTGTCAACCTATACGGATTACAGATTCTCTGAACAGTATCAAGCCTCAGATGTATGTTTGCCGTCTTGAACCGGAAATTCTTGGATCCTGCAAAGGAAGGGCGAGATGAGTCTTTTGAATGACGTCGACAGTCGATCGTGGAGAGGTTCTACCACAAATTGCCGTCTGGTGACGAATGCATGTCCCTCACAGACCTGGAGGCTCGAGGGATAACCGGAATGTGAGCGTCGCCCTACTCTTGGTGGATCTGTGCGCGCTTACGTATTCGGTCGGCCCCTTCCTTAGCTCGGCCTTGGTTGCGCAGCCTCTCAAGTGTAACTTCCAAATCCTATACTTCGTAGATTTATTTTTTTCACTGGCAGCAACTTCCATAGCCTGTAAGAAGCTCTGAGTAGCTTTATTGTATGAAATTCTACTCAAATCCCACACAGCAACCATCTTAAGCACACTACGGACCGAACAAATGTCACCTCTCTGACCAGCTTCAGACTAATCACGAATTCTTATCTATGTACACTTCACTAATCATCTTGAACTTCGTCATACGTGTGCACAGTTTACAGCAGAGCGGCATGCTTCACTGACTTGGAACGCGACTCAATCATTTAACACAAATAACAAATCACATTAGCTACTGAAACCATCGCGAAGCCTCGGAGTATTATTAGGCTAGGGGCGCAACGTGTGACACGGAAGCTGCGTCTTCTCCCATCTGCGATAGAGTGCTAGACAGTGAGATTACCATATCCTAAGGACTTCTTAGGCTGTCGTTGTTCCTCACTCTCGATGCCACGAAAATTATGTCGGCTGTCAACTTTACATGACTGTTGATTAGGCTTGGTGTGTTCACTTCTCTGCCGCTAATGTTGACTTTTATAGCTATCTGAGGACTGTTCGCTCGATAAATGAAGATTTTGTCCATTTTTAAGTTCACTCCATTTTAGACGGCCAGCTGTTTCTATCCACTACGACCATACGGGATCTGGCGACTGCGATTTGACGCATAATCTCCAATATCCTGGGTCCACTGGCACTGTTTGACTACCAAAGTATGCCAAAGCATACAGAACTTCCAGTATTTCACCCGAAGTCGTTGGCAGTAGTTAGTTGGAAAATACCTGCAGTTCAGCTTTTGGTCTTCTCACAGAAAATCTTATGGTGTACTGTGACGACGCCAATCGTGAGACTAGAATAGATTAATTGAGATATACAGTAAGAGCAGAGACACTATCGTAGATTAGATAATCTTAGGTCGCCGCCAGAAATATTTTTGATTTCTTAGATAATGTTCGATTCACAAGTTACCTGACGAACGTCTTCATTGACAATTTCTGTCTTCAGCAACGACAGCCGCAGCCACGACGACAGCCGCAGCCACGACAGGCGTTGTCACGACAACAGCAGCAGCAGCAACGTCAACACCGGCGAGTACAACCGCGTCCACTACGGCGCCGCCCACATTGACGACGACTGCTGGTGCGACGACGACAACGACGACTCTGGCCACTGTCAGCACAAGCGCGACCACCGCAGGAACTACGACGACAGTTCTTTGTCCGATGGAGGACCTGATGGGTAAAGACGGAAGCGAACCGCTCATTCCACTCGACCGAGTGAGCGTGACGAAGGACAGATCTTCTGTTGAGTCGCAAGCGTACGTTGGTCCGTCTAAGCCGTGGATCGTGGAGCCGCCTACCGAACCCGGCCAAGCGCAACCAGCGATGGCTTTCGACCTGACCGGTCTAGGCTCCGATTCTGCTGCACCGGTAGTGACAGGGGCGTCTCTGAATCCCAATAGCAACGTAGGGATAGTGGATCTGATCATCACCCTCCCGACTGGCGAAACAAGAAGAATCGATGGAGTGCCCGTCAGCCGAGAAGGAGTGCTGTATTTGCGTGATCCATTACTATTGCAAGCCACGCAGTTGCAATTCGTATTTATGGAGCCAGCCGATCCAAGTGTCAGAGAATACGTCATCAGTCCGAACGTTCGTGGCTGCTTCAGAACAACCGCAACGACGACGATCGTTAGTCCGACAACGACGACAGCAGGAACGACAACGCCATCAACAACCACCGTATCGACGGTTTCGACGACCGGAACCGTCGTAACTACGACGACGCCAACCGTCACGACGACGCTGTCGCAGACGTCGCCGCCAACAGTCGGCACCACGCATGTCACCACGGCTGTCGTGACGACTACGACCACCGCGACCGGTTCGACAACAGTCGTGTGTCCGCTGACGAACGAGATGCCGAAGCAGGCACCCGAATTCGGCGAGGACCGGTTCAGCGCTGTCACAGGCGGAGGCACGCCTTACGAGGCTGAACCTGGCGTCGTTCGTTGGGGGCCGAGCGCCACACCGGGAAAAGGTGCATCGCTGGTGTTCAATCTGTCTAAGGAAGAACCTACATTCATTCCGTTGATTCAGTACGTTACGTTTTCGGACCGCGAGGCGAAGGATGTCACCATCAAAGCCTATCCGAAGGACGCGAGTGAGAGTCCAGTTTTTGCGGAGACGGTGCCAATTTCAGAGTCTGGAACGACTATTGTCTACCTCAGCCCAGACAAACAGCCAGTCGAGGCTTCGATAATTGAAGTTTCACTGAGCGGCGAACCGAAGAATCCAGACGCCACAACCTACGACTCAACCGTCTCCCTGTTCGGATGCTTCGAACCTCTTGCCGGTAAGTGAACGGTTATGTTCGAAAACATAGAAAACAACGTTAGTGCGTTTTAAACGAGGACGATGCTGCGGCTTTCTAGTTTCGTCGCCAGTAATGTCGGCTAATGAAACGCGCAGACGTCGCAAACAATCGTTCCTTCAGAACGGGCTGAATTAATTACAGTACGCTGGAAATTTGCTCGTTTAGATTCGATGAAAGTAGATTAGCAGATACGATAAGAGCAGAGAGATTATCGTAGATTAGATTGCTTGAGATCACGTTCACGAACAGTTTTGAATTCGTAGCCGATCTCCGATTCACAAGTTACCTGACGAACGTCTTCATTGACAATTTCTGTCTTCAGCAACGACAGCCGCAGCCACGACGACAGCCGCAGCCACGACAGGCGTTGTCACGACAACAGCAGCAGCAGCAACGTCAACACCGGCGAGTACAACCGCGTCCACTACGGCGCCGCCCACATTGACGACGACTGCTGGTGCGACGACGACAACGACGACTCTGGCCACTGTCAGCACAAGCGCGACCACCGCAGGAACTACGACGACAGTTCTTTGTCCGATGGAGGACCTGATGGGTAAAGACGGAAGCGAACCGCTCATTCCACTCGACCGAGTGAGCGTGACGAAGGACAGATCTTCTGTTGAGTCGCAAGCGTACGTTGGTCCGTCTAAGCCGTGGATCGTGGAGCCGCCTACCGAACCCGGCCAAGCGCAACCAGCGATGGCTTTCGACCTGACCGGTCTAGGCTCCGATTCTGCTGCACCGGTAGTGACAGGGGCGTCTCTGAATCCCAATAGCAACGTAGGGATAGTGGATCTGATCATCACCCTCCCGACTGGCGAAACAAGAAGAATCGATGGAGTGCCCGTCAGCCGAGAAGGAGTGCTGTATTTGCGTGATCCATTACTATTGCAAGCCACGCAGTTGCAATTCGTATTTATGGAGCCAGCCGATCCAAGTGTCAGAGAATACGTCATCAGTCCGAACGTTCGTGGCTGCTTCAGAACAACCGCAACGACGACGATCGTTAGTCCGACAACGACGACAGCAGGAACGACAACGCCATCAACAACCACCGTATCGACGGTTTCGACGACCGGAACCGTCGTAACTACGACGACGCCAACCGTCACGACGACGCTGTCGCAGACGTCGCCGCCAACAGTCGGCACCACGCATGTCACCACGGCTGTCGTGACGACTACGACCACCGCGACCGGTTCGACAACAGTCGTGTGTCCGCTGACGAACGAGATGCCGAAGCAGGCACCCGAATTCGGCGAGGACCGGTTCAGCGCTGTCACAGGCGGAGGCACGCCTTACGAGGCTGAACCTGGCGTCGTTCGTTGGGGGCCGAGCGCCACACCGGGAAAAGGTGCATCGCTGGTGTTCAATCTGTCTAAGGAAGAACCTACATTCATTCCGTTGATTCAGTACGTTACGTTTTCGGACCGCGAGGCGAAGGATGTCACCATCAAAGCCTATCCGAAGGACGCGAGTGAGAGTCCAGTTTTTGCGGAGACGGTGCCAATTTCAGAGTCTGGAACGACTATTGTCTACCTCAGCCCAGACAAACAGCCAGTCGAGGCTTCGATAATTGAAGTTTCACTGAGCGGCGAACCGAAGAATCCAGACGCCACAACCTACGACTCAACCGTCTCCCTGTTCGGATGCTTCGAACCTCTTGCCGGTAAGTGAACGGTTATGTTCGAAAACATAGAAAACAACGTTAGTGCGTTTTAAACGAGGACGATGCTGCGGCTTTCTAGTTTCGTCGCCAGTAATGTCGGCTAATGAAACGCGCAGACGTCGCAAACAATCGTTCCTTCAGAACGGGCTGAATTAATTACAGTACGCTGGAAATTTGCTCGTTTAGATTCGATGAAAGTAGATTAGCAGATACGATAAGAGCAGAGAGATTATCGTAGATTAGATTGCTTGAGATCACGTTCACGAACAGTTTTGAATTCGTAGCCGATCTCCGATTCACAAGTTACCTGACGAACGTCTTCATTGACAATTTCTGTCTTCAGCAACGACAGCCGCAGCCACGACGACAGCCGCAGCCACGACAGGCGTTGTCACGACAACAGCAGCAGCAGCAACGTCAACACCGGCGAGTACAACCGCGTCCACTACGGCGCCGCCCACATTGACGACGACTGCTGGTGCGACGACGACAACGACGACTCTGGCCACTGTCAGCACAAGCGCGACCACCGCAGGAACTACGACGACAGTTCTTTGTCCGATGGAGGACCTGATGGGTAAAGACGGAAGCGAACCGCTCATTCCACTCGACCGAGTGAGCGTGACGAAGGACAGATCTTCTGTTGAGTCGCAAGCGTACGTTGGTCCGTCTAAGCCGTGGATCGTGGAGCCGCCTACCGAACCCGGCCAAGCGCAACCAGCGATGGCTTTCGACCTGACCGGTCTAGGCTCCGATTCTGCTGCACCGGTAGTGACAGGGGCGTCTCTGAATCCCAATAGCAACGTAGGGATAGTGGATCTGATCATCACCCTCCCGACTGGCGAAACAAGAAGAATCGATGGAGTGCCCGTCAGCCGAGAAGGAGTGCTGTATTTGCGTGATCCATTACTATTGCAAGCCACGCAGTTGCAATTCGTATTTATGGAGCCAGCCGATCCAAGTGTCAGAGAATACGTCATCAGTCCGAACGTTCGTGGCTGCTTCAGAACAACCGCAACGACGACGATCGTTAGTCCGACAACGACGACAGCAGGAACGACAACGCCATCAACAACCACCGTATCGACGGTTTCGACGACCGGAACCGTCGTAACTACGACGACGCCAACCGTCACGACGACGCTGTCGCAGACGTCGCCGCCAACAGTCGGCACCACGCATGTCACCACGGCTGTCGTGACGACTACGACCACCGCGACCGGTTCGACAACAGTCGTGTGTCCGCTGACGAACGAGATGCCGAAGCAGGCACCCGAATTCGGCGAGGACCGGTTCAGCGCTGTCACAGGCGGAGGCACGCCTTACGAGGCTGAACCTGGCGTCGTTCGTTGGGGGCCGAGCGCCACACCGGGAAAAGGTGCATCGCTGGTGTTCAATCTGTCTAAGGAAGAACCTACATTCATTCCGTTGATTCAGTACGTTACGTTTTCGGACCGCGAGGCGAAGGATGTCACCATCAAAGCCTATCCGAAGGACGCGAGTGAGAGTCCAGTTTTTGCGGAGACGGTGCCAATTTCAGAGTCTGGAACGACTATTGTCTACCTCAGCCCAGACAAACAGCCAGTCGAGGCTTCGATAATTGAAGTTTCACTGAGCGGCGAACCGAAGAATCCAGACGCCACAACCTACGACTCAACCGTCTCCCTGTTCGGATGCTTCGAACCTCTTGCCGGTAAGTGAACGGTTATGTTCGAAAACATAGAAAACAACGTTAGTGCGTTTTAAACGAGGACGATGCTGCGGCTTTCTAGTTTCGTCGCCAGTAATGTCGGCTAATGAAACGCGCAGACGTCGCAAACAATCGTTCCTTCAGAACGGGCTGAATTAATTACAGTACGCTGGAAATTTGCTCGTTTAGATTCGATGAAAGTAGATTAGCAGATACGATAAGAGCAGAGAGATTATCGTAGATTAGATTGCTTGAGATCACGTTCACGAACAGTTTTGAATTCGTAGCCGATCTCCGATTCACAAGTTACCTGACGAACGTCTTCATTGACAATTTCTGTCTTCAGCAACGACAGCCGCAGCCACGACGACAGCCGCAGCCACGACAGGCGTTGTCACGACAACAGCAGCAGCAGCAACGTCAACACCGGCGAGTACAACCGCGTCCACTACGGCGCCGCCCACATTGACGACGACTGCTGGTGCGACGACGACAACGACGACTCTGGCCACTGTCAGCACAAGCGCGACCACCGCAGGAACTACGACGACAGTTCTTTGTCCGATGGAGGACCTGATGGGTAAAGACGGAAGCGAACCGCTCATTCCACTCGACCGAGTGAGCGTGACGAAGGACAGATCTTCTGTTGAGTCGCAAGCGTACGTTGGTCCGTCTAAGCCGTGGATCGTGGAGCCGCCTACCGAACCCGGCCAAGCGCAACCAGCGATGGCTTTCGACCTGACCGGTCTAGGCTCCGATTCTGCTGCACCGGTAGTGACAGGGGCGTCTCTGAATCCCAATAGCAACGTAGGGATAGTGGATCTGATCATCACCCTCCCGACTGGCGAAACAAGAAGAATCGATGGAGTGCCCGTCAGCCGAGAAGGAGTGCTGTATTTGCGTGATCCATTACTATTGCAAGCCACGCAGTTGCAATTCGTATTTATGGAGCCAGCCGATCCAAGTGTCAGAGAATACGTCATCAGTCCGAACGTTCGTGGCTGCTTCAGAACAACCGCAACGACGACGATCGTTAGTCCGACAACGACGACAGCAGGAACGACAACGCCATCAACAACCACCGTATCGACGGTTTCGACGACCGGAACCGTCGTAACTACGACGACGCCAACCGTCACGACGACGCTGTCGCAGACGTCGCCGCCAACAGTCGGCACCACGCATGTCACCACGGCTGTCGTGACGACTACGACCACCGCGACCGGTTCGACAACAGTCGTGTGTCCGCTGACGAACGAGATGCCGAAGCAGGCACCCGAATTCGGCGAGGACCGGTTCAGCGCTGTCACAGGCGGAGGCACGCCTTACGAGGCTGAACCTGGCGTCGTTCGTTGGGGGCCGAGCGCCACACCGGGAAAAGGTGCATCGCTGGTGTTCAATCTGTCTAAGGAAGAACCTACATTCATTCCGTTGATTCAGTACGTTACGTTTTCGGACCGCGAGGCGAAGGATGTCACCATCAAAGCCTATCCGAAGGACGCGAGTGAGAGTCCAGTTTTTGCGGAGACGGTGCCAATTTCAGAGTCTGGAACGACTATTGTCTACCTCAGCCCAGACAAACAGCCAGTCGAGGCTTCGATAATTGAAGTTTCACTGAGCGGCGAACCGAAGAATCCAGACGCCACAACCTACGACTCAACCGTCTCCCTGTTCGGATGCTTCGAACCTCTTGCCGGTAAGTGAACGGTTATGTTCGAAAACATAGAAAACAACGTTAGTGCGTTTTAAACGAGGACGATGCTGCGGCTTTCTAGTTTCGTCGCCAGTAATGTCGGCTAATGAAACGCGCAGACGTCGCAAACAATCGTTCCTTCAGAACGGGCTGAATTAATTACAGTACGCTGGAAATTTGCTCGTTTAGATTCGATGAAAGTAGATTAGCAGATACGATAAGAGCAGAGAGATTATCGTAGATTAGATTGCTTGAGATCACGTTCACGAACAGTTTTGAATTCGTAGCCGATCTCCGATTCACAAGTTACCTGACGAACGTCTTCATTGACAATTTCTGTCTTCAGCAACGACAGCCGCAGCCACGACGACAGCCGCAGCCACGACAGGCGTTGTCACGACAACAGCAGCAGCAGCAACGTCAACACCGGCGAGTACAACCGCGTCCACTACGGCGCCGCCCACATTGACGACGACTGCTGGTGCGACGACGACAACGACGACTCTGGCCACTGTCAGCACAAGCGCGACCACCGCAGGAACTACGACGACAGTTCTTTGTCCGATGGAGGACCTGATGGGTAAAGACGGAAGCGAACCGCTCATTCCACTCGACCGAGTGAGCGTGACGAAGGACAGATCTTCTGTTGAGTCGCAAGCGTACGTTGGTCCGTCTAAGCCGTGGATCGTGGAGCCGCCTACCGAACCCGGCCAAGCGCAACCAGCGATGGCTTTCGACCTGACCGGTCTAGGCTCCGATTCTGCTGCACCGGTAGTGACAGGGGCGTCTCTGAATCCCAATAGCAACGTAGGGATAGTGGATCTGATCATCACCCTCCCGACTGGCGAAACAAGAAGAATCGATGGAGTGCCCGTCAGCCGAGAAGGAGTGCTGTATTTGCGTGATCCATTACTATTGCAAGCCACGCAGTTGCAATTCGTATTTATGGAGCCAGCCGATCCAAGTGTCAGAGAATACGTCATCAGTCCGAACGTTCGTGGCTGCTTCAGAACAACCGCAACGACGACGATCGTTAGTCCGACAACGACGACAGCAGGAACGACAACGCCATCAACAACCACCGTATCGACGGTTTCGACGACCGGAACCGTCGTAACTACGACGACGCCAACCGTCACGACGACGCTGTCGCAGACGTCGCCGCCAACAGTCGGCACCACGCATGTCACCACGGCTGTCGTGACGACTACGACCACCGCGACCGGTTCGACAACAGTCGTGTGTCCGCTGACGAACGAGATGCCGAAGCAGGCACCCGAATTCGGCGAGGACCGGTTCAGCGCTGTCACAGGCGGAGGCACGCCTTACGAGGCTGAACCTGGCGTCGTTCGTTGGGGGCCGAGCGCCACACCGGGAAAAGGTGCATCGCTGGTGTTCAATCTGTCTAAGGAAGAACCTACATTCATTCCGTTGATTCAGTACGTTACGTTTTCGGACCGCGAGGCGAAGGATGTCACCATCAAAGCCTATCCGAAGGACGCGAGTGAGAGTCCAGTTTTTGCGGAGACGGTGCCAATTTCAGAGTCTGGAACGACTATTGTCTACCTCAGCCCAGACAAACAGCCAGTCGAGGCTTCGATAATTGAAGTTTCACTGAGCGGCGAACCGAAGAATCCAGACGCCACAACCTACGACTCAACCGTCTCCCTGTTCGGATGCTTCGAACCTCTTGCCGGTAAGTGAACGGTTATGTTCGAAAACATAGAAAACAACGTTAGTGCGTTTTAAACGAGGACGATGCTGCGGCTTTCTAGTTTCGTCGCCAGTAATGTCGGCTAATGAAACGCGCAGACGTCGCAAACAATCGTTCCTTCAGAACGGGCTGAATTAATTACAGTACGCTGGAAATTTGCTCGTTTAGATTCGATGAAAGTAGATTAGCAGATACGATAAGAGCAGAGAGATTATCGTAGATTAGATTGCTTGAGATCACGTTCACGAACAGTTTTGAATTCGTAGCCGATCTCCGATTCACAAGTTACCTGACGAACGTCTTCATTGACAATTTCTGTCTTCAGCAACGACAGCCGCAGCCACGACGACAGCCGCAGCCACGACAGGCGTTGTCACGACAACAGCAGCAGCAGCAACGTCAACACCGGCGAGTACAACCGCGTCCACTACGGCGCCGCCCACATTGACGACGACTGCTGGTGCGACGACGACAACGACGACTCTGGCCACTGTCAGCACAAGCGCGACCACCGCAGGAACTACGACGACAGTTCTTTGTCCGATGGAGGACCTGATGGGTAAAGACGGAAGCGAACCGCTCATTCCACTCGACCGAGTGAGCGTGACGAAGGACAGATCTTCTGTTGAGTCGCAAGCGTACGTTGGTCCGTCTAAGCCGTGGATCGTGGAGCCGCCTACCGAACCCGGCCAAGCGCAACCAGCGATGGCTTTCGACCTGACCGGTCTAGGCTCCGATTCTGCTGCACCGGTAGTGACAGGGGCGTCTCTGAATCCCAATAGCAACGTAGGGATAGTGGATCTGATCATCACCCTCCCGACTGGCGAAACAAGAAGAATCGATGGAGTGCCCGTCAGCCGAGAAGGAGTGCTGTATTTGCGTGATCCATTACTATTGCAAGCCACGCAGTTGCAATTCGTATTTATGGAGCCAGCCGATCCAAGTGTCAGAGAATACGTCATCAGTCCGAACGTTCGTGGCTGCTTCAGAACAACCGCAACGACGACGATCGTTAGTCCGACAACGACGACAGCAGGAACGACAACGCCATCAACAACCACCGTATCGACGGTTTCGACGACCGGAACCGTCGTAACTACGACGACGCCAACCGTCACGACGACGCTGTCGCAGACGTCGCCGCCAACAGTCGGCACCACGCATGTCACCACGGCTGTCGTGACGACTACGACCACCGCGACCGGTTCGACAACAGTCGTGTGTCCGCTGACGAACGAGATGCCGAAGCAGGCACCCGAATTCGGCGAGGACCGGTTCAGCGCTGTCACAGGCGGAGGCACGCCTTACGAGGCTGAACCTGGCGTCGTTCGTTGGGGGCCGAGCGCCACACCGGGAAAAGGTGCATCGCTGGTGTTCAATCTGTCTAAGGAAGAACCTACATTCATTCCGTTGATTCAGTACGTTACGTTTTCGGACCGCGAGGCGAAGGATGTCACCATCAAAGCCTATCCGAAGGACGCGAGTGAGAGTCCAGTTTTTGCGGAGACGGTGCCAATTTCAGAGTCTGGAACGACTATTGTCTACCTCAGCCCAGACAAACAGCCAGTCGAGGCTTCGATAATTGAAGTTTCACTGAGCGGCGAACCGAAGAATCCAGACGCCACAACCTACGACTCAACCGTCTCCCTGTTCGGATGCTTCGAACCTCTTGCCGGTAAGTGAACGGTTATGTTCGAAAACATAGAAAACAACGTTAGTGCGTTTTAAACGAGGACGATGCTGCGGCTTTCTAGTTTCGTCGCCAGTAATGTCGGCTAATGAAACGCGCAGACGTCGCAAACAATCGTTCCTTCAGAACGGGCTGAATTAATTACAGTACGCTGGAAATTTGCTCGTTTAGATTCGATGAAAGTAGATTAGCAGATACGATAAGAGCAGAGAGATTATCGTAGATTAGATTGCTTGAGATCACGTTCACGAACAGTTTTGAATTCGTAGCCGATCTCCGATTCACAAGTTACCTGACGAACGTCTTCATTGACAATTTCTGTCTTCAGCAACGACAGCCGCAGCCACGACGACAGCCGCAGCCACGACAGGCGTTGTCACGACAACAGCAGCAGCAGCAACGTCAACACCGGCGAGTACAACCGCGTCCACTACGGCGCCGCCCACATTGACGACGACTGCTGGTGCGACGACGACAACGACGACTCTGGCCACTGTCAGCACAAGCGCGACCACCGCAGGAACTACGACGACAGTTCTTTGTCCGATGGAGGACCTGATGGGTAAAGACGGAAGCGAACCGCTCATTCCACTCGACCGAGTGAGCGTGACGAAGGACAGATCTTCTGTTGAGTCGCAAGCGTACGTTGGTCCGTCTAAGCCGTGGATCGTGGAGCCGCCTACCGAACCCGGCCAAGCGCAACCAGCGATGGCTTTCGACCTGACCGGTCTAGGCTCCGATTCTGCTGCACCGGTAGTGACAGGGGCGTCTCTGAATCCCAATAGCAACGTAGGGATAGTGGATCTGATCATCACCCTCCCGACTGGCGAAACAAGAAGAATCGATGGAGTGCCCGTCAGCCGAGAAGGAGTGCTGTATTTGCGTGATCCATTACTATTGCAAGCCACGCAGTTGCAATTCGTATTTATGGAGCCAGCCGATCCAAGTGTCAGAGAATACGTCATCAGTCCGAACGTTCGTGGCTGCTTCAGAACAACCGCAACGACGACGATCGTTAGTCCGACAACGACGACAGCAGGAACGACAACGCCATCAACAACCACCGTATCGACGGTTTCGACGACCGGAACCGTCGTAACTACGACGACGCCAACCGTCACGACGACGCTGTCGCAGACGTCGCCGCCAACAGTCGGCACCACGCATGTCACCACGGCTGTCGTGACGACTACGACCACCGCGACCGGTTCGACAACAGTCGTGTGTCCGCTGACGAACGAGATGCCGAAGCAGGCACCCGAATTCGGCGAGGACCGGTTCAGCGCTGTCACAGGCGGAGGCACGCCTTACGAGGCTGAACCTGGCGTCGTTCGTTGGGGGCCGAGCGCCACACCGGGAAAAGGTGCATCGCTGGTGTTCAATCTGTCTAAGGAAGAACCTACATTCATTCCGTTGATTCAGTACGTTACGTTTTCGGACCGCGAGGCGAAGGATGTCACCATCAAAGCCTATCCGAAGGACGCGAGTGAGAGTCCAGTTTTTGCGGAGACGGTGCCAATTTCAGAGTCTGGAACGACTATTGTCTACCTCAGCCCAGACAAACAGCCAGTCGAGGCTTCGATAATTGAAGTTTCACTGAGCGGCGAACCGAAGAATCCAGACGCCACAACCTACGACTCAACCGTCTCCCTGTTCGGATGCTTCGAACCTCTTGCCGGTAAGTGAACGGTTATGTTCGAAAACATAGAAAACAACGTTCGAAAGGACGATGCATAGAAAACAACGTTAGTGCGTTTTAAGTACGAGGACGATGCTGCGGCTTCTATTTTCATGGCCAGTAATCTCGACTAATTAAACAGGCAGATGTCGATAACAATGGTTTCTCTTCGGCGAGAAGAATTCTTTTTAATCGTCACTTTCATGTGTGTGTGTACAGCCGTGCAAAAGTTATTGGTATTTTTGCATTGCCTGCTGTATAGACTACATTGTGGATGTCTGAAACGTTCTGTTGTGCAGCTTGGTTTAGGTCTATGTGAGCCTAATTCTAAGGGTATAAATGATTTTTTAATGATGAAGCTGGTTAGTTTAGATTTGGTCGTTAACTGTATGCCTAGGTATGTTATTCGTTCACGTGTCTCTTCTTTTCGCTGTAAGTTGTGCTTTGTAGGCACATCTCCAGTGAATGAATGTTATGTTCATATCCAACTGCACTTTTATCATGTAATTGTGAAGCATCTCGCCATCTCTTTTGGGCTTATTGCTAAGCAATCTATTTATTCACGTATATTTCTACGGACGCCTTGTCTCGATTCGAAGTATGTTCACTTTACCAGACGTATGCTGCAAACGACTCTGAGAGTCTGAAAGGGACGCCATATGAATTATGTTTCAAACTACATTTGGTTCAAAAAGTACTGTGTAGCTATCGTAACACACATACATGTATCTGTAAGTTTTGTTAATTCAAGTCGACCACAGACATTTCTAACTTCAGGCGCCAGTTTCGGCAGACTGCCTTGCCGAATAGGTTGGTCTCATTCACGGTTCGTAGTAATAGCCTATTTGACTGAAGACAACAGTGGATATGGAGGCTGTATGGAGACATTTGAATTATTTTAAACATATCCTCCGAAGCCTCAAATAAAAAATGAACAACCTGAAAGACCAGGATATTGCTGTAAAGCATCACTCGTGCTTTTATAGTCCAGGTTCTGATGTTGATGGGAAACATTCAGGCGGAGTTGGCGTAGATGCGCCTAGTACGTAAAACATTGCAGGTTATCTGAGTAGTTCTCTACATCTAGTCATTCAAAGAAAAATGTCATTAAAGATTTTGAATGTCGAAATCGTGATCGATTCCTGGCCTCGAAGACCACACTAGAGAAAAACAGATTCACTAAATTCCACAATCCCAACTTGCACCTGCTCAACTATAAGGCAACAGGCAGATTGGATAAAGATTGCTGGAAATAAACACGTTAAACGTGTAAATTTATTAATATAGTAATCGCATCTGAAATAAATAAATACATCATGGACTCACGCAGTACTGCAAATGTTCGGATGCATAAATTTACTCTACAAATGTAACACTAGCAAGATAAACTTCTTGTCAAAATATCGCGGCTATTCGGACACTACAGTACATAAACAATTACCCAAATGATCTAATTTCGAACTACACGACTCTGCGTATATCCATAAAAACCTAAAAATGACAGATGGATGTTGTACACTTCCAGTCACAACAACGCATGGAAGCGCAACAACCTTCCAACAAGGAACGACAACTTCACAAACCACTACAGCCACGACAGGCATCGTCACGACAGCAGCAGCAACGTCAACACCGGCGAGCACGACCGCTTCCACTGCGTCGCCGCCCACATTGACGACGACTGCTTCTGCAACAACGACGACGACTCTCGCCACTGTCACGACAAGCGCAACCGCCGAAGGAACTACGACGACAGTTCTTTGTTCGCAGGAGGACCTGATGGGTAAAGACGGAAGCGAACCGCTCATTCCAATCGACCGAGTGAGCGTGACGAAGGACAGTTCTTCTACTGAGTTGCAAGCGTACGGCGGTCCGTCTAAGCCGTGGGTCATCACGTGGCTGACCGACGAGAGAGCACGGAAACCAGCGATAACTTACGACCTGACCGGTCTAGGCTCCGACTCTGCTGCGCCGGTAGTGACAGGGGCGTCTCTGAATCCCGACAGCAACGTAGGGATTGTGAATCTGATCATCACCCTCCCGACTGGCGAAACAAGAAGAATCGATGGAGTGCCCGTCAGCCAAGAAGGAGTGCTGAATTTGGGTGATCCATTACTATTGCAAGCCACGCAGTTCCAATTCGTATTTATGGAGCCAGCCGATGCAAGTGTCAGCGAATACATCATCAGTCCGAACGTTCATGGCTGCTTCAGAACAACCGCAACGACGACGATCGTTACTCCGACGACGACCAAACCAGGAACGACAACGCCATCAACAACCACCGTATCGACGGTATCGACGACGGGAGCCGTCGTCTCTACGACGACGCCAACCGTCACGACGACGCTGTCGCAGACGTCGCCGCCAACAGTCGGCATCACACATGTCACCACGGCTGTCGTGACGACTACGACCACCGCGACCGGTACGACAACAGTCGTGTGTCCGCTGACGAACGAGATGCCGAAGCAGGCGCCGGTTTTGAACGAAGAACAGTTTATCGCTGTCACAGGCGAAGGCGCGCCTCATCAGGTTCAACCTGGCGTCCTTCGTTGGGAACCGACCGTCACACCGTACGTGATTCCATCGCTGCTGATGAAGCTCCGGAACAAAGCAGCTACATTCGTTCCGTTGATTGAGCGCGTTACGGTTTCGGACAAAGTTGCAAGGGATGTCATCGTGAACGCCTACCGGACGGAGGACACGAGTGAGAGGCCAGTTTCTTCGGAGACCAGACCAATTCCAGACTCTGGAACGGTTACTGTCTACCTCAGCCCAGACAAACGGCCAGTCGAGGCTTCGATAGTTGAAATCCTACTGAGCGGCGAACCGAAGAATCCAGACGCCACAAACTACGACTCAACCGTCACCCTGTTCGGATGCTTCGAACCTCTTGCCGGTAAGTGAACGGCTAAGTTCGAAATCATAGAAAACAACGTTAGTGCGTTTTAAGCGAGGACGATGCTGCGGCTTCTATTTTCATGGCCAGTAATCTCGACTAATTAAACAGGCAGATGTCGATAACAATGGTTTCTTTTCGGCGAGAAGAATTCTTTTTAATCGTCACTTTCATGTGTGTGTGTACGGCCGTGCAAAAGTTATTGGTATTTTTGCATTGCCTGCTGTATAGACTACATTGTGGATGTCTGAAACGTTCTGTTGTGCAGCTTGGTTTAGGTCTATGTGAGCCTAATTCTAAGGGTATAAATGATTTTTTAATGATGAAGCTGGTTAGTTTAGATTTGGTCGTTAACTGTATGCCTAGGTATGTTATTCGTTCACGTGTCTCTTCTTTTCGCTGTAAGTTGTGCTTTGTAGGCACATCTCCAGTGAATGAATGTTATGTTCATATCCAACTGCACTTTTATCATGTAATTGTGAAGCATCTCGCCATCTCTTTTGGGCTTATTGCTAAGCAATCTATTTATTCACGTATATTTCTACGGACGCCTTGTCTCGATTCGAAGTATGTTCACTTTACCAGACGTATGCTGCAAACGACTCTGAGAGTCTGAAAGGGACGCCATATGAATTATGTTTCAAACTAGAATTGGTTCAAAAAGTACTGTGTAGCTATCGTAACACACACATACATGTATCTGTAAGTTTTGTTAATTCAAGTCGACCACAGACATTTCTAACTTCAGGCGCCAGTTTCGGCAGACTGCCTTGCCGAATAGGTTGGTCTCATTCACGGTTCGTAGTAATAGCCTATTTGACTGAAGACAACAGTGGATATGGAGGCTGTATGGAGACATTTGAATTATTTTAAACATATCCTCCGAAGCCTCAAATAAAAAATGAACAACCTGAAAGACCAGGATATTGCTGTAAAGCATCACTCGTGCTTTTATAGTCCAGGTTCTGATGTTGATGGGAAACATTCAGGCGGAGTTGGCGTAGATGCGCCTAGTACGTAAAACATTGCAGGTTATCTGAGTAGTTCTCTACATCTAGTCATTCAAAGAAAAATGTCATTAAAGATTTTGAATGTCGAAATCGTGATCGATTCCTGGCCTCGAAGACCACACTAGAGAAAAACAGATTCACTAAATTCCACAATCCCAACTTGCACCTGCTCAACTATAAGGCAACAGGCAGATTGGATAAAGATTGCTGGAAATAAACACGTTAAACGTGTAAATTTATTAATATAGTAATCGCATCTGAAATAAATAAATACATCATGGACTCACGCAGTACTGCAAATGTTCGGATGCATAAATTTACTCTACAAATGTAACACTAGCAAGATAAACTTCTTGTCAAAATATCGCGGCTATTCGGACACTACAGTACATAAACAATTACCCAAATGATCTAATTTCGAACTACACGACTCTGCGTATATCCATAAAAACCTAAAAATGACAGATGGATGTTGTACACTTCCAGTCACAACAACGCATGGAAGCGCAACAACCTTCCAACAAGGAACGACAACTTCACAAACCACTACAGCCACGACAGGCATCGTCACGACAGCAGCAGCAACGTCAACACCGGCGAGCACGACCGCTTCCACTGCGTCGCCGCCCACATTGACGACGACTGCTTCTGCAACAACGACGACGACTCTCGCCACTGTCACGACAAGCGCAACCGCCGAAGGAACTACGACGACAGTTCTTTGTTCGCAGGAGGACCTGATGGGTAAAGACGGAAGCGAACCGCTCATTCCAATCGACCGAGTGAGCGTGACGAAGGACAGTTCTTCTACTGAGTTGCAAGCGTACGGCGGTCCGTCTAAGCCGTGGGTCATCACGTGGCTGACCGACGAGAGAGCACGGAAACCAGCGATAACTTACGACCTGACCGGTCTAGGCTCCGACTCTGCTGCGCCGGTAGTGACAGGGGCGTCTCTGAATCCCGACAGCAACGTAGGGATTGTGAATCTGATCATCACCCTCGTGACTGGCGAAACAAGAAGAATCGATGGAGTGCCCGTCAGCCAAGAAGGAGTGCTGAATTTGGGTGATCCATTACTATTGCAAGCCACGCAGTTCCAATTCGTATTTATGGAGCCAGCCGATGCAAGTGTCAGCGAATACATCATCAGTCCGAACGTTCATGGCTGCTTCAGAACAACCGCAACGACGACGATCGTTACTCCGACGACGACCAAACCAGGAACGACAACGCCATCAACAACCACCGTATCGACGGTATCGACGACGGGAGCCGTCGTCTCTACGACGACGCCAACCGTCACGACGACGCTGTCGCAGACGTCGCCGCCAACAGTCGGCATCACACATGTCACCACGGCTGTCGTGACGACTACGACCACCGCGACCGGTACGACAACAGTCGTGTGTCCGCTGACGAACGAGATGCCGAAGCAGGCGCCGGTTTTGAACGAAGAACAGTTTATCGCTGTCACAGGCGAAGGCGCGCCTCATCAGGTTCAACCTGGCGTCCTTCGTTGGGAACCGACCGTCACACCGTACGTGATTCCATCGCTGCTGATGAAGCTCCGGAACAAAGCAGCTACATTCGTTCCGTTGATTGAGCGCGTTACGGTTTCGGACAAAGTTGCAAGGGATGTCATCGTGAACGCCTACCGGACGGAGGACACGAGTGAGAGGCCAGTTTCTTCGGAGACCAGACCAATTCCAGACTCTGGAACGGTTACTGTCTACCTCAGCCCAGACAAACGGCCAGTCGAGGCTTCGATAGTTGAAATCCTACTGAGCGGCGAACCGAAGAATCCAGACGCCACAAACTACGACTCAACCGTCACCCTGTTCGGATGCTTCGAACCTCTTGCCGGTAAGTGAACGGCTAAGTTCGAAATCATAGAAAACAACGTTAGTGCGTTTTAAGCGAGGACGATGCTGCGGCTTCTATTTTCATGGCCAGTAATCTCGACTAATTAAACAGGCAGATGTCGATAACAATGGTTTCTTTTCGGCGAGAAGAATTCTTTTTAATCGTCACTTTCATGTGTGTGTGTACGGCCGTGCAAAAGTTATTGGTATTTTTGCATTGCCTGCTGTATAGACTACATTGTGGATGTCTGAAACGTTCTGTTGTGCAGCTTGGTTTAGGTCTATGTGAGCCTAATTCTAAGGGTATAAATGATTTTTTAATGATGAAGCTGGTTAGTTTAGATTTGGTCGTTAACTGTATGCCTAGGTATGTTATTCGTTCACGTGTCTCTTCTTTTCGCTGTAAGTTGTGCTTTGTAGGCACATCTCCAGTGAATGAATGTTATGTTCATATCCAACTGCACTTTTATCATGTAATTGTGAAGCATCTCGCCATCTCTTTTGGGCTTATTGCTAAGCAATCTATTTATTCACGTATATTTCTACGGACGCCTTGTCTCGATTCGAAGTATGTTCACTTTACCAGACGTATGCTGCAAACGACTCTGAGAGTCTGAAAGGGACGCCATATGAATTATGTTTCAAACTACATTTGGTTCAAAAAGTACTGTGTAGCTATCGTAACACACATACATGTATCTGTAAGTTTTGTTAATTCAAGTCGACCACAGACATTTCTAACTTCAGGCGCCAGTTTCGGCAGACTGCCTTGCCGAATAGGTTGGTCTCATTCACGGTTCGTAGTAATAGCCTATTTGACTGAAGACAACAGTGGATATGGAGGCTGTATGGAGACATTTGAATTATTTTAAACATATCCTCCGGAGCCTCAAATAAAAAATGAACAACCTGAAAGACCAGGATATTGCTGTAAAGCATCACTCGTGCTTTTATAGTCCAGGTTCTGATGTTGATGGGAAACATTCAGGTGGAGTTGGCGTATTGGTTGGCAACACCATGCCTTATCGCCACCTACAACTTAAAATATCCCTTCAGGCAATACGGGTGTTCCTACCAAAGGCTAGTACTCTGTGCTCCATTTATCTTACTCCTCGTGCTAAGAGGAGTGAACAAGACCTTACAGAACTAACTAGCCGTAGAATTTGGCGTGAATCTTGTCGCAGAATTTGCAGATTTGTATGATCCCACCTTGTAGCCGTTCTAGATTTCAAACTCTATTCCATTTGCATAAGTATAAGAAGTCAGATGTTAGCCCAAAAATACTAAAAAGCATGTTCCATAAACTACATGTAATATCATCTTACACTGGAACGAGAGTAAATTTTTACCCATTTTAGCCTATTCATTGAGCTTTTAATATTTTATCACTACCTGTTTGCTGTTTGTACTTATATATCATATAAAATGCTGCTAATTTTAGCCTATTTCTTGAAGTTTTAATATTTTGTCACTACTTATCTGCTGTTTGTACCTATATTTTTAATATTTTAATATATCATTTGTGTTTTTTAAAAATCAAGTCAATGCATTAAATTGCCAATTTTGCGCTGCCGTAAAACCCAATCAATCAAATGTTGCTACCGTGCATCTGTTGCAGGCCCTGCCACAATCCTAAATGATTCTACATTAGGAATCAACTCGATGAATGGTATTAGCATAACCATCCACTGGCATTGAGTGATGTTATTGGATTTAGATCATATAAGGCATCCACGGCAAATTGAAAGTATCGTATGGAATATCTATCTATTATCCGTTAATTTGTTGGCCGAGTTTATGCTCTTGCTTTAGAACTGTGTCGATGTTATGAAATTTATTGTTGTTAACAGAATTCACGACGGCGCAAACAGAACCGGCAACTGACAGATGGTTAGATCAAACACAGACAGTCCCAGTGTGTAAGTGACATATAATTTTTATTACTTTAGAAAAAATCAGGCCGTGCCTTACTCTATATTTCCTGAAGCTTGGCGGAAAAAATTGCTACAATCGTGAGATATGCTGCATTCTTGGCAGAATGGAAGATTTCTTCTTTTCCAGTATGCGATTCGTCTTTGAGAAGGATTTTAACAAACTAGCAGTGAACTGCATCTTAACATTTGTTGGCTGGGAAAATCATACGAGAAAGTTTTTAATTTTATGGCAGTGAATAAGCATCGGCAACTTAACAAACATAAAGAAATAAATTATCATAAAATAAATTCATACTTTATGCATTTATATTAGACTGCTATTAAAATTTCATCAGATTTTACAAAATTGGAAAATCATAATAAATGCTTGTCTCTCGCTCTCTCTCTCTCTGCTTTCTTTGCCTCTGTCTCTGTCTGGCTGCCTGTCTGTTTCATCCTCTTGAAAGCTGACAGATCTCTGTGCACGACTCGAGTCTATGTGGTCTTAGGTCTTAGATGTTATAGATTTATTTCTTTTCACTTGCAGCAACTTCAGTAGCTCTAAGCTCTATCGAGTAGATTTTCTGAGTAGTTTTATCGTCAAATACTATGTACAAAACTATCTCAAGCACACTACTGACCGACCAAACGTCGCCTCTCTTTCTCTATAGCTTCAGGGTGCTCACTACTCCTAAGCTATGTACACTTCACTAGTCAGCATTAAATACATCGTCACACGTATGCACACTTTACAGAAGATAGGCACGCTTAACTGACTTTGAGCGCGACTCGACTAATCAGCATAAACAAAAAATCACATTAGCTATGAAACCATCGCACAGCCTCGGCGTATTATCAGGCTAGGGGCACTACATGTGACTCGGAAGCTGCGTATTTTTCCATCTGCGATAGAGTGCTGGAAAGTGAGGTTACAGTGTGCTGCGGAAGTCATAGGCTGTCGTCGTTTTTCATTCTCGCGATCCAACGTGGTCCAGGAATTCTGAAAATGATGTCGGCTGTCAACTGTAGATCTGTTGGTTGGGCACTTCTGATTGTTGTTCGGTTTCTTTAGACATTGCTATGGCTCTCTTGCGATCGTATTGGTCTAAACACCCATGAACGAGCCTCAGTGGCTGCTAAAGATGCCTTCTACATCTCGAAAGATCGCTTGAGCCTAACAAATGACCTTGTTGTATGTCCTGGAGATTTTAATGCAGATTTGGGTACGATCTCGAAACTCGTGCAGTGTGATCGACTCTTTCTGGACGGGGAATTCCCAATGACAACATACTGAGTTTACTGAAATTCTATGCCACTTCCCGATTCCGTATGTGTGGTACATGATTTCAAAGGCATTGGTAGGCCTGGTTTAAAAACGACAAAATCACGAAGGAGATCGATCACATCCTAGCTAACATCGGGGGAGTTACAAACTATAGAGTCTCACGTAGACTCTATAACGACTCGGTTCACCGAACCCTTGTTGCTACTCTTTCAGCCCAAGCGAAGGTGAACGCTACATGCAGATAGGCGGCTATTAGATACAAAATCAAAATTATACACGATCCATTATTAGCACGGCCCGAGATGCAAATGTAAAATATCGCTTTAATGCGACAAGTGTGAAAAATCGCTGTGACTGGGATGATGTTAAATAATGCAAACAATGGGGTAGCTTGAGCGAACTTGGGTTACTGAAGCCTGTTGATGAAAGATTAAATCAGCGACACAAAGAAGCTTGTACGTAGGAAAAAGGAAGCAAGGCTACGGCCCATACAGAGTATGCCGCGCTCAGCAAGGAGTGCAAGAAGTATCTTAGAGCATCCAAACAGCAGTCAGCCAACGCGAATGCTAAACTGGTTGCGGTCGGTTTAGCCTGAGGATTCCCAACGTTTGTTTCTACGACTATAGGAAACTCTGACGCGCAGTCAGAATTTTACACGGAACTTTGAAATATCAAAAGAACATCAAATTCTTATAAAAATAATTCCTAATATAAATATGAGGTTTTGCAATGTCCCAAGCAAATCTCGGTAACAATATATTTTCCCAAAAATTCTACTTTCTATGATTTCACAGGATGCGCCTAGTACGTAAAACATTGCAGGTTATCTGAGTAGTTCTGTACATCTAGTCATTCAAAGAAAAATGTCATTAAAGATTTTGAATGTCGAAATCGTGATCGATTCCTGGCCTCGAAGACCACATTAGAGAAAAACAGATTCACTAAATTCCACAATCCCAACTTGCACCTGCTCAACTATAAGGCAGATTGGATAAAGATTGCTGGAAATAAACACGTTAAACGTGTAAATTTATTAATATAGTAATCGCATCTGAAATAAATAAATACATCATGGACTCACGCAGTACTGCAAATGTTCGGATGCATAAATTTACTCTACAAATGTAACACTAGCAAGATTAACTTCGTGTCAAAATATCGCGGCTATTCGGACACTACAGGACATAAACAATTACCCAAATGATCTAATTTCGAACTACACGACTCTGCGTATATCCATAAAAACCTAAAAATGACAGATGGATGTTGTACACTTCCAGTCACAACAACGCATGGAAGCGCAACAACCTTCCAACAAGGAACGACAACTTCACAAACCACTACAGCCACGACAGGCATCGTCACGACAGCAGCAGCAACGTCAACACCGGCGAGCACGACCGCTTCCACTGCGTCGCCGCCCACATTGACGACGACTGCTTCTGCAACAACGACGACGACTCTCGCCACTGTCACGACAAGCGCAACCGCCGAAGGAACTACGACGACAGTTCTTTGTTCGCAGGAGGACCTGATGGGTAAAGACGGAAGCGAACCGCTCATTCCAATCGACCGAGTGAGCGTGACGAAGGACAGTTCTTCTACTGAGTTGCAAGCGTACGGCGGTCCGTCTAAGCCGTGGGTCATCACGTGGCTGACCGACGAGAGAGCACGGAAACCAGCGATAACTTACGACCTGACCGGTCTAGGCTCCGACTCTGCTGCGCCGGTAGTGACAGGGGCGTCTCTGAATCCCGACAGCAACGTAGGGATTGTGAATCTGATCATCACCCTCGTGACTGGCGAAACAAGAAGAATCGATGGAGTGCCCGTCAGCCAAGAAGGAGTGCTGAATTTGGGTGATCCATTACTATTGCAAGCCACGCAGTTCCAATTCGTATTTATGGAGCCAGCCGATGCAAGTGTCAGCGAATACATCATCAGTCCGAACGTTCATGGCTGCTTCAGAACAACCGCAACGACGACGATCGTTACTCCGACGACGACCAAACCAGGAACGACAACGCCATCAACAACCACCGTATCGACGGTATCGACGACGGGAGCCGTCGTCTCTACGACGACGCCAACCGTCACGACGACGCTGTCGCAGACGTCGCCGCCAACAGTCGGCATCACACATGTCACCACGGCTGTCGTGACGACTACGACCACCGCGACCGGTACGACAACAGTCGTGTGTCCGCTGACGAACGAGATGCCGAAGCAGGCGCCGGTTTTGAACGAAGAACAGTTTATCGCTGTCACAGGCGAAGGCGCGCCTCATCAGGTTCAACCTGGCGTCCTTCGTTGGGAACCGACCGTCACACCGTACGTGATTCCATCGCTGCTGATGAAGCTCCGGAACAAAGCAGCTACATTCGTTCCGTTGATTGAGCGCGTTACGGTTTCGGACAAAGTTGCAAGGGATGTCATCGTGAACGCCTACCGGACGGAGGACACGAGTGAGAGGCCAGTTTCTTCGGAGACCAGACCAATTCCAGACTCTGGAACGGTTACTGTCTACCTCAGCCCAGACAAACGGCCAGTCGAGGCTTCGATAGTTGAAATCCTACTGAGCGGCGAACCGAAGAATCCAGACGCCACAAACTACGACTCAACCGTCACCCTGTTCGGATGCTTCGAACCTCTTGCCGGTAAGTGAACGGCTAAGTTCGAAATCATAGAAAACAACGTTAGTGCGTTTTAAGCGAGGACGATGCTGCGGCTTCTATTTTCATGGCCAGTAATCTCGACTAATTAAACAGGCAGATGTCGATAACAATGGTTTCTTTTCGGCGAGAAGAATTCTTTTTAATCGTCACTTTCATGTGTGTGTGTACGGCCGTGCAAAAGTTATTGGTATTTTTGCATTGCCTGCTGTATAGACTACATTGTGGATGTCTGAAACGTTCTGTTGTGCAGCTTGGTTTAGGTCTATGTGAGCCTAATTCTAAGGGTATAAATGATTTTTTAATGATGAAGCTGGTTAGTTTAGATTTGGTCGTTAACTGTATGCCTAGGTATGTTATTCGTTCACGTGTCTCTTCTTTTCGCTGTAAGTTGTGCTTTGTAGGCACATCTCCAGTGAATGAATGTTATGTTCATATCCAACTGCACTTTTATCATGTAATTGTGAAGCATCTCGCCATCTCTTTTGGGCTTATTGCTAAGCAATCTATTTATTCACGTATATTTCTACGGACGCCTTGTCTCGATTCGAAGTATGTTCACTTTACCAGACGTATGCTGCAAACGACTCTGAGAGTCTGAAAGGGACGCCATATGAATTATGTTTCAAACTACATTTGGTTCAAAAAGTACTGTGTAGCTATCGTAACACACATACATGTATCTGTAAGTTTTGTTAATTCAAGTCGACCACAGACATTTCTAACTTCAGGCGCCAGTTTCGGCAGACTGCCTTGCCGAATAGGTTGGTCTCATTCACGGTTCGTAGTAATAGCCTATTTGACTGAAGACAACAGTGGATATGGAGGCTGTATGGAGACATTTGAATTATTTTAAACATATCCTCCGAAGCCTCAAATAAAAAATGAACAACCTGAAAGACCAGGATATTGCTGTAAAGCATCACTCGTGCTTTTATAGTCCAGGTTCTGATGTTGATGGGAAACATTCAGGCGGAGTTGGCGTAGATGCGCCTAGTACGTAAAACATTGCAGGTTATCTGAGTAGTTCTCTACATCTAGTCATTCAAAGAAAAATGTCATTAAAGATTTTGAATGTCGAAATCGTGATCGATTCCTGGCCTCGAAGACCACACTAGAGAAAAACAGATTCACTAAATTCCACAATCCCAACTTGCACCTGCTCAACTATAAGGCAACAGGCAGATTGGATAAAGATTGCTGGAAATAAACACGTTAAACGTGTAAATTTATTAATATAGTAATCGCATCTGAAATAAATAAATACATCATGGACTCACGCAGTACTGCAAATGTTCGGATGCATAAATTTACTCTACAAATGTAACACTAGCAAGATAAACTTCTTGTCAAAATATCGCGGCTATTCGGACACTACAGTACATAAACAATTACCCAAATGATCTAATTTCGAACTACACGACTCTGCGTATATCCATAAAAACCTAAAAATGACAGATGGATGTTGTACACTTCCAGTCACAACAACGCATGGAAGCGCAACAACCTTCCAACAAGGAACGACAACTTCACAAACCACTACAGCCACGACAGGCATCGTCACGACAGCAGCAGCAACGTCAACACCGGCGAGCACGACCGCTTCCACTGCGTCGCCGCCCACATTGACGACGACTGCTTCTGCAACAACGACGACGACTCTCGCCACTGTCACGACAAGCGCAACCGCCGAAGGAACTACGACGACAGTTCTTTGTTCGCAGGAGGACCTGATGGGTAAAGACGGAAGCGAACCGCTCATTCCAATCGACCGAGTGAGCGTGACGAAGGACAGTTCTTCTACTGAGTTGCAAGCGTACGGCGGTCCGTCTAAGCCGTGGGTCATCACGTGGCTGACCGACGAGAGAGCACGGAAACCAGCGATAACTTACGACCTGACCGGTCTAGGCTCCGACTCTGCTGCGCCGGTAGTGACAGGGGCGTCTCTGAATCCCGACAGCAACGTAGGGATTGTGAATCTGATCATCACCCTCGTGACTGGCGAAACAAGAAGAATCGATGGAGTGCCCGTCAGCCAAGAAGGAGTGCTGAATTTGGGTGATCCATTACTATTGCAAGCCACGCAGTTCCAATTCGTATTTATGGAGCCAGCCGATGCAAGTGTCAGCGAATACATCATCAGTCCGAACGTTCATGGCTGCTTCAGAACAACCGCAACGACGACGATCGTTACTCCGACGACGACCAAACCAGGAACGACAACGCCATCAACAACCACCGTATCGACGGTATCGACGACGGGAGCCGTCGTCTCTACGACGACGCCAACCGTCACGACGACGCTGTCGCAGACGTCGCCGCCAACAGTCGGCATCACACATGTCACCACGGCTGTCGTGACGACTACGACCACCGCGACCGGTACGACAACAGTCGTGTGTCCGCTGACGAACGAGATGCCGAAGCAGGCGCCGGTTTTGAACGAAGAACAGTTTATCGCTGTCACAGGCGAAGGCGCGCCTCATCAGGTTCAACCTGGCGTCCTTCGTTGGGAACCGACCGTCACACCGTACGTGATTCCATCGCTGCTGATGAAGCTCCGGAACAAAGCAGCTACATTCGTTCCGTTGATTGAGCGCGTTACGGTTTCGGACAAAGTTGCAAGGGATGTCATCGTGAACGCCTACCGGACGGAGGACACGAGTGAGAGGCCAGTTTCTTCGGAGACCAGACCAATTCCAGACTCTGGAACGGTTACTGTCTACCTCAGCCCAGACAAACGGCCAGTCGAGGCTTCGATAGTTGAAATCCTACTGAGCGGCGAACCGAAGAATCCAGACGCCACAAACTACGACTCAACCGTCACCCTGTTCGGATGCTTCGAACCTCTTGCCGGTAAGTGAACGGCTAAGTTCGAAATCATAGAAAACAACGTTAGTGCGTTTTAAGCGAGGACGATGCTGCGGCTTCTATTTTCATGGCCAGTAATCTCGACTAATTAAACAGGCAGATGTCGATAACAATGGTTTCTTTTCGGCGAGAAGAATTCTTTTTAATCGTCACTTTCATGTGTGTGTGTACGGCCGTGCAAAAGTTATTGGTATTTTTGCATTGCCTGCTGTATAGACTACATTGTGGATGTCTGAAACGTTCTGTTGTGCAGCTTGGTTTAGGTCTATGTGAGCCTAATTCTAAGGGTATAAATGATTTTTTAATGATGAAGCTGGTTAGTTTAGATTTGGTCGTTAACTGTATGCCTAGGTATGTTATTCGTTCACGTGTCTCTTCTTTTCGCTGTAAGTTGTGCTTTGTAGGCACATCTCCAGTGAATGAATGTTATGTTCATATCCAACTGCACTTTTATCATGTAATTGTGAAGCATCTCGCCATCTCTTTTGGGCTTATTGCTAAGCAATCTATTTATTCACGTATATTTCTACGGACGCCTTGTCTCGATTCGAAGTATGTTCACTTTACCAGACGTATGCTGCAAACGACTCTGAGAGTCTGAAAGGGACGCCATATGAATTATGTTTCAAACTACATTTGGTTCAAAAAGTACTGTGTAGCTATCGTAACACACATACATGTATCTGTAAGTTTTGTTAATTCAAGTCGACCACAGACATTTCTAACTTCAGGCGCCAGTTTCGGCAGACTGCCTTGCCGAATAGGTTGGTCTCATTCACGGTTCGTAGTAATAGCCTGTTTGACTGAAGACAACAGTGGATATGGAGGCTGTATGGAGACATTTGAATTATTTTAAACATATCTTCCGGAGCCTCAAATAAAAAATGAACAACCTGAAAGACCAGGATATTGCTGTAAAGCATCACTCGTGCTTTTATAGTCCAGGTTCTGATGTTGATGGGAAACATTCAGGTGGAGTTGGCGTATTGGTTGGCAACACCATGCCTTATCGCCACCTACAACTTAAAATATCCCTTCAGGCAATACGGGTGTTCCTACCAAAGGCTAGTACTCTGTGCTCCATTTATCTTACTCCTCGTGCTAAGAGGAGTGAACAAGACCTTACAGAACTAACTAGCCGTAGAATTTGGCGTGAATCTTGTCGCAGAATTTGCAGATTTGTATGATCCCACCTTGTAGCCGTTCTAGATTTCAAACTCTATTCCATTTGCATAAGTATAAGAAGTCAGATGTTAGCCCAAAAATACTAAAAAGCATGTTCCATAAACTACATGTAATATCATCTTACACTGGAACGAGAGTAAATTTTTACCCATTTTAGCCTATTCATTGAGCTTTTAATATTTTATCACTACCTGTTTGCTGTTTGTACTTATATATCATATAAAATGCTACTAATTTTAGCCTATTTCTTGAAGTTTTAATATTTTGTCACTACTTATTTGCTGTTTGTACCTATATTTTTAATATTTTAATATATCATTTATGTTTTTTAAAAATCAAGTCAAGGCATTAAATTGCCAATTTTGCGTTACCGTAAAACCCAATCAATCAAACGTTGCTACCGTGCATCTGTTGCAGGCCCTACCACAATCCTAAATGATTCTACATTAGGAATCAACTCGATGAATGGTATTAGCATAACCATCCACTGGCATTGAGTGATGTTATTGGATTTAGTCCACATTAGGCATCCAGGCAAATTGAAAGTATCGTATGGAATATCTATCTATTATCCATTAATTTGTTGGCCGATTTTATACTCTTGCTTTAGAACTGTGTCGATGTTATGAAATTTATTGTTGTTAACAGAATTCACGACGGCGCAAGCAGAACCGACAACTGACAGATGGTTAGATCAAACACAGACAGTCCCAGTGTGTAAGTGACATATAATTTTTATTACTTTAGAAAAAATCAGGCCGTGCCTTACTCTATATTTCCTGAAACTTGGCGGAAAAAATTGCTACAATCGTAAGATATGCTGCATTCTTGGCAGAATGGAAGATTTCTTCTTTTCCAGTATGCGAGTCGTCTTTGAGAAGGATTTTAACAAACTACCAGTGAACTGCATCTTAACATTTGTTTGCTGGCAAAACCATACGAGTCAGTTTTTAATTTTATGGCAGTGAATAAGCATCGGCAACTTAACAAACATAAAGAAATAAATTACCATAAAATAAATTCATACTTTATGCATTTATATTAGACTGCTATTAAAATTTCATCAGATTTTACAAAATTGGAAAATCATAATAAATGCTTCTCTCTCTCTCTCTCTCTCTCTGCTTTCTTTTCCTCTGTCTCTGTCTGGCTGCCTGTCTGTTTCATCCTCTTGAAAGCTGACAGATCTCTGTGCACGACTCGAGTCTATGTGGTCTTAGGTCTTAGATGTTATAGATTTATTTCTTTTCACTTGCAGCAACTTCAGTAGCTCTAAGCTCTATCGAGTAGATTTTCTGAGTAGTTTTATTGTACGAAATCAAGTCAAATACTATGTACAAAACTATCTCAAGCACACTACTGACCGACCAAACGCCGCCTCTCTTTCTCTATAGTTTCAAACTGCTCACTAGTCCTAAACTATGTACACTTCACTAATCAGCATTAAGTACTTCGTCACACGTATGCACACTTTACAGAAGAGAGGCACGCTTAACTGACTTTAAGCGCGACTCGACTAATCAGCATAAACAAAAAATCACATTAGCTATGAAACCATCGCACAGCCTCGGCGTATTATTAGGCTAGGGGCACTACAAGTGACTCGGAAGCTGCGTATTTTTCCATCTGCGATAGAGTGCTAGAAAGTGAGGTTACAGTGTGCTGCGGAAGTCATAGGCTGTCGTCGTTTTTCATTCTCGCGATTCAACGTGGTCCAGGAATTCTGAAAATGATGTCAGCTGATGTCAACTGTAGATCTGTTGGTTGGGCTCTGTGGGTACACTTCTCTACCGCCAGTGGTTGCTTGTCTAGTTACCTGACACTGGTCGATGGATTAATGAACTCAATTGTAGAGCGCCAGATGTTTCTATCCACGGCGACAATGTAGGAGCTGCCGACTGCGATGTCGACGCTTTATCTGCTCTTTGCTAAATCCACCACTGGCACTGTTTGATTACCTAGATGTGCCAAAGCATGCAGAAACACCACATATTGCCCGCGGCCGTTGACAGTAGCTGGCACGGAGGACAAACCGAGCTGATCTTGGTCTTGGTCTTGTCACAGTTAATCTCCAGATGTACATGTACAGTTCACCCCACTGATGGGGTACGCTGTACACGTGGCACCCGATCAGTGACGATTGTTGTTCGGTTTCTTTAGACATTGTTATGGCTCTCTTGCGATCGTATTGGTCTAAACACCCATGAACGAGCCTCAGTGGCTGCGAAAGATGCCTTCTACATCTCGAAAGATCGCTTGAGCCTAACAAATGGCCTTGCTGTATGTCCTGGAGATTTTAATGCAGATTTGGGTACGAGCTCGAAACTCGTGCAATGTGATCGACGCTTTCTGGACGGGGAATTCCCAATGACAACATACTGAGGCTACTGAAATTCTATGCTACTTCCCGATTCCGTATATGTGGTACATGGTTTCAAAGGCATTGGTAGGCGTGGTTTAAAAACGACAAAATCACGAAGGAGATCGATCACATCCTAGCTAACATCGGGGGAGTTACAAACTATAGAGTCTCACGTAGACTCTATAACGACTCGGTTAACCGAACCCTTGTTGCTACTCTTTCAGCCCAAGGGAAGGTGAACGCTACATACAGATAGGCGGCTATTAGATACAAAATCAAAATTATACAGGATCCAGTTATTAGCACGGCCCGAGATGCAAATGTAAAATATCGCTTTAATGCGACAAGTGTGAAAAATCGCTGTGACTGGAATAATGTTAAATAATGCAAACAATGGGGAAGCTTGTGCGAACTTGGGTTACTGAAGCCTGTTGATGAAAGATTAAATCAGCGACACAAGGAAGCTTGTATCTAGGAAAAAGCAAGCAAGGCTACGGCCCACACAGAGTATGCCGCGCTCAGCAAGGAGTGCAAGAAGTATGTTAGAGCATCCAAACATCAGTCAGCCAAAGCGAATGCTAAATTGGTTGTGGTCGGTTCAGCCTGAGGATTCCCAACGCTTGTTTTTACAACTATAGGAAACTCTGACGCGCAGTCAGAATTTTACACGGAACTTTGAAATATCGTAAGAATATCATATTCTTATAAAAATCATTCCTAATATAAATATGAGGTTTTGCAATGTCCCAAGCAAATCTCGGTAACAATATATTTTCCCAAAAATTCTACTTCCTATGATTTCACAAGATGCGCCTAGTACGTAAAACATTGTAGGTTATCTGAGTTCTCTACGTCTAGTCAGTCAAAGAAAAATGTCATTAAAGATTTTGAATGTCGAAATCGTGAACCGATTCCTGGCGTCGAAGACCACACTAGAGAAAAACAGATTCACTAAATTCCACAATCCCAACTTGCACCTGCTCAGCTATAAGGCAACAGGCAGATTGGATAAAGATTGCTGGAAATAAACACGTTAAACGTGTAAATTTATTAATATAGTAATCGCATCTGAAATAAATAAATACATCATGGACTCACGCAGTACTGCGGATGCATAAATTTACTCTAGAAATGTAACACTAGCAAGATTAACTTCGTGTCAAAATATCGCGGCTATTCGGACACTACACGACATAAACAATTACCCAAATGATCTAATTTCGAACAACACGACTCTGCGTATATCCATAAAAACCTAAAAATGACAGATGGATGTTGTACACTTCCAGTCACAACAACGCATGGAAGCGCAACAACCTTCCAACAAGGAACGACAACTTCACAAACCACTACAGCCACGACAGGCATCGTCACGACAGCAGCAGCAACGTCAACACCGGCGAGCACGACCGCGTCCACTGCGTCGCCGCCCACAACGACGACTGCTTCTGCAACAACGACGACGACTCTCGCCGCTGTCACGACAAGCGCAACCGCCGAAGGAACTACGACGACAGTTCTTTGTTCGCAGGAGGACCTGATGGGTAAAGACGGAAGCGAACCGCTCATTCCACTCGACCGAGTGAGCGTGACGAAGGACAGTTCTTCTACTGAGTTGCAAGCGTACGGCGGTCCGTCTAAGCCGTGGGTCCTCACGCGGCCGACCGACCCGAGAGCACCGCCCCCAGCGATGACTTACGACATGAGCCGTCTAGGCTCCGACTCTGCTGCGCCGGTAGTGACAGGGGCGTCTCTGAATCCCGACAGCAACGTAGGGATAGTGGATCTGATCATCACCCTCCCGACTGGCGAAACAAGAAGAATTGCTGGAGTGCCCGTCAACCGAGAAGGAGTGCTGTCTTTGCCTGCTGATTCATTACCAACGCAAGCCACGCATTTGCAATTCGTATTTAGCGAGCCAGCCGATTCAGGTGTCAGCGAATACATCATCAGTCCGAACGTTCATGGCTGCTTCAGAACAACCGCAACGACGACAATCGTTACTCCGACGACGACCACACCAGGAACGACAACGCCTAGTACGTAAAACATTGCAGGTTATCTGAGTTCTCTACGTCTAGTCAGTCAAAGAAAAATGTCATTAAAGATTTTGAATGTCGAAATCGTGATCGATTCCTGGTCTCGAAGACCACACTAGAGAAAAACAGATTCACTAAATTCCACAATCCCAACTTGCACCTGCTCAGCTATAAGGCAACAGGCAGATTGGATAAAGATTGCTGGAATTAAACACGTTAAACGTGTAAATTTATTAATATAGTAATCGCATCTGAAATAAATAAATACATCATGGACTCACGCAGTACTGCAAATGTTTGGATGCATAAATTTACTCTAGAAATGTAGCACTAGCAAGATTAACTTCGTGTCAAAATATCGCGGCTATTCGGACACTACACGACATAAACAATTACCCAAATGATCTAATTTCGAACAACACGACTCTGCGTATATCCATACAAACCTAAAAATGACAGATGGATGTTGTACACTTCCAGTCACAACAACGCATGGAAGCGCAACAACCTTCCAACAAGGAACGACAACTTCACAAACCACTACAGCCACGACAGGCATCGTCACGACAGCAGCAGCAACGTCAACACCGGCGAGCACGACCGCGTCCACTGCGTCGCCGCCCACAACGACGACTGCTTCTGCAACAACGACGACGACTCTCGCCGCTGTCACGACAAGCGCAACCGCCGAAGGAACTACGACGACAGTTCTTTGTTCGCAGGAGGACCTGATGGGTAAAGACGGAAGCGAACCGCTCATTCCACTCGACCGAGTGAGCGTGACGAAGGACAGTTCTTCTACTGAGTTGCAACCGTACGGCGGTCCGTCTAAGCCGTGGGTCCTCACGCGGCCGACCGACCCGAGAGCACCGCCCCCAGCGATGACTTACGACATGAGCCGTCTAGGCTCCGACTCTGCTGCGCCGGTAGTGACAGGGGCGTCTCTGAATCCCGACAGCAACGTAGGGATTGTGGATCTGATCATCACCCTCCCGACTGGCGAAACAAGAAGAATTGCTGGAGTGCCCGTCAACCGAGAAGGAGTGCTGTCTTTGCCTGCTGATTCATTACCAACGCAAGCCACGCATTTGCAATTCGTATTTAGCGAGCCAGCCGATTCAGGTGTCAGCGAATACATCATCAGTCCGAACGTTCATGGCTGCTTCAGAACAACCGCAACGACGACAATCGTTACTCCGACGACGATCACAGGAGGAACGAGAATGCCATCAACAACCACCGTATCGACGGTATCGATGACGGGAGCCGTCGTCTCTACGACGACGCCAACAGTCACGACGACGCTGTCGCAGACCTCGCCGCCAACAGTCGGCACCACACATGTCACCACGGCTGTCGTGACGACTACGACCACCGCGACCGGTACTAATGTATTTGTATGTCCGCTTTCTGACAAGATGCCTTTTGAAGCAGTTGGATTGAACAGCAATGTGTTTACCGTCGTTAATGGCGATGTCTTACCACGTGAAGTTCAGCCTGGCCAGTTTAGCTGGAAGCCGCTCGTAAGCTCCCCTAGACCAATACTGCTGATTGATCTTTTGACCGCCATTGGAAGGTTGCCGCTGCTTCAGTCGATTACAGTCACCGACTTTACAGCTCAGTTCATTACTGTTGTGGTATTCGATACGCGGGATGGTAGTGGTTTGCCAATTTTGTCAAAGACTGTTCCACTTGAAGATTCTGGAAAGGCCACCATTTTCTTACGCCCTGGCGATAACACACCGATACCTGCAGCTGTTGTTGAAATAATGTTGGGAGCGCCTAAGGACCAGCTGGCGTCGAACTACGACACTACTGTGAATCTAGTGGGTTGTTTCGAAAGAGGAACTGGTTAGTCATTATACAGCCTACGATCTGTTGTTTTGTCTCATCTTTTCTAGTTAAAACTTCCCCAAAATTACCTCAGCTAGCTGACCTATTCTACTAACTCAGCAACACCTCTGCTGTAGCAATCTCAGAGCAGGTTTTTGCATCATTCAAAATTGGAACATTCCTCTTGAACAAATATTATCGTTATTGCTCATCTTTCCTTTACCTCTCTCGCCGCTCCAAATCTAAGTGCCATTGCCCATAGTCATCTGATTGCCTATTTACCTGTTGACCTGGAACCGATCCTAACTTTACCTGCCGAGCGATTCTGTTGTGAAGTTGCGCCTGTAAATAAGGCGAATCCCGCTTTTCCCTAATCTTACTTTGGGCAAAGTAGAAATCACGCGAATACGGTTAATGTTAACATCGGCAGTTAGTTTTCTTGATGAAACTATTTTTATGATGTGCGTTATTCTAAGTTTGTGTCTTTTTACTGCATTCTTTGACATTATTTATCATCTATCATTTCTTAGTGTGAATTTTCGTTGAATTCCGTTTCTGTACAAGCTATATTTTCCTAAGGATATACAACAGCAATGTTCTTAAACTGTTTTTTACTTCAGTATCGTCAACAATTGGAACTACGACTGTTGTTCCAGGTGGGAGTTTTTTCTTATGCATCTTGATGAGAAAATATAATGAAAGAAGAGTGGGGCATTATTTCGAAAAATGTGTAACTTGAAAACGTAAATCTTGGTTTTGAATTGTTTCACAAAATATATCACAGGCTTTTCTAACTTCCTAACATAAAAGATCAATTACCTTCTGGTTCAGTAACAGCTTAGACAGGTCTGTCGTTTTGTCGCATTATAGACCTACATCGTTATCGTTTAGCAGTGTTGTAATCATGTCTTTTCAAAAACATGAGGAGCTTTAACTCTGTAATTGAGTGCCGATGAATTCTTGTGGAACTACTTTTAATGTAACACAAATTTCAAGATTTTTCCCTTGCATGAATTTTCTAGAAAACTTCCGTATTATGATCCGTTAAAATGAAAGTGTTGATTATAGGTACGACATTTAGCAGCACTGCTCCTCCCGCGCTTTCTACCAGCATCCAGACAACTCCCACCTCTCCCACAAGTGTCCTTACAACTACAGTTCCGTCGACAATACCTCAATGTATGTAACAACGTAAATCAAAGGCCAAATTGATAAATAGCCTATTACCTGAAAGAATGTACGATAACTGCGGAAGAATTTGCTCGAATCGGACGAGTTATATCACAAATGGGAGGAAACTGGAGAGATTATAATTTAAAACGGTTTGAAGATTAGCTAGTGTGCATTTAGGTGTAAAGGTATTGGTAAACTACAGGTGAGTAAAATGTGGATGCGAGAATTGATCGTATTATATAGGCCGAATTAATACTGTAAATTGCAAATAAAATATTTTATATTACACCATTAAAGCATTATGATTATGCTGCGTTTAGGCCTATATAATTAGCGGATACCGTTTCGTAGGCTACAAGTCATTTGATATTCCTGTTTGTGAATATTTTGAAGATTGCTCCGAACCATTTGAATATACCGAATGTCTTTGCCATAAGACCTGCAACGATATGGCTCAATCATCTACCACAGTGTGTGCAACTCTTGGAGATAGTGCCTGTCAGATGGGATGCCAGTGTCCAGAAGGAATGGTGATGAACAACGGAACGTGCATCAAAGGCGCCGATTGTCCCTGCTATTATAATGGAAAATTCTACCAGGTAACCTATCAAACGTAGTGCCAATAGTTCACATTACTTTCCAAATTAATATTAACTTTATATTTTATATTATTATATTACATTAACTATATTATTAACTTTAAAAAAGTTGTAAACTAAGTCATTTTGGACTGCAGCTTTACACTCATGCTCCACCCATGTGCTACAGGAAGGTTTTGAACTATAAAATAAAACGAACGATCCTCGACATGAAATGTGAAAATTCCTTCATGACCTTTCGAAATACTGCTTAATTGTATCCCACTGTTAATGTTTTTTGCATTAATTCTAGGTTGCCCTCACATTTTAATTCTTTCTTTTTACACTCCAGAACTCGCTTTGCAAGTGTGCATTATCAAAATAAAAAAACTTCTGTTTACTTAGTTGAAAAAATAGTTTGTTGTTTTCTATGTGCATATGTCAGCAATAGCGGCAAAAACAGCCCAATGTTATTTCAAGCAAGTGTAACGCATGCCCCACTCCTGATAGGGTCTATCATGGTGCTCATAAGTTATTAACTTTTACTCGCTCATATTACCGTATGAACTACGGGTATACATCGCTTTAACTTACAAATTTGATAAGGACCAAATATCTTTATGGTTCAGATAAAAAGCTGAATAAATTTTATTGTTATTAGTATGGAATTAAAATTAGTCGTTTACACTTTTGCTTTAGTTCGGAGAATCAGTGCCATGTCCAGTACAAAAATGTGTTTCACTCGTCTGCACTGTGCTAGGCATGACAAGATTATATGATCCAGTGTGTGCAAGTACTGGTAAGCAGTTTATTGCATCATTATTATTTTGTGTTATTATGCATTATTACTACAGTTTCGCCTGGCTTAACTAAAAAGTTGAAACAATTAGTCTATACTTGGCTCAACGTCAGGTTTAGTTACAGCAGCCAAAGCATGTGCAAGCAGCACAGTTCTGACCTATTTAGAATATTAACTGCAGTGTTTCAAATAAATAAATAAATAAATAACTTAAAGTTAGTGGCCAAACAACCTTGTGATTATTGTCATTTAGTATTACTTTCTATACTGGAATTCAGTCAACAATTGTACTTTGGGTGCATGTATATGAGTATGCATGTGTGTACGTAAGTATGTATGCATGTATGTATCTGTGTATGTATGTATGTATGTAGCTCAGCATTTATATAGCACCTTTTGGTTCCTTTGAACCTTGCTTGCAATAAGAGTTGTATACAATTATTAATCTAAAAAACTTAAGAGCTTAAGACTGAGTGTTAATTAACAGCAAATCAGCAGAAATAAGCCATACAAAAGAACAAAAATTAAGCATAAACTTTAAAATTTGCAATAAAAATTGTATATAAATATTGACATGCAAAGAGTTAGCCAGAGAGTCTTTCTTTTCTTGCATACAATTATTATTCATCTGTACAAAAAATAATAGTTTAAGAATGTGTTAATGGCAAAACAGAAAGAACACATTTAAAAGACAAAATAGGCAAGAATAATTTTCAAAAAACAATGGGTCAAATTTACCTGTGCAACAGTAAAATTTAAAAGTCATAATTGCTTCATTTTTGTTATTCACAAATGTCATGTTCGTTATGTAATTGTCAGTTCTCATTCTTAATGTGCTTTTTGCATTAAGATTTGCTCTTTGCAGCCACAAATGAGAGGTATAACAACATTCAGTCAATATTTTAAAAATATCCACGGGTTTTAAATTAGCAAAAGCATTAACTTGATAATGGTTTTTGAATAGTTTTCACATAAATTTAACACTGTCAATTTTTCAACTTTCACTAGTAATTCCAGTTTCTGGTAGTGTTGAGCATAGTTTAAGCCATTAAAAATAAATTTCTTAAAACAGACATTTGTGATGCAGTGCTTTCTAAATGAACTCATGAACAAAACACATCGTACACAGTTTTGTAAAGAATTCACTCAGATGCACAAAGGACAAACTTTATCTCTATGTACTTATTGCGGCAGTACGCGTAGACTTACTAAAAATTGTAACCTATTTGAAAACTCATGGATAGAAAAGTCACTGTGTGCAAAAATCGACTTTGGCATGTCAATTGCTGGTTACGCCAAGAACAAAATCCTAAAAGGTAATATATACATATCTTGAGTGTTGTTGGGAGCCATCAGCAATCCGATTTAATAGGGTGGAGATCTCAGCAATGTGATCATCCTTATCAAATTTAAAATTTAAAATTTGATAGGGGTGAAATGCTTAGGACATGTTCCCATTAACAAATTGGCTGTTCATTTCTATGACAGCCTGTGCTAATGCAAAAAATAGAAATTATAATAAACAAATATGGATATGGATATCACGATGTTATTTCAAAGCGGCTAACTGCGAGCTTCATTGTTTCCTAGAAACATGCACAAATGGTCGTGTCTTCCAACAATGTCCATGCGAGAAAACTTGCCAACAACCAAATCACGTCTGTGAAATGGCTCTCTGCACGGCTGGATGCGCCTGCGCCGCGGGAATGTTATGGAATGGATCAGCCTGCGTCGAACAGGCAGAATGCTACTGCTACGCTAATGACGTCACTTATGCCAACAATGACAGGTGGACCGCGGGTGAATGCACGCTCTGCAGCTGCATCAACGGCACGCAGACATGCTCAGAGTACTGCAGTATCACGGAAGCCGACTGCAAAGCGCAGGGCAAGGCCTTGGTCAACAGGGATCTTCAGGATGGAATATGCTGTCGCTGTGTGTCCAATGAAGCGCACTGCGTGTTTGAAAGTGAGGAAAAACCAGTAAGTTATGGCTTTCTTACCATAAAAACTGCAGAGTAATTGTAATTGTAATCATAAATTGGTATAGCACCGCTTTACTTTAGAGAAACTATTCAGAGGCGCCCTCTGCGCTAGTCTTAACGATGTTTAATGTCATTAAGAGTATTTTCTTCCTCTTGTAATGCAGTAGAATAAGCTGGTCCCCACGATGCGGCTTTCTTTGGGCGCTGTAGAAATCTCGGAATTACGATTACGATACCTGAGAAGCGTTAAATGATGTTAAAATGGCCGTTTCCAGTTTCAGTAATGTACTTGGCATAATTCTCAGTTGTTATTTTGTTTGTCCGTCGTATCTGTAGTTCTCTAAGTAAACGTTTCACACAAATTCTTCAAATCAATTCAATAAAAAATAATTAAGTACTTAGCAATAATATGCTCACACATAAAAAAAGGCCATGCAAGTAAAATAGATATCAGCACTAACAAAAACTGAGCTTCACGATGTGAGTGCGACGAAATACTATATATGAATAGGTAATTACTTAGTAAATGATTCAAATGAGAGGGATAAATAGGTGAAAGCTAATTACAGTTAGCCGCGAATGCGCATTACTTAAAGAAAGCGGATGTATTCTACCTTTTAAAACCAAATAAAAGGCAACTTAGTCAGTATTCTCAGTTGCTATTTAGTTATTATATGCTTGATGAAACATATCAAAGGCAGAGGTTTCTTACTTTGACGTAAGGCATAAATGTTACTGCATACCTTTGTTAGACGTTTCACTAATGGCGTGGCACCCATTCAAATGGGGCAGCAGTGGTGAAGGATCTCACCAGATAAATTCAGTGAAAAATTAGCACTGGCGAGGTCATACGATCGCTATGTGTACATTTACTTAACTCAGTTTATAAATTAAATTCAAATATCAATTTCAATTTTTAAGATGTCACTCAAACTGAAACTTAACCTTTCTGACCACCTTTCAAACAACTTTTTTAGCAACATTTCTAACAACCATGAGTCAGAGATAGACACCCATATCATTCACTGTGTAAGAACGCGGGACTAACAGACCCCATGGAAATCAGAGCGCAACGTTCTTTGACTGATGGGTCACGACAGTTGTACAGACAGAGCTCCTGATGTAACACTAATTCTGGTTTTTCTGAGCCTTTCAAAGAATTTCCATATTCAGCGACTTTCCGTATCTTGTCTGTCTCTGGCAAATTGCTAAGTTTATCATTTTAATAAACTGCATCTAAATGCACAACAAAAGTATTATCTAAAATGTAAAAAAATGGTACATTCTATATTCTGCCGTTCAGAAATCTTCAGGCTTTTGAACAAAGATCCTACACCTTAAAATACTACAGCATATTCAATATAGAGAGTCATCACCTCGCTAATATTTCTAAATGTTGCTCTCAAGCACACCAAAGCAAAGCGGGGAAAGTCAAGGGTTTGTATTTTACTACACAATTTTATTTTCCAAAAAAAGAACAAATTTCTTATATGCTAGAATATTTCTTAACCCTTTCGCTTTAAAAAATACGAACAAGAGGTTACTTTATAACAGGATTAATATCAACTTTGTATATTTTGTAGATCGGCTCAACATGGCACACTGGTTTATGCGAATCCTACGAATGCGCACTATCATCAGATGGCTTCGGAACTGTTATAAAGACAGTGATCCAGTGCATGGAATGCCAGCCGGGCGAAGAAGTGGTGCACATGCCCGACAGATGTTGCCCATACTGCATTGCGACCGAGAATGCAACTACAACTACATCAGCCCCAATTACCACTACTCCGTTTACCCCTGGCATTACCACAGGCTTCAGCACACTGTTCACTACAACCTCGTCATTTACAAGTATGCTATGTCATATGCTATGCCACTTGCACCTATACTGACCGACAGCGCATTGCATATTCATGTAAAGCACCCTAGAAGTAGCCTGCTACTTACGATACTATATAAATTGTCGTCATTACAATACATTACATTACCTGTCACTCTTGACTACTTATACTTTTTTCTAACCAACGCCATAGACTATCCCGATATAGTTATTAATTTAAATCATGCTTTATCAATTAACAAGCAAGATCTAAAATAATAACATTAACAGCAGCAAAGTGATACAAGTTTGCTAAGAAATCTTTCTTATGTTTAGTGCATGATCATGTGTATCATGCTTCATAATAATATAAGCCCAAATCTCTTTGATTTTCCACAATCTCCTATTTTTCAGTTTAATAATCTTCTAAATTGTATCCTTCACTAGCAGCTAGAATTGTTCATTCTACGTCACCTGTTGCTTTGCTTCTTATGCAAGACGTGGTGTACATAACAGATCTCCAGCCTCCCACTCTTTATGGTGCAAAGTGTATTCACTTAAATTGTTATATATGCATATTGTTAATTATAATTCTGTTGCACATTCTGCAGCCACTGCATACTATGGTGAAGGCGACATAGTAACAGGATCACCAACGGTTCCACCAGAGTTTGAATACTCTACAACACCTCTGACAACAGGTGAATAAAATACTTCGACGACTGATCACAGTGTGAACTATTTTGCAAGAGCGGAAGTTCGAATATGTTTATAATTACCAATGCTTATTATTGTTTTACGATAATAAAGTTCACATTTTAATTTTGCATAGTTGAAAAATAAACTCTGTGCATGCCGTTTGTTACCATGCATCGCTGACAGCCACGTTCGTTGAGTCCACATTGGGCACATAGTTGGCCACCAGTTTTCATCAGTGGCGCAATACGGGACCATCGTGCATCACTGAATGTGGCTGTCTGGAAAGCAGTAGAGTTCGGTACCTGGAAGTGAATGGCAAGTTCTGTGGTGGCATAGCCTCGTGTAAAATACTTTGGAATTTATTCTTTGCTAGTTCAGGACCCAAAAAAAGAAATCAGGATCCCAACATCTCATTTTGAGATTAAGGGAACTACTTTAAGGAGACAAAAGGCTTGTAAAACGTTGTTGCACCATGAGAACCACAAGTGGCACAAAGAGAACGTTCGTAACAATATGTCAAATGTTGAATAAGGTTTTAGCACCCTCTATTTTCTGTAGTGGGCCTGTAATTTACCAGTCGACACAAAGCTATGCAATATATTATATACTTGGAGTGCATAATTATTAATGATTTTACAACTGTAAAGCAATTACTAGAAATTGCTTAAAATTATATGCTTTTTTACTTTAGGAACGGCAATTTTCACATCCTCCCTTCCACCAACTGGTGCTCCTTCAAGTAAGTTTCCTTTAAAAGAATTATGAATTCTCTGGTGAAATAATTATTTTAAACATCGAAAATTCCATTCTTATTAATTAAAACATGGAAATTCTTTCTGTGGTTTCCACGGCCTTTATTAAGAACAGATTTGTTATTTACATTTTGCAGGAGTTTGCAATAATTGTTACATTTCAAAAGCTGCCCAGAGCTTTGAATATGTGTATCAGCAGCCTGTAAGGTTTGTTTCTTACAGGTTTCTTGAGTTCACCGCAAATCTAGTATTTCGCCGGCTGTGCCAACATTTGATTTTGTACATAATGTGTCACTGCACTACTAAACTTACCATAACAATTAATATCATTAGCACAATATTTACAATTGTTGACTGCAGGAGCATGCAGTGAAGTCATGAATGGCGAGTCTCAGCTTCCAGATAGCAGAATTGAAATCTACCCAAGTTCACTTGGCAGTGCTGATGTCGTAAGAGGGCCCGATGCTCCAGGACTGATGGCTACTCCCACTGATCAGCCTGTGATAACTCTGCAGCTGAGCGAATCTGGTAGCACGCTTCCGACGCTGTTGCAGAACATAGTCATTACTGGAAATGTGAAGACAATCAGCCTAGCCGTGAAGAACTCGCCAACAGGAGAGTTTGAGCCTTACAATGGTGGTGAAAACATTGACGTCACCACAGGAACACTGTCATTTACCAGAGACTCACCAGAGGGCATCCTGGTCTATGAAGTTCGACTATCGCTTGTGGAAACAATTGACAGTGACGCTCCATTTGCTGTGCGCCTCCAAGTGTACGCCTGCGTAAATGGTAAGATATTCGGTTGGTGTAACAGTGAGCTTTCTTTTTTTAAATTTATGAAGATAAATGGTTTCTGGCTAAGAGGGAAGTAGGCAATACATATATTTTTCATGAGATTACGAAGTTGCAGTTAACTGTCCCAAATTTGTCATGTACGTTTTTAATCTATAAATTTCAATTTTTATCTGTTTTCAAACACTGTCATCTTCTTGTTCTAATAACTGGCGACAGAGTTTTGCTTCTAGTTGGATTAAATCAAGCTATTGTTATAAATTGAAGCCAAGATTGGTGAAATGTTTATTTTTTATCTTCGTTTGAACAGAATTGGCTGAAACAACTACTGTGACAGGAACGCCACTACCTGGAACAACTACACCTGCAACTGTTGCGCCAGGAACAACTATCAGTCCTCCAAGTTTGTATTTCAACAATTATGATATAACCCAAATGTCTAAAACATACTTACAAAGCTAAATACTTCAATTTCTTTCTGACAATTCCATGAATAGTCTGGAAAACGTCCAGACCTTGCAGAATTTTATAAATTTGTTACTTAATTTTTAAATGCTTTAGCTGCTTTGTCATACTGTAACTCTTAATTTCATTTCATTCGTATTCTAGAATGTGCCGAAGTCATACAAGATGCATCTCAGCTTCCAGACAGTAGAATCGAATTAAGCCCATCTACCATCGGAAGCCCAGCTTCAATCAGAGGCTCAACTGCTGAAGGATGGATGGCGAAGGAAGCAGATGAACCTCACATCACGATTGACTTCACAGGTCCAGATGGTGCCACCCCATCAACACTGGAGATGCTGCAGTTCTTCGGCAATTTAAGAACTGTGAATATCCTGCTCAAGACCGCACTGGGAGGATATTTTGAACCATACATGGGCGGGGAACCGATTGATGTTACTTCTGGAACAATCTCGTTTGCTGAAGGTTCAGATAAGGGAATACCAGTGTATGGACTTCGCTTGGTGCTTCTGCAGCCCGTCATGAGCGATCTTCCATTTGCACTTCGTCTCAAAGTTTATGCCTGCATTAGTGGTTAGTGTTGAAAGAGTTAAGATGCATTTAAATAGTAAATACCACTTTTAAATGCTGTAATAATATAAATTATTTACTGCCATATGGCAAGGTGCCAGAAACTAGCAGGTATCACATTCATATCGTGCTCCATAAATTGTGTATTGGGTCACATCAAAGGGTTCACATATTACATAAAAGTATTATTCTGTTTGAATAATACAAACATGGATTATTTCATCAAAGAGGGGCCTAATGCAAATATTCAAACCCCTTGTAATGTAAACATTGGTCCTACATTCACTACTGTCGTTGATTGCAAAGCAATTTACTTTCTGAAATATTTTGAAAAGAACTGCTTTACGTTTGTAATTTCTATCAGCTTTTTAAGCATTTTCTATTATCCTCCATGCATTGCCGGAAGCTCCTCTAAAACAGTTGGGGGCCTATGTAGACATCTCGCCCTTTCTACTCCTTCCTCCGCTTCACAGGCATAGGGGTTCCCTTGTTCAGGAACGCTGCTAACTTAAGAAACTTAATTTGTGCAGCGAACTTAATAAACTCAGCATAATAAACTTTTCATCAAAATTATTGGGGTGTCCAAATTGCCTTATAGAAGTTTAAGCAAAAGCCTTTATATATAATAGTATTTTGTGCATTTCCAAAATATAAATATAAAACATCTACTGCCTAGGTGTTGGAGTGACAACTACTACACCTCCATTGACTGGAACGACTTCATCTATAACTCCACCTACAACTGTTGCAACGACCATTGCACAACGTTAGTACTTAGTTATGAGTTTATGTGAAATAACTTAATAGGAAATTCCAACATGTATAGTTTAATCTCCTCCATTGACTACATATTCTCCTTTTCCAGTCAAGATACTGTCAGAATTTAGTGGTGAAACTCAACTGTGACCCCGTGTTGATCCAGAGAATTCTACTGACAGTTAGTTTGTAATAGTCTTATGGCCTGGTGCCTGTCTGCACTCCGCATGTATGCGGCACGGTGGTCTGTTGGTAACGCGTTTGATCGATCATCATGCGGTTGCGTGTTCAACTCCGTCTAAAGACCCTTGGCAAGTTGTCTGCGTATACGGTGCCTCTGTTACTAAGCAGTATAATTTGGTACCGGCGTAAGCTGGAAAGTAAACGGCAAGTCCTGCGATGCACTGGCCGCGTTGTCCAGGACCTTGGGATTCGTCCAATGCCGGCTCAAGTGCCTAAAGAAAAGGAAATGAGCGCCTTCCCTACGTCTCACTTTTGGGGTATGGGATGCTTTACTTTACTTTACTCTGCATACCTCAGATGAGTTCAGATAGCAAGAAAGTAGATAATCCTCCATGAACAGAGAGCAAGTTTGTAGTTAGAGTTTAGTTATCCGCGCTTCAGATTCAAGTATACTGACATTGCGCGCATTACAAGTGCTTTAAATAGATAGATAGATAAAGCTGATAAAACATATAGGATTCATACTCTGTACTTTCTAACCAGTTTCAAATTCTTTTCATTATGTTCAATGTTAAGTTCTTTCGGAAAAGCTTTTTCCTGCAGTTATTTTGTAATTCCATTTCTTCTTGCAGCCACCTGTTCTGAGGTCATGGACGGTGATTATCAGCTGCCAGACAGCCGAATTGTTATCAGTCCAACAACAAGAGGTGATGCTGGTGCATTCAGAGGAGCCGGAGCACCTGGATGGATGGTAACTCCAGCAGATGAACCAAGAATCACCTTGCAACTGACTAAACCACTCACTGATGAACCGACACTGCTGGAGAAGCTGAACTTTTACGGCAATGTGAAGAACATTTCCGTTTCAGTCCAGACCTTGCCAACTGGAGAATTCGAGATATACAAGGACCGTGTTGACGTCTCCTCTGGCGCACTATCATTTGTGGAAGGTGGAAACAAAGGAGTAATGGTATATGCGGTTAAGATCTCTCTTCTTGAGACTTCAACCAGCGACCTTCCATTCGCTCTTCGTCTTCAGGTTTTCGCTTGTGTTAAGGGTACGTAAAATTATTACAGCGAATTGTAGATAATTGCCTGTGAAAGTATTATTAGCAGAGTTACATTGAAAGCAGTGTAATCGGCTGAAAACTAATATTTCAACCAGCAGCTGAAAAGAACAGGATTTAATCATATTAATTAATGAAGGGTAGGATTATCTGTCTTGTATCCAAACATATCTCTATTGTGAACTGCGCAGTAGCTCCAAGATCTAATCCAATTGATTTAACAGGGACCTGTGCCTAATGTGACAACAGAAATCTTCTATTTCAGTAAAATCGATCACAAACATTATTTGTTTATTTTTTACTCATGGTTATAATTTTTTTTTGTAAATTATCTTGTTTAAAGATGTTGTTTTGTGTATGCAGATTTGGCTGAAACTACAACATCCATCGGCACAACAACAATAGGTAACTTTCCTGACTCGTCTGTAAAATTATTTTAATTCGTTATTCATTTTTACAGATTGGATAAATTACAATTTCTTCACCCAGAGATAGCCAGATTTTTAACATTTACGCACTGATTGATACGAAATATTCTTAGAAGATAACTATAACCATCTATAGCAAGGAATTAAAAGATTTACCCTGAAAATGTCATTAGCGATTGTTTGAACGGAAACTTCTCATGCCTAAACTTTGGTTTTGTAGGAGTCATCACAACCACTCCAAACTATGAGGACTTCACCGGAACAGGATCACCCACAGAAAATCCATTCGAACCTGGAACCACCACAATGCAGCCAGCATCAACGTTCACCACAGGTTAGCCTTGCTCTAAACAAAATACACTGAAATCACTTAGTTCCCTTGTGCTTTATTTTCAGAAGGTTTTCAAATAATGTGAATGCTCATGCAGTACCTTTGAGTAATTCTCAGCCAAAAACAATTTGTAATAGTTATTTATTGGCCCATATGATAGCATATATATTTATCTGCAGATAGATGCATACAGTTATTTGGTTAATCACCATAATTTATCGGATGACCTGGATTTTATTCAGTTTGTTTTATTTTAAAGGCATTGGCTTCACAACATTGCCGGGTACAACCTCTGCGGGATCAACTGCAGGCACCACCGCGTCTCCAGGCACCACCGCTTCTCCACCACGTAAGAGTTTCTCCAAAAATCTATTTGTTCAATGAAAAACCGTGTGATGGTCGAAAAAGCCTTCTCACTAACAGTTAGGACCGAAAAACAGTCGTAGACATCTGTCTGAACCCAGACCATTTACTACTTTGACTATCTTCAGAGGCGGATCCTTCGGCCGTCTTAAGCACCTCGTGCAAGGCCTCGCCTCCACACCGTACTTAGGCTAAAATATGTGCAGCCGTAGGCTTTCATTGTTTTACACTGCAAATAATAATTATAACGTAGCTGTGAGTGTAAATCTGGCCTACATTTTGCCGTCAGGCCTCTCTCATTTACCCGCCGAAACTGCAGGCAACGCCGAGCAGAACAATCAAGTAAAGCTTATTTGCACAGCTAGAATGTAATCGTAATCTCGAGATTTCTACAGCGCCCAACGAAAGCTAGGTCGCAGGAACCATCTTATTCACAGGCGCTCAGTCAAAACAAAATCGATAGACAAAAGGGTTCGGTTCCAGGTCAAGATCCAGGAGTCGGGCAGTCAGACAGTCGGACGGCTACGGTGGATGTTGTTTTAAATTGAAGCGAGAAGAGAGATAAGGGGAAGAGGAAGAATCAGGATAAGATTTTTGGAAAAGAACTGTTTTCAATATAGCAGCTAAAGTTCTGCTAATGTTCAGATGGGCGAATGCACCACAATAAATGTTGCCACGCAATGAAGGCATTTATTTTAGCTTGATGTCAGGATGTAAAAAGCTATTTGCATAAGCAGTTAAATGTTATACTTGTAAACCATCCAATGAGCATTCAGATAGCACTACTTTCCGTGTGCTTCGTGACAATAAACGTCATGTAGTAGGGTTTATATAACACTACGTCGTCTTTTATTCAGAATGTAATGTGAATTGGTCGTGTCCCGCATATGGCATAACTCTATTTTGATTTTTCCGATGTTGTGCAGGTAGCCAGGGCTCTGTATGCAGTTAGGTTTCTTAGCTAATTCTTTCACTAATTCTCTAAGCTAACTATAGTACCATTTAGTTTTGGATTGCTTGCTCACATAACTAGAATATAATACAGCCGTATTTGTTTTATTTAAAGGAGCTTGCTCAGAAGTCATGACTGACAAATCTAAGCTTCCAGACAGCAGCATTGAACTCAGCCCATCCACTCTTGGCAGTCCGTCATCTCTCAGAGGTCCAACAGCAGAAGGCTGGTCAGTGACTGAACGAGATGAGCCTGCCATCACCATCAGCCTTACACCACCAAGAAGCACTCAGCCAGCACTCCTGGAAACAGTGTTCTTCTACGGAAATCTAAGAGCTGTGTCCGTGATGGTCAAGACTTCACAAAATGGTGCATTCGAACCATATAAGGGTGGCGAGGCCATTGAAGTCACTTCAGGAAAACTGCCATTTGCTACCGAAACAGAAGATGGAATAATGGTCTACGGAGTGCAATTCCTATTGCTGGATGCAATCATGAGCGACCTTCCGTTTACAGTTCGACTTCAAATGTATGCCTGCCTCCCAGGTAAGCTGCACTATTTCAACACTTTTATGGGGAAAAACATAAGCATTTATAGATGCTTTACTCCAATCGCCTTCCGAGAGTGTTGTTTTCTTCTGATACCGGATTGTTGCAAGAACCTAGGTTCAGGAAAGCTGTAGGATGACGTGCTTTAGCTGCTGCACTTTCGTATTTTGGATCGTCTGCCACAAAAGGCCCAACATGCAACTTGCTATAATATTTAAATCACTTGTTAAGACTCACTATTTTACTCTGGCGTTTGCATGGTTCCATCTTGGCCCCCTACTGAACATACATCCGCACCTCAGATTCAGATTTATTGACATTGCGCATGTAATAAGTGTTTTAGATAAATAATAAACATACAAATATAGCCCCTGTTCTTTTAACTAAGTACGTGTTCTTAAATTTAATGAACATTGTTTCAGATTAAGACAGGACATTTGTAAATTTTTTTAATAAACTACACCCACTTAAGAGAGCATGAAACTTTCTGACGGAATTCTTTCTCTTTTTTTAATCAAGAACATAACACTTTCATGCTAAATTGTATAAATACTAAACATCTTTATTATTTAAAGAAGCCACTGAGGCAACTGCAGCGCCTGGAACCACACCAAGCCAGACAACAACAACCGAAATGACACCAACAACAGAACTAGTTACAGGTGGAACAACACCAGGACAGGCAGGAGAAACCACCGTACCTGGTACCACAACGCCAGGACAGGCAGGAGAAACCACCGTACCTGGTACCACAACTCCAGTACAGGCAGGAGAAACCACCGTACCTGGTACAACTCCAGGACAGGCAGGAGAAACCACCGTACCTGGTACCACAACGCCAGGACAGGCAGGAGAAACCACCGTACCTGGTACCACAACACCACCAGCGCAGGTTAAAGAAACTACTGTACCCGGAACTACACAGCCACCTAGCACAGCTCCACCAACTACTGCTCCAACGCAGGCTCCAACAACACCTTGTGTCAGTGATGTTCAGTCACCAGCCACAGACAAATGTAAGTACTCAAAGCCATTTGCTTCATCTTCATGTAATATCCTGATCTTCAAAGTCATATTTTTCGTTTGCTGTGGAGTCTCATAGCTGTGCCCAAAATTCTGAAAACATTTGTGTACTTAAGCAAGCTTAGCTGTACTGTTTCGCTTAATTCTGAAATTATGCTTTGCAATTCTGAAACAATTTCACTTGTGTCATTTGGTTACCATGCTTCAGTACTATTATTCGTGTTAGAATGAAATGACCAACACCCCCTTTATGACTCTAGTTTCATAAACGAACTGTTTAAACTGTTCTCTCCTGGATAATCTGGCATATGTACAGTTGTGCTCTTTTCTCACAGACATCCAAAACCCTTTTAACGGTGCCACAAAATTATTTATAGAATCACTTCAAAAGACTTTTCTCCCATGTTTAATCATCAAGTTAGATGTTTCATTTATATTTAAATACCTTGTTTTCGTCTGCTCTTCACTGTGGTAATTCACTTTTGTTTTTTCAAAGGCTCATACGGAGGAAAGGTTTACGAGCTCAACAGCGTTTGGACTGATCCTCAATCAATGTGCTTGAGTTGCACTTGTCTGACAGGCGGAGTCACTTGCACTAATCTTCAAGCCCTATGCGACTTGACATGTTCTGTGAGTATCTTTTGACTGGGGCTAAACACCCTTAAAATTCTTTTAAATGTCTAATAATTAACTATATACGAACTTACATACAGCTCAACGCTTTTCTAAGGTGAAGTGCTATATTAAGTGTCTTGATACTAACATAAAGTTATCTGACCCATCACACGAACTCATCAATTTCAGTGCAGGTCTTTCACTCAAAACAGAAAACACTCCTCTTCCACAAATTGTATCCTGATTCCTCCTCTTCCCCTTATATCACTTTCCGGTTGGAATGCAAACACCAAACACCATAGCCGTTTTATTGTCTGCCTGCCCTACTCTTGGATCTTGGACTGGAACAGAAACCTTCCCACCTATCGATTTTGTTTTGACTAAGCGCCTGTGAATATGCTGGTTCTCGCGACTTAGCTTTCGTTGGGCGCTATAGAAATCTCGAGCTTAAGATTACGATTAAGATAAACTAAAAATTAAAAGGCTGGAGTTACCATGCTGAAAATGGTTAGCTCTGTGAAGTTTGGCGTGAATTCCGTTAGGACTTTTTGATTTGGTCAGCACAGCTCTCAGAAGGGCTACTAAAATTTGGGTTCTTGCTTTTAACTGAAAAATTTAGGCTAAAATGTCTTAGATTATTTTATCAGTATCTATATCTGCTGAATTTTATTTCACAGGGTGAATTGATTAAAGTCGAAGGCCAGTGCTGCCCTGTTTGTCGTAAGTAACTACATGTATTACAATCTGTTACCAGATTTAGGCTACATATGTCTAATTCTCTTGCAATTTTGTACCAACATACCTTGCAGAGTTCAACATACTAGCATGCCGACACTTGCTGCTTGATTGATTGTTCATTGTTTTTTAAACTTGGTTCTGTGGTTAATAAGTCTTTTCTCTACGTAACATAAATACTTAATGCCACAAAAATTATAGGCCTATTAAATTATTATAAAAGGCAGTCTTCTTAACTATCAGTGTGAAGTGGTTTAGGCATGTTTGTAATCAACTGCCGCTTTCTCAAAGAACATATTATAATCCTTTCATATATACATACATATATAAATTTATCACGGTTGCAAGTTGCCATTTTTATTAACCTTCTTGTTTTTTCAATGCAGAACCAAAGACCGACTTGTGCCTCCTTGAAACAAAGGAAACATTACCAACAATAGATGGCTGTATACCACAACAACCGATCCTAGAGACATCTTGTACAGGGTCCTGCTCTTCCACTGTCGCAACATCTCTCATGTCCTCTAACCTTACTAGCACCTACGCAGCATGCCAGGCACTCGATAAGAAAGAAGTTAGAGTGACGCTGAAATGCCGTTAGTATATATTTTGATTACTTTTCACATTCAAACTTGGTAGTCTTGATTGGCTATTTCCGGAGTTGATGCCAGTATTCAGGAGGCTTACCTAGAGCCAAAGATGACTCAAAAAACGAGAAATTTCCGACCCGAATAACATGTTGACAAAGTGAGTATGTATCACTGTGGGATCGTAATGCTCCAGTTTTTGTCACCTTTCACGGCTGCAACATTGGTTCAGAATTCTCATGCTTAACATGAAAGGTGTAAATAAGTTTGCAGGAGTTCAAACCAAAGAAACAAAGGCCCCCGTGTTTTGTAAATTCAAAATCTTATAGATTAATTAGACTAAAAACCGACACAATAAGCACGAAACTGTTGTTTACACGTGCACAATCGTCGTCGTCGTCATCGTCATCATCACATGTTACTCTATGCTTTTCTCCCTCTTCCCCTTATCTATCTTGCAGCTCCAGTTCCTTAACAACGTACACTCTAGCCCTCTGCCTCCCTGCCTGCCTGCCCTTTGGATCTTGACCCTGAACCGAATCTGACCCTAGCTGCCTATCGATGTGCTTTAACTAAGCGCCTGGGAGTAACCTGGTTACCGTGATTTAGCTTTCTTTCGGCGTTATAGAAATCTAGATTTTACGATTACGGTTGTACTCTGCATTCCAGACTCGGACAAATTTGTTTACTTTACTTTCTTGCTCTGCAGTTCAGTCAGTAAGCTATTAGTCTTACGCAAGCGTTCTCTTTTTAAAAGTATCCACTGATCTCTTAACTGCCCAGCCAGTGGTAGAGTTAGGAAGCAAAGACCGAAAGTGCATAATTATTACGACAACATGGAACGCTGCGCAAACAGGAACATTGAGTCTGCGTTGTCCGCGTATACTTAGAAGCCATCAGATGAATGCGGAGTTTACGATCGCTATTACGATTACCAGACAACGTGTCATGCAATCCATTCCGCTGGTAAGCTTAATAGGACAGCCGACCTCTTTTGTTTCTTCACATAATATATATGAATATGTGACTTTTGTAGCCGACGGCTCGGAGAGAACGCATTCCTACTACGTTATAACGAGCTGCGGTTGCGCTGCCAGCTGCATGTGTGCGGCGTCCAATCCCTTCCAGTGAGATCTACTCGACCACCTGTTGCCATGAACATTTCTTCGCTGACTAGGACAATTACCTAACGTCGCAGTTCTTGAGATTGACTTTCGAACGATCAGAAAATCATAATCGTTCTTAAAACTCAAATATTTGACTTTACTCAAAGTTTGTGGCAACTAAATAAAGACTCTGCATGCATTCAAACCTGTGTCTACATTTCTGCATTTTACTGATTATAGAAGGCCATTAGGGCAAATCCATTTGAGGGGCTATTAGACCCCCGCACGTCCTTCCCCTTGCATTGCCAGGGAAGCTTACACTTAATTAGGGTTCGTCTTTAAAGGTTGGCCGCAAAAATGACCTATTGTAGACTTTATTATTATTATTAATATTATTATTATTATTACTATAATTATTATTATAAGTCCCGAGGGATCATAAGTACCTCGGGCATCAATAATAATAATAATAATAATATTATTATTATTATTAATTCTAAAGAGAATTATTATATTTTATTATTATTATTATTATTATATTTATTATTATTTATTATTTATTATTATTATCATCATCATTATTATTAAACAGACATTTATAACGCGCACAATTAACAACAGCCTCAAAGACGCGTGAAGACTCCTCTCTTCCTTGTCCGTATTTGGCATTATCCACCTTACGTCCGCACTTCAGCGAAGTAACAAGACTCGGATTAGACTACCCTGTTGATCTTGTAGGGTTCCCTGCGCTACAGGATCCGGAATTTGATACTGCCGCATCCAGTAAAAGAACAAATTTAACTCTTTGAATTCGGTCGATCTAGGTATCTCTGTCGTACAATGCAGTTGTTCAGCCCGCAATTTGGTTGTTGTGTTTTACTCCAACCTGTCTATCAGTGAACACGTTATTGCTATATGTAGGTCTGGCAATTATCACATTCCGTGATATCCGTAGGATTAGGTGCCCTGTTCCATTTTCTGCCCTAGTTTGTTTTGAGTAATGTCCTGGTCTCTGTCTTGACTACTGCAACTCGCCTCATACTGGCATTTCAAGAGCTAATTTGATGAAGCTTCAAAGAGTCAAAAATACTTTGCAAAAGCATCACTAAGAATCCAAAATATGAACACAAGCACCGATCCTAAAATGATTTCATTGGCTGCCCATAGTAAATCGTATAATTTGCAAGACATATTCCTATATAAAACTACATTTCCGCCGACCTCGCATTCTGTGCTGACTTCAAGACGTGCCTCTACTCCACCAGGTTTTCTGACTGTCTTGATCTGACTATTCCATGGGCAACGACAGCTCTAGGCAGGCGTGCCTTTCCTGTCGCTAGCCGTAGACTCTGGAACTCTCTTCCCGCAAACATTCGCTCTCGCTCTGCAAAGTCTGCCTTGACCTTCAGATCTCGACTGAAACTCATCTTGTCCTGGCTCATTTCCTCCGCAGGCTGTTTCTGTGTTTTCTCGGACTCCCTTGTTTTACAGTGGCGCTATAGAAGTTTTCAGATTATTTATTTACTTTAATGCTGTAAATAATTAAAATCTTTGCAAGCCTAGCGCTAAAATTATCTGTGGCTCTATAGGTTAAACTCTATAGGCCTTCCAGAAGTTTACGATTGAGCAGCAGTCGCTCTGTTGCAAGTCTGCCTATCAGAAACCATTCATTTTTTACGACTGGTATAAGGGTTGGATTTGCTGGAGGTGGCTTTCGATCCACGTAGGCCAAAAGTTGATTTCCAGGCGTACAAATCGGCCCGGGGTTCGGTTTTAACCCCTCCTAGCAGCTCAAAGTTCAGTCCATTAATTGCATACTAATACACAACTATACAAATACACAACAATCAAAATATGCAACTCCCTCCTTGCATGTTCAAAAGTCCACATACGACAGAGGCAGAGTATCGACGGCGCTGAGTGATTATCATGAGTGACGGACTTGCTCAAGGTTGCTTCCTACGTGAGCGGTTTCATACACAATATAGGCACTGGAGTCTGCCCTACAAATGTATTCGTACATTAACCTAACCCTAGAAGGAAGTTCTGCGCATCCATACGTATTAAAAACTCAATCCGTCTAGAGCCATATGCAGGCTGACAGCCTCCCAAACCCACGACTTTTGATTCAGTTGACTTCTACATTCAAAATGCATCGCTGCTGACTTCAGTAGATGCTGTTCTTCAGTCGATGACACAAGTTGTCAATCAACCGGTCCCTTCTATAAGAATATCGCTCGCTTGAGAGCTTCTTCGTAAAGGCGCTACAAAAATCTGTAGATACACACTGTATGTGCAGATATATTTGTATACGCAGTATTTCGTACAAACAAACTAATATACAAACGTATTTATGTACATGCAATGCATACATATATACTGTACATGTATACATACGTACATACATGCATATATACATACATACATACATGCATACATATATACATTCATGTATGCATACATAAGCATGCAGATATACATACATATATGCATAGGTATATACATGCATGAATGCATGCATACATACATACATGCATATAAACAAACATAAATATATATACATATATACATGCATACATGCATACGTGCATGCGTTATTCTAATTTGATGCAGAGGCTACAAGCAAATTATAACACATGCATTCCAACTGCAGTTATTATTATGAGCAAGACATTAATCAATGGCAATAGAAATGCATACAATAGACACAGGGTGACGGGGGCTGTAGATGAACGTTCTTCAGTCTGTGTGCACACCTCTAGCTGTTTGCATCTGTCTGTGTATACGTATTTGTCTATATGTCTGTGTATGTTTGTGTGTGAAGTACATCTCGAAGGCCTGCCTCCGTTGTCAAAATAATAGAGTACATTAAGAACAAGTTCATCTATAAGCATACAAGGCTCATATAACTGGAAGGGTCAAAAAGCGCCAGCTCTCGCAAACACGTAAATCCCAAACAGTTGATTCCCATCAAGGGTTGATTCAGTAGTTGACACCATGTTCAGACTTCCTGGTCCATGTTTCATTGAGAATGAGAGATGACGACATCGGCATGACGAATGAACCATCGCAGCACACGGCTACCCTCACCGAGTGGCGCTCCGTGGGCAGATGGCAGAAGCCGTGATGTCCGGATTTCCCTCAGGCCACCAGGTCAGTGTACACCAGGCATTCGTCAGTAGCTGGCCAGTTGGTCGTAATACCTCTCCGTGAATAACCCTCGACGTCACCTCATGGATCTTGGGTCCCAGTTAAATCACCAAATCCAAGATATTCCGGTCGCAGTTGACAATATGTAAGTCTTGTGTTTCATTGTCCAAACTAAAACAAGACTATCGGTTGCAGGTTGACCAATTAAAATGGTGCTTCAGTGGTTTGTGCCAAATACCGTCCAAAATGTAAGAAATCAAAGGCGGAATTAAGTACAACTTCAGAATGCAACATCGGACACGGTAGAAGTTCAAACACACGAGAATTGTGGGGGGAAATCAGTACATGACGAATCGCTCTATCAAAACGAACTATGCATGTCAACGATAGCCATCTTGAATTGGCCGCCGCGACACCTAGGGAACAGGTCATCTACGTATCTGCCTGATTACCTGTCTGCCTGTCTGTCTGTCTCTGTCTGTCTGTCTCTCTCTGTCTGTATGTCTGTCTGTATGTCTGTCTGCGTTTTCTACGTAGCTCCTGGCTGTAGTCGATTACATTTTCCAAGCATGTGCGTCATTGTGACTGTGACATATACAGGCTGTCACGTGGTGGCGTTTCGTCTATTTATCAAGTGGCGCCAATTGCCCTGCCATGATATCTGTGGGAACACTAAGACACGGATGGAATGCGGAGAGGGAGAATCGGAAAATCAGGAGAACCAGAAAGTGGGACAAGAGATGGAAGAACGAAGGAGGATTTGGAGGACGAAGAGGGTACTGAAGAGCAATGAGGACGAAGGGATGAAAGAAGAGTGATAGAAGCGAGATAGACAATGGGTAGGAAACAGAAGGCTTGGATCGTGTAAAACTGTCGTCTGTCGAATACCATCTCCCACGCCTCTTCCTCTTTATACCCTTACTCCACCCACTCCCTGTCCTCGTCTCTTATATTTATACCTCTGTCCGTTTCCTTCTCTTCTTTTATTCCCAGCCATTGTCGCTCTCCTTCTTCCTCTTCATCACCCCTTCTCCTCGATTCTCCTCAGCATCCGTCTTAAGCCAGGAAACACAATCGCGTCCTGGACATTGTTATCGAACTCTGATAACGTGACGCTGGCTTTCGATGTGTAAATCGTGGACAGTCGGCGCCGCCATTAACTCGAACAATCGCCTCGGACTTCTAAATAGACGCATCGGTCGATCGTCGGCCGCCCGGCCATCCGTCCAGCACCAGGAATGCACGCATCTGGGAAACTGGCTTCAGCCTCAGCACCAACAACAGCAGCCGTTGCATCATCATCCACCACTGATGGCCAACTCCCTCTCGTTTTATTTATATTAACGGCGGCGTTAACTTGGTGATTCGCAAATCTTCGTGAAGGGGATGCTCGTCGAGCAAGCGGCGGGAACATTAAAAACGAATCTGCTCAAAGCCAACAGAAATTTCTTTACTTTAATCAGCTGAAGTTTGCGGATAGTTGAATCAGCGTTTCATTGTAGCTTCAGTCGCCGTAATTGCGGGACAATTATTCAAAAAGCAATGTTGTACACACTTAATAAATTATTTGATTTTAAACACTTGGTGTACATTCCTACATTTGAAGATTAAGTTGCGTCGACCTAAGCTAGCACATATTTCAAGGTCACTTTTTGACTCAAAGGTATTCTATCAATAAGTAAAATGTCAAATTATGTAGACAAGAAATATACACGCAAGTAACTGATTTACACATGAAAACACAATTCCGACCACTTTTATCTGGTCTTTCTTGAGCCATGTTAGAACACTGTGTTGATCAGTGTTCACGAAGTCTAGTAAGTTTTACTTATTACTCAAATATTCAGGTGCGATAGAATAATGGTGGTCGGGTTAAAGAGCTTTTAATGGTTGCATATCGCCATCTGTAACTTTTGAAACAGGCAAATGCTGTTGTACTAATGGTATTGGCTTTCAGCTGGGATTCTTTGTTTCGTATTTAAAGGCCATATAGACTTGGTGACACACTTGTTTGAGAAGAAAAGACAAGACAGTATGAAGGATGTTCGGAAAGAATCAAAGAATCTTCTCTGGCGTTTTTGTGGTATCTTCTGGATCAATCTTGTGACGGCGCTTCTTTCTGCAGATAACGCAATGCACAACAGTCAAGGTCAGAGTGATGTTTTCAAAATTTATAACACAAAGATGCAGCCACAGTACTGACTATACTGGCTAGCCATATGCATCAAATACGATATGTTCATGGTGTTCTCTCTCTCGTGCGCGCTCTCTCTCTCTCTTTCGCTCTATCTCTCTTTCTCTCTTTCTCTTTCTAAGAAATCTTGCCAGTTTCTATTTAAGAGCACCTGCAAATATTAACTGTGTCAAGCGTAACGAAAGATTTACGGATTTGAAGTAGGGTAAGGAGACACAATGTCGTTGACTCATCAATGGAAGAAGGCCAGTGACGATCAGGTCTCTCCAGGATTAGGCTAGAGTACGTGAGGCAGCGGAACCTAGCAATCGTGAACGGATCGCTGACTGGAAACGAAGTAAACATTGCTCCTTGGGCTGAACGAACCAATGAAGATCTCTGGGTAATGAAGATCTTTTCGACAAGAAGCTAGTATGAAGTGTTTCGGATTTGGTCCAGTGCATGAAAGATGTAGCTTTGATCATCACTAAAGTTGTTCAACAACTGAGGAGACAGTTGAGAACTGACTGGAGCTGAGAAATATTACATCGATTCTCCAGGGACCTATCATTCCGCTATTTCAATGGACAGACTAACTCGTATACTAATTAATCGCTCGACTTCAGGGTTTCGCAAATTTCTGGCTATTATAGCTCCATTAAAAAAGGTTCTGTATGTTATAACGTATAAGAACATTAACAGGACTCTACTTACGCATGATGCATTTTGCCTATACGGTGTCTATGTTGACGGATCACAGAGGCTGCGATGGAAATGCCAATTAGAAACTTTTACTTAAACATAGATCATTTTATATATGTAGTCCAAATCCGACCTAAACTGGTCTAAACCCAAACTGGTCTTAACAACAGTAAGTTGGTAAAACGCGTTTCAAAAGCGCTAAGAAACTAGTTGGCACACTCTGTGGCAGCAATTTATCTCGGAGTCATTTTTAGAATTGGCAGCATTTGTGTATCCGAAAATTCCATTTCACACCAGTCTTAAGGTCTTCCGACGTGTCATGACATCTACTTTGATGGGAGTAGCTCTCTGTGTTACAGTAGCCTGGAGTCTTACTCGCATCGACCCAGTGACCTGAATCACTCTTGCTTAAACGCACCCTGCATGCTTTGATTCTAGGCCTGCAGGGTACTGTGCTGATAGTTGCGGCATACACGACGACGATAGTTATGATAATAGACACTAAGTATAAAAGCTAGCTGTTATAATTGCTTTGATTTGCTTTTAGCAAACACGGGTTGGTTGGAGACGTCTGCCTAGTGTTATAGAGTGGTTTAAGGAGCCTGTTTTGTTATAGGGCCTACACTTAAGTACCAATCATAATCGTAAACTCGAAGTTTCTAAAGCGCTACTTAAAAGCTAAGCGCAGGGCACCAGCTTATTCACTTGCACTGCATCAAATCGATGGGGTTGTCCAAAGATGCCATGTCAAGAACCAAGACCGGTTGCCAGAAGACCAGAGAGAGAAGGGAAAACGGGCTATTAGGGTATGTTGCGTTTACCAAAAAAGTACAATAAATTCCTTAAATTTAGCTATTTATAACTTAAACTATGCTTCATTTCATTTGCCTTCTTCTCTTTCACGAGCTGTTTCGGTTGACGTGCTTAAATATTGGAACACTCTTCCTGCATCTGTCTGTTCTGCTCAGTCTCTTGTGTCGATTGGGTCTCAACTTAATACCCACTGTTTCAGTTGGTTTATCCACTACAGCCTGCATCTCTGTTTCAATGGACTGAATTTAGGGCATTGACCTGATCACGACTTGTTTTTGCAAGCACAAAACTTGGACTACCGTAAGCTGTCCCTTGGAAGCTCTGATTCAGCCAAACTGGTCAGAAAGGACCTCGATTAGGTTAACCAAACCGCCTTTAGCACTTATGGAGTTCAATACAACACAGTGCAACAGAAATTTGATAATGCCCTCCCTACAAAGTTCAGAAGTGCACATTGAAGCTGGGCAACAAGAAAGACTCAGGTAAGAACCATCAACAGACTAGAAGATGTAAGTTTCAGTTTAGAGCGAAGATGATCTCAGTAAAAAAAGTTGTAAACATGGGAAGGTAAAGAGTTCCAGATGGAGGGACCAGCAACTATGAAGAACGCTGACCACAGACAAGATAAGACAATCCTGAAACTGTGGTGGATAGATCGAAGTTCCTCCCCTGCAACTACCCAGCCTCCAATACCCGCAAGTTCCTTGGGAATCCCAAAAATCTATTGTCACGCTGCAGCTGCTGTGAGCGCTCTAGCTGATGAAACATACGATCTATGAAGTGCCGTGGCCAACTCAATCATCCATCGCCTGCCCATCACTCCAGATGCAACAGCCCAGACAACAAATCGCAGACCATGCACAGTATCCATGCAATAACGACGGCCATCTTTAGAGGATTTAAACTACGCTCTGTCCTGCCTATAGGTGTGCCATTGCAAAACGTTTTGTTACCTTAATTGACTTACAGGTATATTTAATTAAATATTTTTATGTTCTGCGTGCAATATATGCATTATAACAGCGCTGTACAAATCATACGCCTTGAATGCCGTGTTAACAAATGCATTGCTTACTGACTGACTTAGAATGCATGTGCTATGTTCAGCGTGTAGCTTAAGTATCAAATAAAAATGTATTTATGTATTGCGTATGTATTTATGTATGTCCATACATGTATGTATGTATTTATGCATGTATGCGTGTAGGATATGCATGTATGTATGCATGTCCATATATGTTTGCTTGCCAATGTCCTTTAGTCTGAATGGGTGTTTGCTGTGTCGGCTCTGTCGCCCGCCAGTCTATGTTTCTTTCCATCTGTCCTTCCTTCTGTCTCTCTGACCGAATGTTCGTATGTCCGTCTATCCGTCCGTCCGTCCATCTGTCTGTCTGTCTGTCTGCCTGTTTCTCTGTCCGTCTTTATGTCGCTCTGTACGCATTTCTATTTATAGAATAAATGTATATATGTCTCCATCTATCTGTCTGTCTGTCCGTCTATCCGTCTATCCGTCTGTCTGTCTGATAGTCGTGCACCTGTCTGTCTGTCGGTCAGTCTGTCTATCTAGAAATTGGCCTCTACGTCTCCCTTACTGGTGGCTTAGCTATAATGAGATTTTGCCGACTGACAATTATAAGTGCGTGAGTATGTGGATGTGTGACACCGGTTAATCTATAAGACTGGGAAGGCGAACTAAATCCAGAGGAATAGCTGAAGAAGCAGTTTCTGAAAGAGGCGACGCTGTTGCATACCTATATACGTATATACGCACTGTGTAAAAAGCGGCATTTATCATACTGCCAGACGCGCATGTGTACATCGGCCGAATGGCAACAAGCAGCAAAAGTCGTTTCTCTTATCACGCTCAAATCCAATCCGTTTTCCTTAAAAGATTTTCCGTGCACAGACCACGCCGGTAATCTCACCAATGGCCATCCATCCTCGGAAATGTGTCGCGATGTCGTCTACATTATAACATATTATAGATAATAATAATAAGCCTATTTGTGTTATGTTGTTTATGTTAAAACATGTGACAGAGCACATGCAGTTATTCATAGGCCTACATATACATCGTACATATTATTTATATGTGTGTATATATATATACACATTCTCGTGACCCTTTCTAACGGGTTGCGAAAACATATTGAAGAAAGCGCCATCATGTGGATGATTAATGCGTGCATGAGATCGGAAATGACCCGCAGTAGATTCGAATCCAGCCCGAGGCTTAATAAGCTTTTCACGACTCGCTAACTTTTATGCAAATTATTTCGGTCGAGGCGAGTATTTGACATCCACGTTCTACTTAGCCAAGAGCAGCTTTATCGTTAAAACTTCTCTTCTATGGTGTAAAAGGCATTATCTCTGAAGAATTAATTCGAATTTTATGCAAATTGCCACATTTTAGCATGAAAGCGTTCACGCCAGCAAATGTCGCCAAAAAGAAAGCAACTGGTCTGAAGATACAGCCAGATGAATATGCACTGGGATCATGATAAAACTTCTACTGCTCATATAGAAATACAATTATTCCACATCACATGCTTTAATTTATTTTCCCAATTTCCATTTGATTTACCTTATTTTCACTGCTTTATATAATTCTCTAAATTCTGTCTTGCATCTTACTAGTAACAACTCGAGCTCGCTAAGTACTTGGATGGGCTACTATCGATAGAATGCTAAGCCATCTGATGCCAACTCAGTCCTTCATCTTTTCTGGGTCGGTAAATAATTACCTTGATCAAAGTATGCAAGCTATTTGGTGCCAACTCAGTCCTCCACCTTTTCTGGCTTGGTATATGATGACCTTGAACAAAGTATGCAAGCCATCTTGTGTAAACTCAGTCTTTCATCTTTTTGTGGTCGGTATATAATTACCTTGAATAAAATATGCAAGTTGCATGAAGGTTAAAAAGGCTCCTGTTCCTGACGGCTTTGGTTGTGTCTACAATGGCGTTCAATTCAGTGCAATCTCCATTTACCCACGCTGTATTTTGTGCTGTATTCTAAACCTCGGATTTTCGGCAAATACGGCAGATGTGAACATCATCTTCTTTTGTTACACGTGTCATACACGATCTTCATCGCGAAACGGACTTGTCTGCTTTTATTTGCACGGCAGGAAAGGCGTCGTTCAAACATTCCTGGGTTCTGTTCGATTTCAGAAGAACTATGTTTCTGTTTTAGTTGTTCTGTATTTGCTTGTAACTATTCTGTAAATATTTTCTAAGGCTTATCTGTCGATGCCTTTTGTTTTTCCTGTTTTTATCTCTCTCTACCATCCGTGCGCATGTCTTAAGCGCGTATGCCTTTGTTTCTTCTTATGTAGCTCCATCTTAGTATGCTCCTCCCGTGTGTCTTCATTCCTCTTATCAAATCTAATCTAATATAAAATAATGAATTCTGTAGCGCAATTATAATAATGCCCAAGGCATCAATCGACGGTCGGGTAAAGTCGCCGTATGCTCTTACTGTAGGCCTATATTTCTACAGCCTGTTAACTTGGTGCGTGTAAGTGTAGCATTAATTGTACTGCTTAATTATCAAATAATAATCGCATTTCTAAATGCGTTCGGGTTTAACAGTCTGGAGACCAACTTACTAGCACTTAGCGCTGGCTTTAATCGAAATACCTTCCGGACTAAAGATCTTATATTTGCTTTGCAACTTTCTTGAAGCGATGAACAGTTGTGAATTCTTACAAAGAACTACATTACATGCGTTAGCCAGTATGTTTTGTTTAATGTAATGTCATTCTTTGATTTCTTCCTCTTTTGTATGCGCTGTTTTTCGTACAATGTAGACGTTCGCGCTAATAAAGATTACTTACTTCCTCACATTATGTCATTATGCCACATTATATGCGGCGTTATGTTAACGAGTTTGGTCAATGATCATGCGGTTGCGGGTTCGACTCCGTGCAATGACCCTGGAGAAGTTGTTTGAGCGCACCGTGCCTCTGTCACCAAGCAGTATAATTTGGTACCGGCGTAAGCTGGGAAGTAAACGGCAAGTCCTGCGATGCACTTGCCCCGTGTCCAGGACCTTGGGATTCTTCCATTGCCATCTCAAGGGCCTAAGAAAAAGAAATGAGCGGCTCTCCTACGTCTCATTTGTGAGATACGGGATACTTTATTTTACTTTTACATTATGTCACTCAGTTTCTTTTCGTGACGAGTTGTTCTGCTTGGCTGCAGACAAAGGAGGTCAGCTCTGCGACACAGAAACATTTCGAGCCGACTGTCCGGAAGGTCGTGTGATACTCTTGACCTACGCTCGCTACGGTCGAATGGAAATCGGTCGGTGCGTCCAGCTGGCGATGGGCTACGTCGGATGCCAGAGTGATGTGCTGATGCTGGCCGATAGAAGATGCTCGGGAAGGCGCATCTGCGATATCAGGGTTCCAGACGCAGAGTTCGAGAGTACGAGACCGTGCCTCAAGGAACTCAAGACGTACCTCGACATCAAGTACACTTGCATACCAGGTGGGTCGATACCACGTGGACTGTCTTTTAGCTCCAGGGACAACGATTGGTCCTCTTGTAGTTTGTAAAAATTAGGGTCTTGTTTGTAGGGCGAGACTCTTTCGATAAGACCAAGAACTTTCCCTTATCTTTCGTGCAGATCCAATTCCAAACACCACATACTGAGCCGCATGACTGCCTGCCTGAGTCTTGGATCTTGGCCCGGAACCGAACCCTTCTACCGAACCCTTCTTGCCTATCGATTTTGTATTGATTGATCGCCTGTGAATAATCTGAATCCAGCAAATTAGCTTTCGTTGGGCGCTGTAGAAATCTCGACTTCATGATTACGACTACGAGGATGAGCACAGGCGGCCATTGGTCGCACGATTATTCTGATTTTATCACAGCTGGCTGTTAACTGGACAACATCGGAATAACTGCACCAGTAGTCACAGCGTAAGTTCATTCTGTTCTCTTCTCCGCCCATTCCCACTCTATGCTCTAGATCCCAAATTCAAATACTGATACCAACGCCATAAAGACATCCTAAGAACCCGAGTCAGTGAAGAAGATGGAGTGAAAGACTGAGAGGCAGAATCATTATTAGACCCATAAAGATGGCAGTAATGACTAAGCTATGACGTAAAATATTTCGATAAAGAGCTGCTGCAACTGAAAGTTCTTGCCAGCATTTGTTTTAATCGCTGAACAAGAAATTATGTCAATATACACAGGCCATTAGTCTAAATAACGTCCAATATGCATACATACCGACTTATATTTGAAAATAAATATGCATATTTATTAAAAGCCATATAATGTATTGATAGGCCAATTGCGCAGCAGTGAATGATAGGTCTACTCGTAAACCGCGCATGCGCCCTTCATCCGCGTAGCCAGTATATCATCCTCCCACCGGCGGTTGCGGAGACAGAGTGGATGCGATGGTGCTGTCTTATTTGCGGTTCCACTTGAAGGTGTTGACACGTCACATTTACAACCTCCGCGGTCGTTACAGACAGCCTGCTGGACCACATGTATCTGTCGTCCTTCTAGTGTGAGAGTTAGGGAGTGGGTGGTGGGTATGTGGGTGGGGGTGTGTGGAGGCATCGTCGTCTTTCGTGTCAAAGTCGAGAGATTGCAATCGAAGAATGTACGACGGAGCGACCAATCACTCCGTAATTGCACCATTTCTGCAAATATCAAGGCCCAGAACTGTCGGTCTCGCGGAAAATTAGTTTCAAGAATGCACATTTGTATATATGTTCACATACAGACAAATTCACGCATACAAAGACACAAACAAACAAACCAAACTATACACAGGCTATACTATACTTAGTGGTTTACATAATATACAAGCATATGTTATGTCTTAAACTATATATATATATATATTATATATATATATAGCAATGTTAGTTACGATATTAGTAAAAGTGGACATCAGGCATATAATATTATATACCCATACTATATATTTATATGCATATATACCGATATGTTTACATGGATATATATATCTATATATATGAATGATAGTGAATATTACAAGATTACCACTGGATTTCGCGAAGGAGGAAACCAGATGATAATGAGTGCAGTCTGGGTATAACGACGTTACAGTAATCAAGGGGCGATGGATGGTCGATGGGTCGGTCGGTCGATCGGTTGCCAATGTATGGGAGGAACAATTGAGGAACGGGTGGGAAAATTGTCGCCTGGAATCCGTTTACAGCATACAAAAATCCGTTTGCGTCCATCCATTAGAGACTCGTCCAAAGTGGAAAGGCAAACAGTGTAGGGTGAACATGCGAGAGTCTTGTTCATTAAGCGTAGGGGGTCAAGACTCGTATGTACGCCGGGTGTGTACCGGACTGGGACCGTCTTACGTCTGGGCGTCGCTTAAGACTCTGACGCCGTCTTCCTCACGCGGTCTGGGGTTTGAGAGCAATTGTGCGACCGCAATTTGGCGCTTCTGAGGAGTTCATTTTCTGGAGTTTTGGACAGGAATACTGGGGTTATATTCACATCTGATTGGCTTCATCATCATCATCATCATCATCATCATCATCATCATCATCATCATCATCATCAATCATCAAGATCCATGGGCAGAAAACCCGTTTGTGTCCAGTGCACATAATATCACCTGGCTACATATTCTGCGGTCCTGTGCCAGCATGGTCAAGCTGTGTGAATCCTTCTGGCACCAATCTTTGATATCATCCATCCACGCTCTTTTAGGTCTTTCTCGTCGCCCATTTCCATCTATAGCTACCATCATCACACCTTTTAATTTTCTGCTATTTTCCATTGTACATATATGTCCGAATAAACCCAGTTTTCGCTTGGCTTACTAAATATTAATCCCCTTCCTTTATTCTAGACAACTGCTGTTAGAACATGAATAAACAGTTTACACTGGCTAGAGTGAGTTAGAGAATTTCTGGATAATCGCTGTTTTTTTTATTCATTAGTATAATAGTTTGGGTATATATGTTTATCTGCCTAACGTCCAGTTTTACTAATATCGTAACTATCATTGCTATATATATATATATATATTCGTTGTTTTTATTCAATAGTTTTGTTCAGCAAGTGTTAAGAACTTCCCCTAGATCTCTGCACAGTCGTCATTTCGGGAAAAGGCTCCAACTTTCACGTGCCCTGGGTTGTAAGGCGAAAACTCGATCAATCAGACGGCATTTGGCAAAGATTCAGTATTTCGTAATTGAAATCTGGCTTTATCTGAAATCAGTTAATCATTCCCTGTCCAAAAGAGAAGGTCGTTAAAGCGCCATCCTCCGTATTGCTCGCATAGTTCTATCTTGTTTTGCATGCATCTTCCCCAAATCTACAAGTTTTTCCTATCATGCGCTGCCTTCGTTTGTAATAAGAAAATATCCTTCTATCTACGAAGCACTTAATCATTTCATCCCGACTAAACTGATTATAGAATACATTACAGTAAATCACATTGCATAACATAAAATTACATCACATTAGTAATAGCAGTATAGTCGATGACACGAATATAACATTCCTGGTCGTAATACTGTCATATCGACACTTTGAGTGATAAACGGGGTTAGTAACAGTAGTAGTTAGCTCAGTATTATTGTGAGGCTTAATATAAGTAATATTTTTAAAGTAACATCAAGCATGCCTTCGATACAGCCCAGCTAGTAATATTGTTAAAGTAACATCAAGCATGCCTTCGATACAGCCCAGCTTCAACTCTGTAAGGTTCATTAGACGCATATCTACACCGTTACACGTGAATATTTTCATGGGGAAGTCTATAATCGTTCTGTTCTCTTTCGATGGGGCTGAACTAGGAGCGCTTCTGAGTAGCCATCTTGAGGAGGCGCTATATAAATGTTCGGCATAAATGAATTAATGAATTCCAGAGGTCGATGCTTAACAAAGTCACAAAAGCACACACATACACTCAAGTAAACAGACGCATAAACGTGGTTAATGAACTATATGAGCTATATTCTTCTTTCTCTCCCCCTCTCCGTGTTCCGCAGGCGCCTGAAGTCTGTACTGTTTAACAGTGATTTTACTTTTTCGGGTCTCTGTTGAGTTTATTCTCTAAGAGGCGCTTTATAAATCTCAAATTACAATTACAAAATTCAATTTAATGAATACCTATATTTGAAGCACGTGGTATTATTTATTGCCATGAACGTGTACCATTGTTTAAAGCACTTATTCGATGCTGTCGTCTTTCAGTTGAAACTATATCGACTGAATACTGTAAGTCTCACCGCGATCTGAACGTCACCTCATCGAGCGGTTACATCGCGAGCATCGTGACGTCAGACACGCCATCTTGCGACGGAATCAGTCATCCGTGGGTAATTACAGGTCACGCAGGTCAACGCATCATCCTAACCCTGTACGACTTCGCCCTCGAGGAGCCGTACGTCTACCAGCGGCAGAAATCTCACGAACTCGTCGAGATCTGTCGCCAGTACGGGATCATACAGGACAGCGGGAGGGAGAAGACGACGACCCTTTGCGGCAGCGACAAGAGGGTCAGCACCCTGTTCCAGTCCACCGGAAACATCATAAAGATGTGGGTGACGGCAGGGAGTGGCCCCAAGGATATGAAGCGATTTATCGTCCAGTATCAGGGTAAGAAACTCCACCATGGAGTCGTAAGTCATATGACAAGCTAAATGCAATGCATGAGCTTAAATAAAGTATATCCAAGTAGTTCCTCTAATGTAATGTAAAATCATGTAAAGTAAAATTATGTAATATAGTACACAAGGCAACTCTTTATCTATCTATCAGCTATATTGCAACTCTTCAATTATCTACTCACAAAAGCTCTGAAAGAAGTCTCGAGGAATTTTATTATGTCTATATATTGTCTCTAACAAGTTGACAGTCCTCGAGCTTTAATCGGTTAGAAAAGGTTGCGAATTAAAGAATGGAGAACTAAATAATACAAATATCCAACTATTATGCTTGCGCTTTTTATTTCTACAACTTTTTACTTCTTCTAACTTATTTCTATAAATAATTCGATTAAGATAACCGTCAGAATTTAGATATTCCTTACGATCTTCAAATATTAGTAGAGTCTTGGTATCCTGAATTTGTGATCACCTTTTCAAACACTGTGATTAAAAGCGATATGTTTGTTAACGATTTTCGCATTTACGCTAAACTTGGGCTTTTGAATACCAAATAGCTTTTCTGACTTCGCACTATGGCATTGTAGTGACTTTATCATTCGCCAGGTGGCAGCACCTGCAGCCGTTTCGTGTAGGCCCTACTTGAAAACTCGAGGATAACAAACTCAATTACTGTGCAGTTTCGTGCAGGCTAATTAGCAGTGAGAAGACAATAATTAAATCATAGCATTTTGTAAATTTGTGACAATGTAACATAAATTGATATCAGTAATAAGCCTATCTAGCAGCAGTTTATCTGCGAAATTATGTGGTATTTTCAGATTATAGGGCCTAGGCTGATTTGCCATTTTGGATGACAATCCTCTAAAATGGCTTAGCGAAACAAATTCTACAGCTTACGTTTTAAAATTATATATTTAGACCACATTTAGCTTAGTTTATAGCAATAAATAGACATAACACGCTCATAGGGGTGTAATCTGTGTCATAGCCTATAACGTCAATGTTTTTCACTTGTGTCTGAGAAATTAAATGATGGCTATTAAGCACAGCCGAACACACCTATCGTAGGTAGGTGTCGGACCACTACGCATCGTGGTAACTGCGAAGGACCAGCCATGGTCTGCTGCTGAACTTGAAAATTCCAAAATGGGGCGGTGGCTGTCAATTACAGTCAGACTGGATGCAGGGTTGAACAATACCTTCTAAACACTAAATACTATATTTAATAAGCAGTGGAAGGGTGGAGATAGAAAGTCTGTAGAAGGTCATCCCGACCTCTGCAAGTCTTGTATATTCATCTACTCTTGATGTTCATTTTCAAACTTCAGTTGAATGAGGGTCTTAAAATCTGAAAGTGTCTATCCGGACTTGATATGTAGTTGTGGTAATGTGGGGAAACTCCCCGCCATGTGTTTCAAACTACCTTCAGATAGAGTTAGGCTTAATCATCGACCCTAGACGTCCTTTCTACTCATAGATCTTCTTCCCGCTGCTGTCAGTCTCAAACTGCACCGTGCCTCAATTTCTCGCTGTCGGCAAGAGGTAGGCCATTGCGGTGGACCGTCCATTGTGCCGTCTGTTGATAGCTCAGCGGCTGATCAGTTGTAGGCTGTCGGGACCTGACGATGCCTCAGCACATCTGGTTTCGACGCACTGCCGACGGAAACGCCATCGTCGGTTGCGTCAACTCGGAAGTCACGTGGGGCATCCTGTGCGAAAATCACGTCTGGTCAACAATCAACGATACCTGTCCAGCGACAGGTAAGTACCATCGACGACGACAGCGCCGAGAGCACTTCACCTTATCTCTGACTAAGTGCACCTCTGCGCTGAGTACAGGTAAAGACCTCAGAGCGGAAACGGAAGATAATGAACCGGAAAAATAAGCCTGCAAATGTGTCAATATCTCACGATACTGGCTCAGCATTGCACTAGACGTAGCCTATGCACCGCCTAGGCTTAAAGTGGCCAACAACTCATTATGTGTGTCGATAAAAAAGAACTGGCGTACCATGTGCAAACACTAGAATGTTATTCGCCAGTAGCAGTATCCAGTGTTTAACTGCCAGAACCGCTGACGTCGACCTTACCTTACCTTAGAAGTACCTTACTGTTGTATGAAGCTAAGTAACGGAGAGGTTACGCAACGCATCATGAGAGCAGATTGTTGAGAACAACGGCTCTAAATGATCGTCAACAAGTGGAAAACATGTTTATTTATTCCACAGCCTTTGCCCGCCAGTGTCTTCCTGTAGGCTTGGCGCTGCAGGCAGATAAACAAATTCCCTGAATGCATGTGTAACACCTCAATGGATTTTACAGTACTAGTAACTGAACCATTAAATGTAGTTACAAAGTTGCTCAATATGTTCATCTATTATTCAATTGTATCCTCTTACAATTGTCTATATAAATTAACGTGTAATCTATTCTGAAAACTTCCATAGCGCCGTTATAATACCCAGGATATCAGCTGATGGTCGCTTCAAGTCAAAATCGTAATCAATTAATCGTAATCCGCTGGAGAAGCCAGGTCGAATTCCGATAGATCAGAGAAACCAGAAGCCAGGTTACGGTGGGTAAGCAAAAAGACAGAAGAGCCTTAAGTTTAGACCTGAATGACATTAAATTATTGACAGAACAAACTGAACTGGGGAGTGAATTCCAAAGCTTTGGACCAGCTACCGAGAAGGCCCCAGAGCCTAACACTGTTCGAGTACGGGGCGCAGCAAGAGTCACAGTGTCCACTGATTGAGTGCAATATCTATTAGTATAAGTGGTGAGCATAGAACGTAAATAGGTCGACTGATATCCTCCGTGTATCTAATCTAATCTGATATGGTTTGATCCGATCCTAGCTAATTCAATCCGATCACTCAGTAAGCGTTAAAAGAAGTATTAAATCAATCAGTTACCTGTTCTTGTATAGGGGAGCGACCCATTAGGTCTGCCGGATGTTCCTAGCTCACAACAGGAAGACGAAACGATGTGTTGACGTTATTTACGTAAACTGCAAATGTAGATGTTTTTCTATAGCGACCGTATGGCCTCGACCCTGCTCAGTTTACGGTGAATCGATCGGGCGAGATCTTTCATCGCTGCTACCTGTTGGAATGGGCGCCACTCCATTGTATGGACCGTGCTAGCCCGATATTGCAACTGGCACCGCGATAAAGCTGTGTTTTGAATGACTTTTGAACGTCGACTGAATCACATGAAGTCAAATATTGCCAGTTTTGTATTCACACGGCCCTATACTTAGTCTTTGAACATTTCGGTTCATGGATTGGCTATATCAATACGCCTGAAAATAACTAAGTTAAGCGCAGTCTGGCTGACCGATCGTTCCTTAAAGTTCTTAAGTTGCACGTATTCGTCATTCTTTAGTCTCCGCCTCTGTCGCTCTGCCTCTCTCTTTCTAATTCTGTCTCTATCTCAATCTGTATCCATCTCGGTGTTTCTACGTTGTGTGGCTAACTGAAGCCACTGCACTGGAATTCCTTTTATAAAGGCCTGCTAAGAGTTCAACATATCAAATATATAGGGAATACTTAAACAATGAACAAAATGCTATTTGGTTGATGTCATAAAGTTGTTTCAGATGAAATCGACGAAATCAGTTTTACCTTCGGAACACCTATCATAAATGGTACTTTTCATTCATTCTTCCATTCATTCGCTCATTTGTTAATTGAATCGTTCACATTTCATAAGTTAGTGTGGATGATAGTAATTTCTCTGTAGACGCTAAGAGAAGTTAGGAGGAACTGGACAGTGAAGAGTACAGTTTGAAAAATGTACAGATGAAAAGTCATCTGAACCACTTAAAACACATGTTAAGTTATTTAATCAACTTTCGCCAGTTATATTCAAATCAAATAGACCTATTTGCAGCCTAGATAAAACCGATAGGATGTCTCCCTCGGGAATTGCGACTTGAACTCATTTCTCTCCCCCTCTCAGTCTTCCGCAGGCGCCTGAAGACTGTACTGTTCAACAGTTATTTTACTTTTTCGGGTCGTTAGCACCTCTGTTGAGTTTATCCTCTAAAAGGCGCTTTATAAATCTCATATTACAATTACAATTACAAACACAAATACAACTGCTACAGAAAAAGCTAAATTAGATGCTCCCTCGTTGAGTATTTCAAGCGTGTCTTTTGTTTCAGGCTTTGCCATCGTCATCGGCGGAACGATTGGTGTAATTGTTGTCCTCCTACTAGCGATGCTTGTCATTTCCCGAAGGTAGGGAACGCAGAGCCAGTCTGCTGCGCTGACAAGTTGCAAGACGCGGTTCGAGGCTTCGTTTAAGTATGCATGAAGTTAAAGCAAGTACTGTACGTCTCAATTTGTCCTTTATGCAGAACTACATTATATGCTTTTAGTGTGGTTTTGGTCTGCAATGGATGATGCTTTGCCAATTCGGTAGCCCGGCAGTTTACAGAAGGTGTTGTTGTTGTTATTATTATATAAAAAATAAGGAATTAATTTATAATTTAGCTTTTTACCAGAGGTACATACATATCATCCATAGGAAACATAAATTATTGCAGGAGCAAGAAAGGTATAGTTATTATTATTGTTGTTGTTGCTGCTGTTGTTGTTGGTATAATAATAATAATAATAATAGTTATTATTATTATTATTATTATCATTATTACTGCTTTTACCCGAAGTAAGTGTAATCCCTCAATCCCTCAGAAACAAAATACTTACGCCAGGAGCTGTTGTTGCCGTTGTTGCTGCTACTGTTGCTGGTGTTGTTGTTGATGATGTTGTTGTTGTTGTTATTATTTTTATTATTATTAGAACGACAATCTGCATAATTGCCATGCTATATTTGGTCGGCACACTTCAGAAGGTTGAATGCGTCAAACTTGACAGTTTTCTTAGGCATTAAAAGCAATCATGTGACAGCTTTATATACTCGTGCGAACTCGATCGATAGAGACAAGTGGTAGAGATTTCTGAAAGAATACTCGGCCTAACTTGAGGACAAATCGGCTGCCATTTCCCTCTATTTAGGCCTACGCTTTGGACTGAACATAGGCCTGTTAAGGTGCTGCGTATACTGATAATAAATATCCCTAAAGGATCATCAGCTGATCAAGAGTACCGGCTCATCGTGATAAATGTAGTTAGAACATGGAAAGGGACATTAAATCACAATCATTTAAGCTCAGTCGTAGGCCTAAGCTCATAGAAAAGGCCATGAGTAGAACTACTGTAGATTCTTGGAAACCACAAAAAACTCCCATTTTCAGGAGTTGTGATCAAAATCTGATGCCTGGAAAACAGATGCTGATATAGGCTTTGGTTTTTAAGTGTTTCAGTTGTAATATACACGTAATATAATATAATGTATAAGTATATAGGCCTACTGTATATCACATATACACTGCGTTGTCAACACTTGAAATCTGTCGTCTATCGGAGAAGCAGGGTAGCTCAGAGGGTTTAAAAATATATTTCATATACACAGCGTTGCTTCTAATTTTGAAACCCTCTATGCTACCCTGCTTCTCCGGTAGAGGAGAGATTTTAATTGTTGACAAAATGTGCATGACGTATATTTTGCATTGTTGCCTGTAGCAGCCTGCTTCAGATATTTGGCGTATTACTTATGCTCATGTAAGGTCTGTTAGGCCTATTCACCCACAATTTGATTAAATAATATGAATATAGGTCAAGAAATAGCTAATAATACTCTGCTAAACTGTGTGAAATCACGACCCGATTGAATTCTTCAAAACTATTATAATTATAATCATCGGTTAATGGCGGTCGAAAATTCAAAACACGCATTACTTTTTAAAAGTCAGTCTCAGGAAAGATCCATTTGCAGAATTTTGCTTTACTTACTTCTGCTTCTTTCAGGCTGCGAAAACCGCCTCTAGCCGCGCGGTCCTCGTGCCTCAGGCAGATCGTTCTGCAGAGGGGTCAGACGGACGGTAGCGCCAACAAAGACGAGGGGTCAGCCTCCCTAGTCGTCCTCGGGGGTCAGCGCTACTCCCTCTCTAACCTCCGAACATCGAGGCGGCTGTACCACCAACACGACCAGGCGTGTCGCCAGAACCTCGGCAACTCCAACAACGAGGTGTGTGAGTACGTCTGGAAGGCCCCGTTTCGTACACTTATAAACGATGGCAAGAAACCATGTGACTGCCCTCCAGCGAAACCAGCAGAAGCTCGCAAGGTCTGCGTGGATCAGTACGGCGCTGTGTCGTACCTGCCAAGGGAGAGTTACGGGTCAGACGGCCCGGTAAAGGACTCTTCCGTCAGTACTCAGATCCTGTCCACGCTGTAGCGTCTTCCCTTCCTTCTGCTACGACAGCCAACGACAAGGACCGAAACACAGCAATACTAATTAGCAGTTCTAACAAAGAAAGACTTAGTAGCTTACGCAGGATTATTACTTTGTAAAAACGAAGTCGTTCAGGATAACAATGCGTATTTGATTAGCAGTAAAAAGCTAGAAATTTCTGGAACATCTTGCGTTGGAACGCCCAAAAGACTTAAAGACCACGAGAAAGCAATATACTCACCAATGCGTTTCATATATGAAAGACATATATGAGTACAGGAAAACGTCCTAGCACATGAGTCGATCTGATTTATAAATACAATTTTTTGAGTTTGTCAACATCAGTTTGTTTACATAATGTGCAGGCCACGATTTCACGGAGCTATCTGCACAGTAGCTTGCGCCACATATTAATGTACACCTAATGTACCTGCTTCTTAAATACCACTGACACAAACTAATGCACAGCTAGTATGCCACTATCAAATTGCAATGCGTAAAAGTACATTTTCAATGATAGCCGTATATAGAACAAAGAAAACTTCCTCAGCGTTGAAAAATAAAGTACTTCCTTAAATGCATTAAGTGTTTTGGTTGTAGACTTTGAATTAGGCCTCATTCTGCAATTATGAAATTTATGTTGGTATTGTAAGAATTTTCTGGACATTTATATAAAGCAATTCTGAAACATATCAAAAGATCTTTAATAGAGAATAAGAGTTATACTGTTTCAGAGTTATCACATGACACTGAGCTATATCTATAATCATTCAAGAGGTAATATAAATTAGTGTGTGATAAAGCAAGGTAAGGCAAGTTTAATAGTAAGGTGAGGTATACTGGGGTAAGGTAACATAATTGCTCATTTAATACACTTCTCTAACAACACTTTCTCAGAGGTGTGGTCCAGCTTTTGAAGGATATTTCGACTGTAGCAAGATCACAACAGCGGCCAACCTTCCTTTATGGGAAATATAGTTCGACATTGAACTGTCATTTTCGCATGACATACCGGCTGTTTAACCTCTTGGAGACACACAGACTGACAAACCCAAATAGCCGGGTTTTAAGAGATTGGCCAGTATAGAGATTAATGAAGTTTCTTCCGGAATTTGGTTCTCCAGAGTAGGCAACCCTAGAAAAGAAGCAGGCAAACGATTTTCAGCGCTTCTGAGAGTAAATCAAGAAGCAGGTCCAGGTCATTATGTCCAAAGAAAAATTCCAAACCAGAGCACAGAGAAGTATAATAATGTAGTAAGAAAAATAAATAAAGTAGAAGCTCTTTTGCAATGCATTTATTAAAACGCCATATTTCCATCGTCTGAGCGAGGAATCGTAGGAGAGTATTTAATGTTTAACGAAATCTTGTGACTATCGAGGCCATTGACTCCGAATATCCCTTGCCAAACCATATGATGTCAAAATGAAAATCCTCAAGTTGAATGACAGAAACCCGGATGTAAGGAATTTTGTAGACATTTCTCGGAAAGCATAAGAATTAGTGGGCGGTCACTCGTCAACAAACTACAGCCCAGAATACGACGTTGGAAGTAGAAAGAAGCAAAATAAGAAACCGTTGATGGGAGGAAAGTCCTTGAGTAGCCTGAAACGTAGAACTGGCCTTGTTCAGAGACAAACAGCCTAAAGAGAAACGTTTTCAGCTGCGACATCTTTCAAACAATAATTTCTCTTTGCTTGTTGTTTTCGTTTTAAGCGCAGGTGTCATAATTCCGGCTCCTTCACATTTAATGACATAATAGAAGACGTGGGCGGTCGGATCATAAATCCTGCCTCCTGTCACTGCCGTCATAATTTCATCTTATCATGTTTTCAGCTGTCATCTATGACGGTGTCATTTCCCCGGGGCATTTATATAGCGGCAAAGGAATCATTTTCGCAGCAGACGTGATTTAAGCGACAGTCTCAGGCTTCCAGTGTGATAAGCTGCGTTGCCTGACCGACTGATGCACGATGCCTGCCTCAGCAGCCACAGGGAGGTTCTAGCTACCCAGAAGCATCAGCCGGCAGCTATACTGCAAACGCCGCCATCACAGACGATAGATGACAGCTAAGTCTTTCTGGAAATGAATTCGCCGTTACATCGAGAACCACAAAAGTAGGTTTAAATTGAAGTCAACCTGTTTTTGTATTAATCATTGAAGAATCTAGTTACCGTTCAGTAAGAGATTGCATAATAGGGGCAGCCGAGAAACGAGATTTTGTAACTTATATGACATGAGTTGGTACGTGACGATCTAGTGATTAGTGCGTTGTGCTGTCAATCCAAAGGTCGGGAGTTCAATTACCTGCCAAGTCAGGAAGATGTTTCGCGATTTCTGTTCCACTTGCCCCCTAGCGAACTCTGCCATAAAGTAATTAGCCCCACACTGACCGTATGCTGTCGGTGGGAAGATCGGGCGACGAGGGAAAGGACGCCCAGCTCCGCCAGCATATGCCGAGGCTAAGAAAATGAAGTCGTTAGCATTTCACACATACTGCTGCCTATCTGGGTTAGCTTAAGACTCTGCTCTTCGTCTTATATAACACGGTATATCATCTGGCCCTGGTCTTTATCACACCTTCCGCTAGGTGGCGAAGCTGTTTTGCTTTGTTGACCACCACTCACGCGTTTACACGGCGAAGATGATGATGAGTTCTCTGCCCGAAGGCAGGTCCAATGCCTTTATGCCACCCGGGGATGAGATAAGTGAGGTGGTTTCCCGTTGCCTTCCTCACAGACAACTGTGATTGAACAACTTGCCCAAGGTCGCTACGCAATGGCTTGAGGCAGATTCGAACCCGCGACTTTAGGGTTACAAGGCACAGACCATACCGCTACAACATCGCGTCCCGGCGAAGATAGGGAGTGTCATATATTAGTAGACTACAAACCTTTGTTAATACACAAGTGAATAAAGGCAACTGCGAGGGAAAACAGAAGTTGACATTTAGACTCAGACCACCAGGCATGAATGGAGAGGTACCAATGACCTTGTTCATTCCTTCTTCATTCCTTGAATTCATTGCCCAATTCAGTTCGTTCTTTCAATTCTTTAATGTCATTCAGCCCTAAGCTAAAGACTCATCTCTTTCAACTTGCTTACACACCGTAGCCTGACATCTGGTTTCTCTGACCTATTGGAATTCGACCTGGCTTCTCCAACGGTTCATGATTTTAGTTGGGATTTTCACTTGAAGCGACCATCGACTGAAACCTTGGACATTATGACAACGGCGCCATAGAAGCCTTTAGATTAGATTAAATTAGATAATGTAACTGATTTTTATAGCGCCTATATGTAAAAGCTTCACATTGGCATAGTCGTCGCTCCATAATCCAGAAAAGCTTTAATGCATCATGGTGCCGTTGCGGCCATTCATGACTGTATCTCGGTCTATAATATCGATGACCGGACACGGTAGACACAATTTGTTCCTGTTATGTTTCATTCCATGGTCTTTACCACTTAGCGGGTCATATCCACACAGGGCCGCTGTCAGCATCGTATATTCATTTATCGAATGTGTTGATGCCACGGTTGCTGTTGATGCTGCTATTCGTAATTGCAGGTGACGTGCGATTAGCCGTTGATTGAAGAGGCTACCAGTGATATCAACAACAACGCCAGCCATACGAATACTTCAGCGAGGCATCAGTTGCTATGTGCACAGCCGGAGCACATACATTACAACCTCCCACAGTTCCTCTTCCAAGCAACGACTTCTCATCCTCCTTTTCATCCTGTGTGTCTTCCTGTTTGGTGATGGATAGTAGCAGCCGATGCTGGTTTAATTACGCCCGGGTGAACGAACAGAGACGATAATTCGTCCGAATGGCTGCACGCACCCTCTTCACGACGATCGCGCAGGTTCCGATGAACGTCACCCCAGCAACGACCATCGGCGTCGACGAGGCAGCTCTGGCCGGTCGGGGAATGGCCGTGATCGTCATCCTCAGCCTCCTGGTCCTCGCCGCACTGCTGTTCCTCATCTTCGGACTGCTTCTCAAGGCTGAAGCCTTCGGAAGGATGGACTCGGAGAACATGCAACAGAGTCTGCTGTTTTCCGACAAGGATTGTGCAATCGGTATTGATCTGCCGATGGCGGATAACGGTTGACAGGATCGCTTTCTCTTCACGCAAGGCCACTACACCGAGCCAGGCACAACTGAATTCCGTGACGGCGTTGCTTTTAACTGCAGTGGCTTAAGACGCGGTTTAACTGCATACAATACACTGACGGTTTATGGGCCTACCGACCTATTTGAGTCTATTACTTTGGAATGCGACTGCTATCGGGTCAAATCCCGTTTAACCGCATGTTTTGATCAGGACTACACTGATACGGAATTCATTAAATGGATTGCTATAGTATTAACAGTGGTAAATAACTGCATGCATTAGGCTATAGAATTGAACCTGGTCCAAAAGTAGTCGTGAACTTCTATGGAAGGAGAATTAAATTGCTTATAAGAAAGATTACATCTACGGAACCGTTGCTATCGTCTGTTCTGGTAGCCTGTCATTCAAAGAAGCTAATTATTGGTTGACTGCTGCGTTACATGTTCATAGTTAATGCGGAAAGTATTGCTTTACTGTTAAGAGTCAATTCGATTGCTGACGAGACTGGAATATGAATCGGAATTTCTTCATAGGCTTTGGCATAATGCGTTTTCTCAATCGCAGCCTGTCGGTCATTGGTCTGCTTTAGGTTTTCCGTTATTGCTTTCCGTATCGACCTCAAGCAGTGAGGCAGAGAGGAGACAGAATGAGCATTGCGACCTCGTTACATCTCCTGCTGATGAGGCAGAGAGGAGACAGAATGAGCATTGTGACCTCGTTACATCTCCTGCTGATGAGGCAGAGAGGAGACAGCATGAGCATTGTGACCTCATTACATCTCCTGCTGATGAGGCAGAGAGGAGACAGCATGAGCATTTTGACCTCGTTATATCTCCAGCTGATGGTGTAGCTACTGTAACTCGTGGTGTATCCTCCTCGTGATTTCTTCTCCTCATGCTGTCTTCAACACATTCTGCCTCCACTTCATGCTGTCGTCATCTTGTGGTCTAATCTATTCTAATCTAATTACTTCTGTAGCATCGTTTCGTTATCTTCACTGATCATTTACTAGGCCACTTTATAACACTTAGATCTCTTAACTCTTGTACTAAGTTTGTTGTAATTAGTAGTAATCACTGAGCTATTTAGAAATTACTTTATTAAATCCAGGTGAACTTCAACAATGACTATAATTTAACAAATTCAATAAATAACCAGTAATAAAGACCTTTTTCTTATTAAATGTCAGTTACTTTTCGAGTAGACCTGTAACTTGTTTTCTCCGTTGCAAAGCTCCGAATGGTAAATGTAAGAGATCAAAACTGCGAACCAGAGCATCCAAATCTTAGCTGACGACATGAGGCCTATGAAATTATATGGGCCTTAATCACAGTCTCTTTACATCACATAAAGAGTAATGATGGGGATTCCTTTCAATCAATCTATCAAAAGGTTTTATCTTGTACCGAATCCATTTTCTTCAGTGCATTAAAGTTGTTTTTACATTGTTCACTTGGATAAATCTTCTGATAAGTATGAGACTCCGCACTGCAATCGAAAAGCTTTATCATGCATGCGGAGATTAGCTAGATCGTGTAAGTTTCTCTCCAATTCCAAATGCTATTCCTATTAAATTTTGTACGATTAAGAAGGAATGCTGGCTGTCAAAGTGTAGTCAACAGTATAAACATGTATAGTGCAGGCCTGATCTACACTGATTGCACATTAGAGAAGAGCTCAGTAGTGCCATCATGTGCTCATGCAGATTTGAAGCAAAGAGGTAGAAAAGTGTTTTATCAGACTTTTGGCGTTGAATCCAAACATTTTATCATTAGTCTGCACCACATAAATTCTCCATTAATTATTTTTAAAAACGTTTATTTACCAACATTTAACATGCATTTGTTTCAACATGAACATATGGTAGGCCAGTTCAATAGTTAGTTCTTGACAAGCTAACTTTCTTTGTTGTAGGTTCCCTGTGGCCCGTATATATTATAGTCTACATTCGATAGATGGCATATGTACACCTGCAGAATTTGTCATCGTACACTGAAAACGACGAACTTTGTGATCATTCGCAGAGGCCGAAGGGAGAAGGCTTCTGCAAACGATCGAGAGTGAGAAGCTGAGGAAGAGTGAAGAAGAGATCCACCGGCAACAAATCGAAGAAAAGAAACGGCTTGAGGATGAAAATGAAACGGGACGAATTTTGGAATTGAAGCGCGCGGAGCAGGCCAGACAAGAGGAATTGAGAATTGAGAAAGATAATTTGGAACGAGCATAAACGGAGAGGCAAGAACCTGACCTGGAACCTGACCTGGACCAAAAAATTGACTGCGATAATGTACTTTGGTCGAACTTATCAAGCGAAAGCAGCATTGAAAGAAGCACAGCTGAAAGGAATGGTTGCCAAAAGGGGAAGAACGTAAGAAAACAAATGGAGTTGTGGAAAGGGAAAGATCGAACAAGAAGAAAAACGTAAAATTGAAGAGTAAGAGATAATACAGCAAAGATGCGAAGAAGAGAGACCTAATTAGAGACGAAGAAGAGGAAAGATGGAAAGAAAACGGGAAGAATAACGACAGAAATATGAAGAAGGTGAATAATTGAAAAAGGTGAAGAGTTCGTAACAGCTACGGAATTGCGTGTTGATGCAGGTGTTACAGAGAAGAAGAAAACTTTTGATATTTTACTACGAACAATTTAAACACTTGACGCTAACAAAACAGCAGCAGATGACTGATGTCTTACTCAAGTATACGGATAGATTTTCAGTTTGATCTGATAATGTACTTTGGTCGAACAGTAAATTGTCTTCAAGCCTCGTAATTAATGTACCGTACTTATTAAAGTTGAAATATCAAGTGTAATTTCAATTTTTGATTCTTATAACATATAATGGACTGCTTGAAATTATTGATGGTACTCTTGTGAATTTCAAGAAATGAATTCTAATAATGTTCCTTGTGGAATAGTAAACTCTGGACGAACTTCTATCGAGTGAATGATTTCACTGAGCCGTATGTTGATAACAGTGCGGTTCACTTAAGTGATTAGCTGATTAGGAAGTTCATTTACAACATTTTGATTGTTTTTAAAATGAAATTTTCGCAAATATTGCAAAGCCTTTTTCTGACACAAATGTGTATCTTTATCTGACATACAAATACGTACCTGGAAGCATTGTTTGTAAGGTACACACGAAGAGGCTACTTAAGAACATTGTACTTTCTTTCAAATATTGTTTTATAGATGATGGAAATTGGCAAACCGTTTACTTTGTATTGTGATAGCAACGTTCCGCTATTGGGGCAGTTTTAACACAAAGTGAATGTGTTGGAACGACCTGTATCATTTGCCAGTCAGAAATTGAATGCTACTCCAAGAAGATTGGGTACAATTGAAGAGGAATACTATGCCGTCGTTACGGAATTAACAAAATTTAAAGATCTCATACTTATTTCGAAATTCATGCTTTTATAAATCATAATCCCTCGACTTATTTGACAAAATCAATGTCAAAATCAGCTAAACTGGTACGGTGGGCGATAGCAATACAAACATTTGACGTAGATATAGATGTAAATTTCAAGAAAGGACATTTAAATGTTGTTTACCCAGACTTGAATGCAATATAATTAAGCAGCTACGTATGTATGTATGTATGTATGTATGTATTTATGCATGCATGCATGTATGCATCTATGTATGTATGTTTGTATCTGTGCATTTATATACCGCCTTTCAGAAGTCACTCGAAGGCGTCGTTGACCGACATTGCTGTAGTTATGGCAAGCAAGGCGTGTTATACGCCTACGATTCCTCCCTCAGTCGATGGACATATGGAGCGTCAACAAATACATTACTTACTTACTTACTTATACTCAAACAAGAACGCGTGGGTGACTGCGATCTGGCAGTGGATATGACTGCGTCGCTAACTCCACAGATGTCGCTCCTTGGAGAGGTTTCATCCGACGACAGTCAGACATCAAGAGCTTTACGTAGCCCCGGATAAGATCACACGCGTACTTACATTTATGAGCACAAAACAAGGGTTATACACCCTTTCGAACTTGGTCCCAAACTACGCCTATAAATATGCATACGATGCTTATGTTATGTACATGGATAAAAAGGAAAAGGAAACACATTTGTTATTGTTATTGCAGACTAATTGTAATAAAGATAATTTATATGGCACCGTAAGTGACAAGCTGCTTCTAGGATGATTCAAGTTGTTTACATGCTTCCATAGTAACGGCTTCGAAGCGTAGACGCGGAGTTGAAGATGGTACTCGGTGTTTGCAAACACCAACGTAGTTCTAGAATGATCATAAACAAAAACATAATGGGGCTTCCTTAACGCATAATTAAATGCATGTATGTATTTATGTTTATATGTATATATGTATGTATATAGCTAGACTCTTAATATAGCGCCTTTCAAGTAAATGCATGTGGCTTTTGAAGTGGCTGTATATTACTTTTATACTGTGAAATGAACACTCTTAGCAGTAATACCTAATATGAGCAGATACTGAGTGGCTAGGATGCTCGCATACATAAACTGTCTAGTGTGAAAGCGTAACAACCGTCGCCTGCAAACTGGCAGCATTGTCTATGTACTTTTAGAGGCCACAGTATTATCTGGCTATAGACCACATGACTTTATTACCAGACATGTGATGTCTATGCACTTTCTGAATACATTAGTGTCTGACGCTTTCAGCTATTACTTTTACAAACGTAGAAAGCATGGGTCTTGCAGCTGATTGTCTTTAAGCATTCCTCTATCAACGGAACGTCCATTCAAGACACTGCCGTACAAGAGTGCTTCCTATTAAAGACGCTTTACACATTTATTAACCTATTCCACTATTAAAAGACAGTGTGGCCTACAATCAGAAAGTTATTGTGTCGTTGAATGCCAATTACTTAGAATTATCTTTGTTTTACGACCACACTTAGTGTGTTCTATTGTCACATAATTTATGTCAACACGAACAATCAGCCACATAAGTAATTGTTGTCACTTAACACTTTTAGCAGTGAACATTGACAATAACTCATGCAACTCAGAAGACATGGCTGCCGTCAACGACAAATATGTCTGCAACATTGGCCTACGAGTTTGGCATGTCTTCATTAGACTCTACTACATCATCATCACTATTATCATCATTATTATCAATATTATTGGAACAATAATTATTTACAACAATATTGTTAGTTTCATTACCTTATCGCCGTCATCATCATCATTATCTTCACCACCGGATTGTGTGATGCAGTCTTTTACTTTCAGAGTCATTAGTTACAAGTCACAATGTGTCTTTACACAAGAATATTGTCCCCGTACAGCCCTAGAACATGAATTCTATCAAGTGCAACCTTCAGAGAGATGCTGCAAGTTCTTTTTTGATAAGTTGTATGAGGTCTTTGCAAACGTGTTTGCCATGCAGGCTTTCAGCTCCGTTATCTCCATTCACTATACGTCTTTTCGATGAGAACGAAGATTGTCATCTTCGTCATAATCATTCAGTCCAACCTATACACACTATGTCTAAAGCAACCGAGACACTTCGTGGGATGCATATAGCAATCGTCATGCCTTCCCAAGATAAACCTGATGTGTTGAAAAAGACCTTCAATGTTTGCACCATCAGCTCATTTCTAGAGCCCGGACAAAATAAATTACCTTTAATTTTAAAGTGTGTAAATTGTATAAGCAGGCAATTTGTTATGCGTATGGACATAGCTATTCTTAACGGCGATGTGCAGCAGCGATTCAAGGACCCGTTCTTTGAAGATTTTGTTGTTAGGAGTGGGTAGATTTCGATGATTTCGATGATTTCGATTACGATTTCACTTGAAGCGACTATCGATTGATGCCTTGGGCATAATGATAACAGCGCTATAGAAGTCAATAGATTAGATTAGATTATAACTCGAGAGGGAATTACTGTCTGTTTCAAGAGACGAGCCAGAATCTGATACCCGAGCACAGGAAATGCAAATACTTCTTGCATCAGAAGGCAGTCGACTTGTCGTCAAAACAATTCCGTTATATTTGCTGCATCCAAAATGCTGTAGGTGACGTCTATGGCACATGGTAGCACATTTTAACCAAGAGAGCATTGATGTTATCTAGGCCTATAACCATACTTTGAACATTTCGATGGTTTAGCCGAGAAATTGGTCATCATTTACGTCGACAGCCGCTCACTGCTTTCAGGTTCCATTCAACGATCCAGCACTGCATTCGCTGACATGTGCGCAGCTGTCTGCAACAAAGAAGGAAATACAATTTCAAATTAGGCATCTGATTTCGGTGGCTATCAGCTGGATCCGGTGTCTATAGGCCTATAGCGTTGTATCGAAGGCCGAGGCCTCCTGGACTCGATTGAACTGTTTTATAAGCCGATGCTGTTGACTTCCTCCACCCGCGTGAAGTCTCCACAGACACTGCCTGTACGTCTTCCTGAATCCCTTCCGGAAGTCCTTCGATCCGTGGTGGTAAATAAACGGATTGGCACACGAGTTTCCGTAGGCCATGCAGTGCCAGACAATCCGCAGCACCTCGTAGAATACGCTGTCCGGCGGCTGAACCCGGAAGTAGCTGGCCAACCACTGCGCATGCGTTGGCAGCCATGACACCCCAAACACGAGTACGACGATGACAATCATGCGCATCGTTCGCGAATTGCGCCTCTGGCTACCTGTCTTGCTCGTCGAGTTCCGCCGACTGGAACGCAGGTGAAGCACAATGAACAGGTAGAGGAAACTGATGACCGTGAGCGGCAGAGCGTAACCGAACACGAAGAAGCTGACGATGATGTAACCGACGGCTTCGTCGATTACCCCGCAGTATGAGTAGAGATTGTCGAACTGTTTGACCGTGTGAGCGAGCATGATGGGGATCCCAGCGCCCAGGGAAGAGACCCAGATCCCGACCGCAACCAGCAGTACGTTGCGTCGGGTGCGGTAGCGAAGAGTGCGGTTGGAGTGGACGATAATCATGAAGCGCAACACAGAGACGGCGACCAGTGTATAGACTGTGACGAAGAGCGTGACGTAGAGTAGATATTGCACGGCCTGGCAGGGGAACTTGCCGAAAGGCCAGCTGAAGGTGACGTACTTGTAGGCCGTAACCGGGACGCAGGCGAGAAGGAAGGCGATGTCGGCCAGCGCGAGGTTGACGAGTAGGACATTCGTGACGTTGCGCATACCCGGCTGTGACATGATGACGTAGATGACGAGCAGGTTGCCAACGGTTCCGACAACGGAGATGACTGCAAAGATGATCGGGGTGACGAGAGTCCAGAGATAGTAGTAGAAGGTTTGTTCGTCAGTCAGCGGTTCGTAGGCTGTTTCGTTCGGGTGGAAGTGACCACAGCTGACGAACGATGACGGTGACAATGAGGAGGACAACGAGGCATTCGCACAGATCTCCGTGTTTTGTTGCCTACCCTGAGGCTCCCGACTAAGTACCGCCATCTTGTGTCGTCAGCGACAGTCTGATATGCTTTAGTAAGTTTTGGCAAACGGACCAGTTACTTGCCCGGCTGGGTTACGTATCTTGTGGTCAGGAACTGCAAAACTCAATACAACCAGTTCGATATTCATTGTGTATACATGTATGCATATATGTATGTATGCATGTTTATAAGTATGTATGTGCATATGTATAATGTATGTATATTTGTATGAATGAATGTGCATATATATGTATATATACGATTTTGTGAATATATATATATATGTATGTATTTATGTATGTATATTTGTATGAATGAGTGTGCACATATATGTATATATATATATGTTTTTATGAATATATGTATATATAAGTATTTATGTATGTGTTTTTGTATGAATGAATGTGCATATGTATGCATATATATGCTTGTATGAATGTATGCATATATGTATATATATATGTATTTATGTTTTTATTGACATTTATGCAGCGCCTTCAGCCACAACGCCACGTTGTACCGTCGTCTACAGGTTGTATCGAAACAAAAAGTTCTAACTGTGCATTTGAATTGATACTTCCAGTGTATATTCTACCTACACGAATTAAGCGACTGTTAATGTTCTTAATTTTCAATTTCCACGTTTTTGCGCCTATTGTTTTAAACATAGGCTATTTTAATTGCAAGTTTAAAGCGTTATTGGCCTTGCTATCGATTCTTCTAGCGTCTGGGACAAAAGAGAAGGAATTTATTTAAGAACGTTTTGCAAGAACACAAAAATCAACCGAGTACTTTTTAATGGTGTTCTTGGTACTATGTGCGCAATAGAAGAAATGAAAATCAACAGTTGAACTCTAAAAGGTTTTTAACCAGTCTAAGAAGGTATACGCAAGGTATTTAGAATGTTGTCGCTTAAGTTTTCAAACAAGACACACATGCAGCTAAATAAATGGCTGCTGAGTCAGGCACCAGAATCCTTAAATCCATCCAGCAGCTGGATGCCTTCGAAGAGGTCGTTAAGCAGTAGATCTCGTTGTGGATTTACCATCCCAGACGTGGAGCAGGCATCGAAGCTGAAGCGAGGATTGTAGGCCTATATCGACCGTCTGCCACTCATAGTCATGATCGGCAGATGTCTAGTTGCTTCTGCGTCTGAATTAATCGCCATATTGTCATCGATAAAATCCGCCAGCAAATCCAGCCACGACAGACCATAGATTAGTTAAACCGGAACCGGAAGCATTCGATCCGTTTCGTCTAACTTAAATGTCACACGTAAATATCGCGAAACGAAAAGGCATGACTTTACTACTTGGAGTAGCCACTCCTTGTGCAAATATGGCGAACGGAGGCGACTGTATAAGCGAAAGGGGGGTCTATATTTATCTACAGCCTACTTTGACCTGACTGCGGCTTGGCTTTGGTGCGCCATCGGTTGATGCCTTGTGCATTAAACACCGGCGCAATAGAAGTTACTAAGTACAATTACTATTGTTAGAAAAACATGGAAGCCTGAAAAGTTCAGCAAGGAAGATGTCATCGATCATTTGTAACATGAAGCTAACGATTAACTGAAACCTCATCTACTTGAATGCAGGCAGGTGCAAAGATTGATGCCATCTGCAACAGCGATAATACGATCTGCCATATTTTCAGCCCATTATCTGAAGCTATTAATGGCTTTAGACCGAGATTCTGCTCTCTAATGGCCTCTGATAATATTTATCTCTAGGCTCCTGAAGCATTCACTCGGGCTGTGATTTCCCTATCGGTTCATTCAGCAGCCGGTCACCGACTGATGCCCATTGCATTAAAACCGTGGCGCTATATAAGTTTATAAGTTTATTGGGGTGGTTTTAAGTGCTTTTGTTACTTGCATTTTTCACCGAAAACTGTTTTTATCTGTATGTATTGTGCTATCTTTTTGGTTTTGATAACAACATTAAAACGATTATTTTTACATAAACGAGCCACAACCACATCCTTCCTCTGTGAGCCATAAGTCACAGGCTTCGTACATTAATTATTGACGTTTAAGTTCTTATCGAGATATTCGGCGTTTTGGGGATTATTTCTAAACCATTTCATGCACGATATCGGAAATTATTCTGCCATAATTCTGCCTGGAGGCAGATTTATGCCATTAGCTTCTAGACTTCAGCATGCAGACCATCCAATTATCACCCAATGATGTTTTTACTTTTATTTTTATCGAACTTTTATGACCTTGCTGGTTTTACTCTCTGCCATAAAGGCCTGCCTACTCATCTCAGAATTATTGCCTTTTGAGATCTCTAAATTCTCGGCTATGCATCAATCTCTATGATTTAGCACAAGTCGCTATCTGAAGTTTGTGAATCAATGGCTTAATACAGGCTTCTATTCATCTGCCCACTTTTCTGAATGTAAGGTAAAGTAATCGTTTATCACACGCATTTGTCAACTGCGACGCTTACAGGCGTGTATTTCGGCAAAAGAGCAAACGAAAGCAGATACAGGCATCTGCACAATGTTTTCTTATGCATCAGAAGAGTTGAAAATGATTCGGTAATTTCATTTGAAGCGTTGCGACGGGAACTCCGAACGGAAAGGCGAAAGGCAAATGTATTTTCAGCCGGCGATCTGAATGTAATGATTACTTATTTTCCTCTGGAAGCACGTCGGCAGTCGCCCATGTAGTAGGCCTATTTAAAATACTAATCTGACTGTTTCCTATATCCACAAATGTATCGATGTATATAGAATTATCTAGACACAGCAACATAATTAAGCTGGTGCCCTGCGCCCAGCTTTTAACCCTAGTTGTAGAAATTTTGAGCTTACGATTACGATAACAGCTCAAAGCCAAACACTTTCAAGCTGAGACGAATAGCAAAAAGCCAACGGACTCAAGGTCAAACCAGCGACGTATATCTACTTTTTTGCACTGTTTCGTAAGCGTGAACATAACTTCTAGTTGTCACTAGGGAGCAAAAACCGACAGAACACAAAAAAGTAGACAGAAACACAAAACGCATCGTATGGTCTTCAGCCGTAACTCCGGTCAGGAAATAATTACGAATGATGGAAAGCGTCAAAGCAGCTTAAACAAAACCCTATGGCTTCCTTGTTTTCGCCGACGCTGCTCAGCCAGTCGCTGTTCATATACAGCGGGAATTGCGTCGGTTGGCAGCCGAAACAAAATAACAAGTAACAGCGGACGGACGGCAGGCGGCCGCGCATGCGCAACACTTGGATAAACTGAAGACTCGTAACGGTAATCGTAAACTCGAGATTTCTACAGCGCCGAAAAAAAAGCTAATTCGCAGGAACCACCTTATTCACATGCGCTCAGTCAAAACAAAACCGATAGCGAGCAAGGGTCCGATTCCACGTCAAGCTCCAAGACTCAGGCAGACAGACAGTAGACTATGTGCAGACTAGCGACGTTCATTTGGTTATGCATCGTCTGTCGCCACTGAACTATTATTAATGCGCAAGTAATAAGTAGAAAAGCTATGACTTCCGCTTTGTTGAGATCCGGAATGATGACGTCTAGTTCAGGGTTAATTACCGTAACTTCATGCATAGTTAGCTAATTGACCAAGCATGACTAGCGCCTTTTATTCATCTTCACAAAAGAGCCGTCTACTTTATAATGTTAAAGTCATTAAGAAGAAAGCGTTAGTCAGTAAGCAAACAGTGCTCAGATAACTAGAAGAATCACCTCTGCCGCACCCCCGCACATACGTAGAACCCAACCGATGGAGTCCCAGACTGTGAACTTGTTCTGTTATAATAGTCACGAAATGACTATTGAAGTGTTTCTGTCAGTTTTTTTTGGAAAGTCTTAAATCTGACTTATACTGGTTTATAGGCTATTTATCTTTACAGGTTCATATTTTAATTTTGCTTTGAAATTGTTTATTTTTGCATAAATTTATCACGGTTTCTGTTCTATGTTGTTAGTGTTTCTGCCTTTATCCTGCTTGCCTCTTCCATGTACCTCTGCTCTTTCTCTCTTTCGTTCTCGTTTTATCTCGGGCTCTCTTCGCGTCCTCATTTTTCTATTAAAGACCCATAGGTGTATTCATTATTTTCTTTATTTAGATTCTTATTAGCGTTTCAATATGTCCAGTGAAAACATTTCCTCTTCGCACATCCCTCTCGATTGAGTCTACCTGTTAGATTCCACTGGACAACAAATTTTTACAAAAGTCATGTTACTGAAATGAAATTAGTCAGTTCTTATCAATTTGTATGTGCTGAACACGAATATGACAGTGAAAATGCCGAATTGGCTCTAGTTTTTTTGTAATCTGAAATGAAGTAATTTTATATCGCACAATGCATGCCAATAGTGATACACTTACAGTTAATATTTGTAAAAACCAGGTCATAGACTAGTTTTTAGATTTTTTTGCCTGTCTCTTGTACAGCTGTTCGGGAGCATCTCTGCGGAGTGTCCAGCAGTAGTCAGCCAACATTGTAGTGGACCATTTTCCCTGGTACCTTTGCTCCATTGTTGCGATATCTTGATGAAAACGTTCGCCATGTTCGTCACTAACCATACCACAGTTGTCAGGGAAGAAATCCAGATGGGAATGAAGGAAATGCATCTTCAGAGACATATTGCAGCGAAATTTCTGGTACTGCTTGAGCATGTCTTCTACTAGTTCCTTGTAGTTTTCTGCCCTAACATTCCCCAGAAAGTCTGTAGACACTAGACGAAAAGCATTCCATGCTTGTTTCGCATCACCCTCCAGCAAGTTGTTGAAGCGGTCATCTTTGAAGAGTTCTCTAATCTGAGGACCCACAAAAACTCCCTCTTTAATCTTTGCTTCGCTGAGTCGAGGGAATTTTTCATGCAGGTATCGGAAAGCTGGCGAAGTGCGGTCCATGGCTTTCACGAAGTTCTTCACCAAACCTAGTTTGATGTGAAGGGGTGGTAGTAGGATTTTGTGAGCCTCGACCAGAGCTGGGTGCTGGGTATTCTTCTGTCCAACTGCCATGTTTTGTCTGGGAGTCCATTCCTTCCGCACGTAGTGCAACTCTCTTGCTCGGCTATCCCACTCACACAAGAAACACATATTTTGTATATCCTTGCTGCAGTCCCATTAAAATGGCAACTACCTTCAAATCACCACACAGGTGCCATTTGTACCTGTTATAGTCAATGGAATGCAGTAGCTGTTTTAGGTTATCGTATGTCTCTTTCATGTGGACAGCATGCGCTAATGGAATAGATGGAAGACGGTTTCCATTGTGCAAAAGCACAGCCTTAAGACTCAGTGTTGAAGAGTCTACAAAGAGTCTCCATTCTTGTGGGTCATGAGTGATCTGTAAGGCATTCATGAGGTCGTCAATATTGGAACAGAATACCAGATTACCTTCCTTCATAAAGAAAGGTTCCAACTGCTGATGGCGCTTTCTATATGAAGTAATTGTGACATCTTCTTCTAGAAGATTCCATTGTTTGAGTCTTGATCCTAGCAATTCTGCCTTGTTTTTGGATAAGTCCAAATCACGAACAAGGTCATTTAGTTCTTTCTGTGTTATTCTGTGTGGGGTTGATGATGCACCACAGTGAAAATCGGGATCACTGCACGCTGACGGACCAGGAGAAGAACATGTCGGCTCACCCTTGTCCTCATCAGATGAATCAAGGAAAATATATTCTGCTGGAGGTTCTGGAATAGGAAGTCCATCACCATGTGGAACTGGTCTCAATGCTGACGGAATGTTTGGGTAGACTATTGTCGACTTCTTTTGCTTCGTTATTCCACCGGAAAGAGGAGGAACCAAGCAGAAGTAACAGTCATCTACGTGGTTGCTTTGCTCTCTCCACACCATGGGAACTGCAAACGGCACTGATGGTCTTTTGCCATTCAACCACTGTGAAAGCTGTGTTGTACATGTAGCACAGCATATATGCGGGGCCCATGGCTTGTCTTGGTCACCAACCCTGCATTCGAAGTAAGCATGATATGCCTTCTTGATTTGATAAGTGATACTTTTCTTCTGGTTGGCAAATGTCACTTCCCCACAAATGTAACAAAAGTTGTCCACAGTATTTACGCACTTCCGAGGCATTACTGTTCTGTATTGTATCTAAATGGATAAAGTAATAATAGTTTTATAAAACAGTAACTTAAACTGTCTCGCACAAAGTCTGTAATATTGTAAATGCTCAAACGTTCCGACTCTCTTTATATAGTACACTGCTGACGTCATTTTACGTCAGCAGCCGACTGGCTGTAGTTTTACATTGCATCAGAAAATGACGTAATCAACTGTGCATGATGTGTCCATGATGGGATTATGCAATGAGGTGGAATATTACATCATTCTAGACTTATTTAGGATATTGTCGCAGTCCTACTGCATAAATTTACATGGTGAAACATAAAAAATGAACTATATGAAATATTTTCAAAACGAGAGCCAATAAAAAATTTTTATGGTTATATTCGTGTTCAGCACACCAAGATGCTACACATTAGGGCCTTTTCCAGTCAGTAACGATTTCTATGTTGACCAGTGTTCTTAATAGCGTTTCAATATGTCCAGTGAAAACATTTCCTCTTCGCACATCCTCCTCGATTGGGACTACCTGTGTCTGTTCTCCGATCCATGGCGAAAACATTTCCTAACTGATAAACAGCCTCAGGTGTGCTCATGCTGCCCATGCTCTCTATTTAATTAAGTACAATCACTGACCCATATATTTCCTCGAGCAAGTTTATCCGACGGCTTAAAACTCTGGCCCCTTTTCACGGTGCCTCCGTTAATTTAAGCCATGCATAAGAGGATGGAGGTACAGAGACTAAAGTTGCCGATAGTTTCGAAGCATTTTAATCCCGCTTCAATTTTTTTACTATAATTCGTATAAGCTTTTGAAAAAAATAAGCCAGTGCTTAAATATAGTAAAAACTATCCTTTCTCCACAGCATATATGCTTATGCCAATTTACTGAATACGACGAATGTTGCTCTAATGTAATCCTATTACTTTTGCAGTAGAGTTTCTTAATTTACTAATAGGGTTCTTATTAGATATAACTGGACGTGCTTCCAATCTAGTCCTACAGATCGCTGTGAAAATCAATGAGATTTAGGCTTTAGAGTCAGGATCCTTCGGGAACACAACTAAGTGAAAGGGGTATATGCAACTGGGCCAACTGTCATTGTCTCCAATGAGGTTCACGATTGACTGCAAATGCGTTGAAATTCTGCTGGATTGCTGTTGTGGAATTTGCACTCTTTATGACGACAATTTGCATTTATTATTACTATTTCTTATATAATTATATAAATTATATATATACATATATATATATATAATATTTATGCGTTAGAAATAATCCCCTATGTTTGAAATTCCAATAAGAATTAAAAAGAACTCATTCTCTGTAGCACTATTATTATTATTATTATTATTATTATTATTATTATTATTATCATTATTATTATTATTATTATTATTATTATTATTATTATTATTATTATTATTATTAGCCTACTTTTATACCCAAGGTAAAAAAGTACTAGGCCTACCTCCGAAGATGGAGGTATTCATATTCATATTATTATTATTTATTTATTTATTTATTGTTATTATTATTATTATTATCATCATCATCATCATTATTATTTTTGTTGTTGTTTTCTTGTTGTTGTTATTGTTGTCTGTATGTTATAGAGTTGATGTTAGGCCTTTGATGCGATGACAGGCGATGTGTGGTTGGAGAAACTGTAAGAATTTATGTTATAAAAGAAACTGTCGATAGAGGAAACTCAATATGATTCAAAACAACAGCAAACTTTGTGATTTTATGTAGAAATAAGTCACATTATTTTATTCAAGATATCGTAAGTGGCTCTTAAGGAAGTACATTACAGCCTAGAAGATAGGAAGACTGACAAATATTATTCTGATCGTTGTCAACAACAAGATCGCCATCGATCAACGATTAGAATTACGTGTGAGAAGAAGCGTGTGGGCCTACAGGTCGCATTGTGTCTCTCGCTGGCGTTAGGCGATTGTTAATTTGTGGAGGACGCAGTTGATTCTTCCGGGTTCTATCTCAGATGTAGATCACGTCGGCGATTCAAAAGAAGATGGATGGAGTACGTGCAGAGATAAACATGTTTGTCAGAACGGACGCAGGCAGGCAAGCAATTGGAAGTCCATAGCACACGCAGTTTGGCGTGTGGTTTCCGTTTCTGTTCTTTTGTCACGTGCTGGTCCATATCTATGGAATTCACTGTCACCAGTTTTGACGGACCTTTCACTTTGTCTTATTTCATATCGCAAACAATTGAAGACTTATCTTTTCCAGCTACCTGGGCTTTTGAGGTAAACTCATAAATTAGTGCGATACAAGTACCTTAATACTACTAATAATAACAACAACAATAACAACAACAATAACAACAATAATAACAACAACAACAATAACAACACTAATAACAGTAATGACGATGATGATGATGATGAAGAAGAAGGCAACGACAAAGTGTACGGTTACCGACAGGAACAGTTGTGAAAGAGCAATTTGATAATGTTACTATTTCCACTGGGCAAGCTAGACTCGGCGATTGTTAAATTATGAGACAAGCACGTTACCGATGTGACTACTGCATTATGTGCAGTTCTGTCGTGACACTCAGAGTACCACGTAATTATATTGCGTAATATTACGTAATAATATCACATAATAATAGGCTTATTAAAAAGTTTACAGAAGTTTTAGTTTTACTGCGAGTGCAATCAGGACCGTGGAGAAAGGCAAGTCAACCACCGCATATTACAGATATCTTGAAATGGATAAACAGCATAAACGGAAGACCAAAGATTAGATTGAGTTCCACAGGCAATCGCACATTATTTATGGATGAACTTGTTGTTCTTTATTAACACTAACACACTAACACACTAACATACTAACATACTAACGTCATTTAGGCTGACTAGAAGCGCCTTCGATAGGTACTAAGAATGCGCTATAAATATAATTCCGCAGCATATGCACAAATGCACTTCCATGTCTTTTATTCTTATCATAAAGAGTTTGTCTGTTTTCAGAGACACTGTACTACAATTCAGATTAATGTGTTTTGGTGCATTATGAAATTTAAAACTGCTAAGAAAGGTTCAGTCTAAAGTCCGCCTGAGAGCTTCATGTAAATATTGTATGAAAGGGCATTCTCAGCTGACGAATAAATCGTCCCTAACGTGCGAAGGAAACTACGTTTTTGCTGTTTCTCAAGTTAGTACATTAGCAAGGTCAGTTTCGTACCTTACCATCACCGTATATAATTTCAAAGTGGATCTTAGGGACAATCTTTCACCTATAGTGTTGTGTGCAAATGTTAGTGAGGTCAGGAATATTGTAACTCGCTGCGTCAAGACTCATCTATTTCTTTGAAGCTTTAATGGTGGGTGCTCCTCTGAGAATTTTTCACGAGGCGCTATATAAGATGACAAACACAAAATACAAGTAAGGTAAGATAAGGTAATCTGTCAGAGGTGCACGCAGCGCCTTAAGATAGGCCCATTCCTATACTAGACTAAATAAATCTTTGATGCATACATGTACTTAAGACATATTCATTTTATTGTTTGCTTTATACAGTAGGCTAAGTTTGCAGCTTATCAAAATACATTATTTTATCTCATATTCTGCAATAATGAGCTGTTAAATATATAGTTAGTAAAGTTGGAAAAAACCTTACTTCATTCGCTTAAACGCTCATTCTTTTTCTGAAATCTCCTCACTAGCTTGAAATGCGTTAACTAGTACAATATATAATCCCTTCATTTGCCTTCAGCTTACTTCGTTAATGTCAGCCAAAGTGTCTGTGCAGTTCAACGGCACCGCCTCATCTACCGACCTACTCATACCATGTCCTTCTGTCACTATTATTTCTTTAGGCTTTAAGCATGTAGCATCAGTCCGCCACGTACTAGTAGCAAAAATCAAGTGAAGCTAGAAACAACGACAGCAGAAGTGGAGAACAATTATGAATGTGGATAGCCTAAATGAAGAACCGATACGACAACAATATGAGCTGGAACTGAAGAATAGGTTTACTATCTTGGAGAACTGTGCATGTATGGATGAGACCAGCATCCGTCCTGAGGATGGGGCGATTGATGCAGAATGGGAGAATTGGATCAACGTGGTCATAGGAGTTGGAGAAAAGGTTTTGGGTTTCAAAAGAGGATTCAAGAAGAATTCATGGATCTCTAATCAGGTGCGCAGCAGGCAATAGATGAAAGGAAATTTCTTATTCATAGTGGCATTCTTTCAAGTAGCCAACTTATAATATCAGTAGAGAAGTGTATTGGTTATAGTCACTCCAACGAACTTGCTCTTCTTGCAATTTCTCCTCAGGCTTTTCACTCAACACTGACAATAACACTCTTTAGAACAACACCCTTAAAAAATTCCTGTGCGAAATTTTCCTCCACGGCTTATTTTCTTCGTCGCTTCAATTCTAAATGCCACCCATCGTACCCGTAGGCCCTTTTACGAACCTCTCGTATGCGTTAGAACATGGCTAAATGCATTTGCAATTACGACTTAAATTACCTAAATAGTAGACTACAGTTTTCAGTTTTTTCTTTTGTTTTCTTCACAACAGTAGGCCTACAATCTGTCGGAAATGACTAACGTCTAACAGTTTTTCGATGTGCTTGGTACACGGCTTACCATACAGCAACTTTTGAGCTTTACGCTCATCGAGTTAATAAACGAAGGCTAATAAGACTAAGCTAATATTAGATTGGCGTATAGGCCTACTACTGATAATGATCTGTATAAGACGCACAGAACGCCGCTTTGAAAGAAAAGTGGAAAAATGTACCGAAGGAAGTGATGATTGATCATGGTAATAATGTAGTCTCACCAAAAGAAAACGACTTAAAAGCACGCCATTCGGACATTTTCTGATCAAATCCACATTCCAATTCAGTTAGCAAGGATCAGATGTTCAATCACTGCTTTTTATTACGGACCTACCTTGAAGTCTTTATCCGTCGAATAAAATCTCGATTCTATTATTTCAGGCCGATCTTTATACATTAACGAAACCACCCATCTTCATCTGGCTCATAATGAGTTGAGTCGACGACGAGCCAGACGCCAAAGACCGTACAGTAGGCATGCATTGCAAAGGAAGACTTTCCTGCTGCAGTAGTCGAGTCTTTATCAAGGTGGCTGATGCGCATAAGAGGATGCTCGCTGGCTGTAGTTGGCTAGCATGCACCGCTGCAGAGGTAGATCTATTTGATCACTGTTTATTTTAGCAGACCGATGTTGTCTTGTTAGTTCACTCCAGTCGGCCTGTTGCGTGCACAATCTGCTCGTGATCCGCATGCAAGCTGTGGCATGCTTGCTTCTTCAAGGTCCACTTCATTATCATTGTGATGAACACGATAGGACTTCGCTGGATCATTGCGATGAGGGCAGCGTCGTAATTATCTCCATCATCACCGTCACTTTTTATAATTTCAATGACCATCATCGTTATTATCATTATCATCGACAGTCATCGAAATCATTAGTAAAATCACGAGTAAAATCATCATGGTCATTATAATCATCATCATTGTCATGATCATAATCGTCAAAACCACCATGATAATCATCGCCGTCGCCATCAAAATATTTTGTACGAAAAGTAAATATTGTGGCGCATTGCACATCACACATGTTACAAATATTATGACGTTTTTTGTAACAGGATTCCAATTGCAGCTAGGATAATTCTCAAATTAATTACAACCAGAGAAGGCGGTTAAGTCTAGTAAGTAAGTAAGTAGTAAGTAAGTAAGTAAGACATTTGTTAGCACGCCATATGTCCATCGGCTGAGCGAGGAATCGTAGGCGTAGTATGTCTCAAAATGACGAGGAAAACGTAACGCAAAACACAGACAGAAACTTAGAAAATTAAATGCATAATTAAATTAATGCATAACGCATAAGTACGTGTTTTTAGTAGCAAAGACTTAGCAACACAATCGCTACAGTTAGTCTAGTTACTCTTCCAGGTTTGACATGAATTAGTTATCATCTTCTGCATGCTTAAAGCTACGACGTACTCACTCACATCCATGGTGAGTTTTCATGAACAATCAATTCCACTACCTTATTATATCTTGAGTCCTTCCCTTATGCTTATGCGGCTTGATACATGCAAGTGACACACTGATTCAGACACTAGTTATATGACACACGTAAAATGGCTTAGCTAAATCAAGATTGTGGATATGTCATGTTTCAAAATGCTTACAATGAAAGATTCAGGCAACAGCAATGATTTCCAATGTAATTCAGGGTGAATCAGAACACAGCCATTACGATGAAATTAAAGCCAGCGAAATAAATCAATAAATAGAAAATGTAATAAGCATTTCAGCCAATTAGCACATCTGCGGTGGACCTCTGCCATCATTGATCCACAGAATGTTTACTGAATGCAATGAATGATTCGGCATAGAGTATACTCTATACTTAATTATACTTAATTACTTGATTATATAAAAGGGGCAGAAAGATAGTTATGGTGGCTGTAAGGGGAATATAAAGAAAATTGTGACAATTTGTGACGTGTTTCCAAAGTGTTAATTTAAGGACCATCTCACGACACACGATGCATTGTGGGAGTAATATAATATCATTCATATTAAACCACAGAGTTTATCGTTTCAAAAGCACGTCTGGCCGAGAACTCCAATAAAACAGCATGTAGATTTAAGTATATGGTTCCATCTAACAGCAGTCTGGTTAAAAAGATCCGATCTAAACAGTAAAGTAAAACTAGCGGATTAATTGTCCAAAATACCTTATATTCGTCTATAGATTCATTAAGATTCATTAGGTCCCTCCCTACTCATGGTTCAAGCGTAGAATCGTCCGGTGACTGAACTGAAAAGTTATAACTGACTGTTACTTCTTGCCTTGTTGGAAAGATCACTGTTTGCAAACAGAACGCAAAAAAGTAATCAGACTGTTTGTTACCAGAAAAAGTGTAAGCAAGAATCTATATCTTCTTCCTAAATGAAGTTCACAGTGGCAATGTAGAGTAATTCACAGCGCCAAAGCAAATACCATCACATGAGACAGAAAAACAAGCTTGTACGAATAAGTGTTATAGATTATTTTATTGATTATACTAAATAACATAAAGGCCCCCTATTCATTATCTTTACAGTCTAAATAGCGCCGGTATATAATGACCAATGACCAATGGACGTTTCCGTGATGATAGCTTCGTGGAAAATAGGCATGGGAAACATTTGCGGCCGTTGTTTATACGCAAAGCTCATCCGGGAACTAATATCCATTGTGTTTCCTATCACAATACACTGGATTTCGCATCGCAGTGATGTTTTATCTGAACCTCTGGTCAGTTGTTGGCAGTCTTCGGAATAAGCATAGATGGCATGTTTTCGGAATTTCTTGTCGCTTTGCAATACGACACCGTAATATCCGCCATATAAGTTCAATCGCTTGCGCGAACTGCTTGGCAAAGTTCGACGGCTCGAAATAATTTCTCCGCAAATACTTTTTCGCTGTGTCTCACTTCTGCTTCACCTGGTCATTTATTCGTTGTTTTATCTGTTTTGTTGGAAAAATAAAGCGCCATTGCGTCTCTCAAAAACAGGTCATGGTGGTCAACAAGTCCGACGCAGTTTAATCCACTCTGGTTTAAATGGGATACAATAAAAGTCTCCTCGGCGCGTTAGATGTAGATTGAGAACGAGCACTGTATTAATGTTCCTCTGTTCTTCTGCGTGTTTTATCGTCATTAATCAAATGCTCGTTAAAGAATTTACAGCTGTGATAAGCAGAATGCATTGTTACGCTTTCATCAAAATTTTCGATGCTGATAGCATTTATCAAGTTTATGGATGCCATTTGTATGCATACATATATTACATACATACATACATACATGCATACATACGTACATACATACGTACATACATACGTACATACATACGTACATACATACATACATACAAACACACACATACATACATATATACACACATACATACATACATACATGCATACATACGTATATATACATACGCACATACATACATGCATGCATACATGGATACCTACGTACATATATACATGCCCACATAATATATGTATGCATAGATATCTGCATACATACACATAAGCATACATACATAAAACCATAATGACGCTTGCTAATAAAAACGTGCAAAGATGCATTACCTTTAACCGAGATAGTACATTTCTCCAATTTGTCAATGTCTTCGAAAGCGCCTGCTTCGACGATGATGTCGGATTTGTCGGTGCTGTATTTAGCCGCTGCTTCGAGATCGATCTTGGTTCGTGAACCATCACCACTCGAGGCGTTTCCATGAATCGTCAAACTCCACTGATAGCTAAGAACATCGGACATGTGGCAATTGACACATAGGACGCCTAGTTCCAACTCCTGCCTTGGATCAATCGTATCATTGCAGTTCTGAATGCACGTAATCACAACGTACGGGTTGAATTTATCAAACGCCTCTTTTTGGCGGTCCCCACCAGGCTCAACCTCGCCTTTGCCCACCGACGCATCGTAGCTTCTAACTAGGCGGACTGCGTGGGTGGCGTTACCAGGTCGTCTTCCAGGCTTAGTTACCTGCACATGAAACCAGATTTTTCGGATTTCAGCTTCGCTGAGCAGATGACCGGTAAGGTATCGGGTTACAGCTTCCTTGAATGGCAGCCTCGTCGGTCTGGCTTCGTTACAGGCGGTACCTGCAAGAGGATAATTTGGATTTGTAAAGGATATTTAAAATTTAAGTCAAACTCATAAATTTCTCTTAATCACTTTAAAAGCCATTACAGATTAGACATGTAAATATTTTGAAAGGAACTTTTCGAGGTTGTTTTGTGCTGCTGTCGTAAGGTTGAGCCATATGGTTGAGCCATAAGCCAGTATAGTGAAACAGGTTAATTAACGTATATCTAGACTTATTGTAAGTGTTTTGCAGTTGAGGATTTTCTAGACGTTCAGTGAACATTGGAGGCGGAAAATGGGAGATCAATAGGAGTGAGTGATGTGATTAAACGATCATTCAACCTTCGTTTCACCAACTTTTCACCAATGACCAGAAATACGTATTAATAATAAGTTAGAACAACAGGTACATAATAAAATTTAACAATTAAAAAATATAAAATATAAAATACGAATCTGAACCACATTCTCTATAAGCCTGCATAGGCCTATGCGCCTATCGAAATGACTTGCAGTCACGACAGAAAAAACCTGCGTTTCCACGTAATATCTTGCTTACGTCAACAGAAGCAGCAGTATGTCGACTAATAAGTGTTTATGTTCACTGGAACAAATTATGAGCCATCAATTCGTGTATTTTCCGACAGTAAATCTTGCAAATAGCTTCCTAATTACATTGCATGATCAGATCACTGCTTTCTCGAACATACAAAAAGCGTTGTTGAAACTGACGCTATCCAATGCGGTCGTTAACGGCTTCTAATTACTTGAAATTGCTTTCGTGTGCGTCAGGCTGGACCGAGCGAAGCCGATTGAATAGCGTGCTGAGGGCAAAAGCCGGAAACCTAAATATAGGCTTACAGCGCCCTGCTTAAAGAGAGATTTAGGCCTGAATTGAATGCAGACATTAATTTTATGGTGGAAATTCAATGAACTAACATTAATTGTCGTTTAATTCCTGAAAAACAGGCAAAATAAAGATCCATCAAAGCCCTCGGCAACTTGATTATCTCTTCTTACATCCCGAAACCTTTTCTCGACATCAAATGAAAAGCCAGGTCGGCGCTCGTCGTCCATGAATTAGGACCAAATAAATGCAGCGATTTGCACATCTTATGATCCCGAAGTTGACACGCAAAATCAGCACCAGCAAGAAGCCGTTTCTTTTCGGTATCTACCCCGCCTAAATAGCCTATCAGTTGCCTCATTGGTAGAATCTACAAATCTCCAAAACACATCTAGCAATATAGTTGTTGTTGGAACTAACTGACTGACTAACCGCGCCTCCGATTCGCATTTCTGTGTGACTTTGCGTGCTTAAAAATTGTTTCGTAATAATAATAATAATAATAATAATAATAATAATAATAATAATAATAATAATAATAATAATAGTAATAATAATAATATAATAATAATGCCATCTGCCTCTCCGGAACATTGCCATCATGCTCTGAACCCCTGCCATGGAGACGGCGATTTTTAAATTAATTTATTTTAATGAAACTGTCACACTTTTTTATATACGCACTTTTTCTGACTGGTTCTCTTTGTTTATCATGCCTCCAGTTTTCTCTAAATTATACCGAAGTCGAAGCACATCGGAATTATTTGTTGTTAGTTTAGCTTCTGTTGCTTCAGTCTATGTTTGAGTAAACAAGTTCATTAGGTGACAGTAGATTTATGCTCAATGTCCCGCGGTGAATGTCCATAAACCGCAGCTTTCAGTAAGTCATTTCTACCACCTCAGTTCTTACACATCCATAAATTGAAAAGCGAACACTTTACTAGTTCTTTTATCGTTATGAACCGCTTCTAAGGTTGGTGGTCGACTGGTTCAGGGAATAAAAATGCACCATCTGGGCAGTGAATATTACATTATGAAGACTACTGCTGTACCTGTATATATGCACACGGTTGTGATCGGCCGTTTACTGAATTTTTAAGCGTCGCGATTTATTTAGTAATAAACTTGGTTTTATAAAACCCCTGGACTGTTCCTAATATTGGGGTTAGGACTTAGGAGATGCGCATGTTGCATCATACCCCGAAACTAAAGTTCTTCCATTTTAAAATTTAATCAGGCATAACTGAGGATTCCTTTAAAGCCTGTAAAGCTGTCTACTAAGAATTGTTTATGGTCCAATCAAAATAACAATTTCAAAGACTTCAAAATATGCGCTTAGGTCTAATTCTCAAGTCTCCAAGAGATTCATTGCATTGCTTATATTTGTGCATGAGGGTATATATATATATATATATATATATATATATATATATATATATATATATAGGCTTATGCTAATCAAATGCTATGGAAAACAGAAGATGACGAAAGAATACTGAATACGAACAGAGAAGGAACGAAAAGAAAATACCACTATGCAAGAAAGAAGAACTATACAAAGATGAAAAAGAAAGAACACAGAAAAGACTATAAAAATCTTCACTGATATCAACGGCCTTTGATGCCATACGATATTGTCAAACCTTTGGTGCTACCATACCATCATCATCACCACTACCACCACCACCACCACCACCACCAAGGTTAAAAGCTAGCAACAACAACAGCACAAGTTGCTAAGAACTGAACCTAACAAATTTCAGTGTGCTTATATGTGATGTCAATCGAAGTGTATATATATAGGCCTACAGGCCTAAGCAGCCTTGAGTGCTGAACACTTTCGAAAGGAATTGACTCAGCTCTGTATCTGAAATGGAACATCTAGCACTTTACCTTCGACTGTAGACAATGGATCGGCTTCTGAAAAATCGTCTTGCGTTGAGCAGAACCACGTGAAGCTTAACCCACGGCCCGATCGACCGGGATCGTCAAGATCCCTGGAATTGCTGGCATCCAGCATCAGTGTCGAATCAAAAGCTGCAATCGAAAAACTTCATTAGTACAGGGCTACTACATCTGGCTTCAATTAATAAGCAGGTATCGATTTCTGTTTACTATTTATGAAATGTTCAATTAATTTTTGTTGAAAAATGTAGTTCTATAGAATTCGCATTGTAAAAGTAGAAATCTCTAAAATCGTTTCACCTAATGTGTGTGTATTAGGAGCTCTGATGCTGGTCAGAATACCCGCTGATACGATCTCCACTTGAAGTTGGTTACTGATCGCTTTATGGCCAGAATCCTTACTGAGTGGTATCAATACCTAGAACAATAAAACAGTATATAGGCAGTTTGAGCCAGAAACAATGCATTAAGAAAAGTCACTAACAAAAGATAGACATTTTTGAAGAAGAAAAAATGCATGAAAAAGTCCTAACACGTAACGATTTTGAGGTACTTTAAAGGCGCTATATTAAGTGTCTTGATGCATGCATATATACATGCACATATTTTGATTCAGAATTCTTAACAATATAGATGCGTCAAGAACTTTTAGGTGAAAATTAAACTTTCGAGCTATAAATGATGCACCATAACAAGATATAGACATTCTGAGCTTGAAATTTGCAGCAGGGCATTGCATTTCTTTTCACTTCCCAGCTGAAGCCGGTAATCGATTACTATTCTAGGCGATCGAATCAGTTACGCTCCAACAACTGTCTGGGTAAAAGCTTTAGTGTAACTATGGTAACAGCAAAACCCTTAAACAAGATAGTATATTGCCGACAAACACTTCTCAGACAATGCACACTGTAATGTAAGGAATGTAGAAATATACCACAAAATTTTTATGATAGTGAAGGCGTGAACTAGTTAGACTGTGTTTATCTTCTTACAGTGAAGCCTTTGTGTGTCATACCTTAATTTCTACAGTGTACACGGCAGGAACCAAGGTGTACGGAGGAACAACCAGTCCAAAGAGTGGCCTGATTTCAACATTAACCGGAAGTGGTTGATCAGCTGACTTGGATGTTCCCTCGTAGATCCTCCATTCTTCTTCTGGATGTGCAGAAGTGCAATTCTGAGTGATTTCTCGTCTCACTAATAGTGGTTCGTTGAGAGGCTGCCTGGTCGGACTAGCAAGACCAGGAAATGCGACGCTTGCTAAACAGGTAACTTCGACATCGACTGTCTTTGTGAACTGTTGATTCCAGATGACGTCTTCGATTAAGACTTGAACCCGGTAGTTGCCGGCAATGGTGTATCTGCACAGGTAAGTCAGATCCAGGTGCAAATGTAAATGAATGCACAGTGTTATTGCTCTGCTCTCATAAATTGTTATAATATTCTTAATCTTGGTCGTAAATTCCAAATATGTAAAGCGCTACTTAAAAACCAATCGCAGGGCACCAGCTTATTCAAGCGCTGCGACAAGTCACAAAGGTTGGTCAATTATATGAACAATGAGATCAAGTTGCCGGGAGACCAGAGACGGATGAAGAAAACAGATGAGCTGTTACGGTTCGCCTCATTTCGATTGAAAGAAATTCGATAAATCAGCGGACTGGACGAATCAGAGCAACCCTTCATGAAGAGCAAGGACTTTAGTATTGCGTGGAAGGTCTGAAGAGTGATTGATAGAGAGGTTCGGGATGATTGATACTGGATGGTCAAAATGCAACCTAACTGTGCAATATGATGCGATATAAGTAATTTGATTACACACTTCCTCCAAGTCTCTTTCGTGAATCGTAAACTCGTGAACTCGAGATTTCTACGGGACCTAATGAAAACTAACAATACAAATTGATCGTCCCGAAACCGTGACTTACCTTGAGGCAGTTGGTAACGCTAAGCTCGATCGAAATGTGCCTGTCACTGTATAAGATATGAACTAAGAGACGTGGTAGATTTGTTGCTAACAAGGCTGACCTGTGGCTGACTGAGACGCTGCTGTAGTCTGGTCGTGAGCCAGTCTTCTGAATTGCCCACGGCGGTAGCGGCAGACGTCTCACTGGAACAGATGTCAAGACGGAGGAACCGTCTCCCAAATTAATTACAACATAAGTGTTTTTGGTGACATGCTGTATGGATATCACAATGCCAACGCTTTCGTGGACAGCAACTGAACTATTCGTAACGATATCTACAATCCCAACGAAGTCTACAAACGAAATATTCGATCCTTTGTCGACGTTCAGAGTTTTGTTGACCGCGAAGGTTCCACATACAGTCGTAATGGCGAAGCTGATGGAGTATTCGCCAGGCTTCATAAACACATGTCTAAGGAGTCCTTGATATATTGGTTTCTGAGGATCGATGCCAGAACTGTTGTTCATAATCTTTAGCACTCCTTGGTAGCTGGATCCGAGCGACTCCAGTTCCTCGTCAAACGAATCTTCCAGCCATTCTGGAAATCCATGTGACTTCCTCATGACGATTTTATCGGAAACTCTGTTGCCATTTACTGAAGCTAACACAATTAGCGGTTCAGAAAGAAGTTGGATTAACAGTAAGACATTCACCGCATCTCCAACTATAGCTGGTCGGTCGGCAATGATGTGACAATATGCAGGATCCAGTGAAGCTCGTTCAACGGTTACTTCAGTCTCAGCAATAACGAATTCATTCTTGTATTTCACTAATGCTCCGTATAAACCCGGTTTTGAATAGCTATGATTCGATTGCCATACGTAGCCGCGTGTTGCCCATTGAGCTTTTGAGTCGTTTGATTGAATAAATCGTTGGTTTCGCAATAACACACCGTCGCCGAAATCAACATCAAACGTCAGTTTCTGAATGTTGTAAGATGTCTTATAGAAAGATAGAATAAAGGTTACGTCAAGGCCAAAGCATATTGGACCGCAGTTGTGAAACCGAACATTGTCAGAAATTTTACTTAGAGGAACGTCGCATTTGTCATAATCCAAGAAATCAAAATTCCCTGAAACAATAAATTTAGCTTAGTTCGAGTGCTGCAGCCTTAATCAAACGTGTTAATTATTCAGAATTAGACAAAACTGCGGCGGAAATACCCACAGGTTTCACACCAGCTGCTGACATGGTTTAAAGCTAGCATGTCGCAAGATTAGTGAAAAAAATATTTACGGAATCACTTTAAAATAACGGATATTATGGAATTATAAATTAGACAATATGTATAATTAAGTTCTTATTTTGCAAAGTCCACATTCTTAGTGCTACTAATCACTCGCATTTCAGATAAATTTACTAATGTTCCGGTTAAAAAGACTTAACTATAATACCTGAATTAAAATTAATAATCTAAGTTGTATATGTAAGGTATTAATGTGCGTGTAGAATGAGATTCATATCTACTGTATTTACCGATCGGCTTAAAGCAAGGCATCGTTGGTACAATATCAGGATTATAGCAACATCCGCAATTGACACAGGCTGTCTCGTCGGTCAGTTCATTTCCACATTTTCTTGCAACACGGCTCTCGTTAGCCATCAGAATGCATTTGTTAATGACTAAAACAGAAAACTCTACTCTAAACTGAGTTCAAAGTTGACAATAATTAGAAATTTACACCCCAAATACAGAAAAAGAGAACCTTCAATTAAGTTCAGTCATAGTCTTGAAAGCACTGTCTAATAACGACAGATACTGTGTGATGTAAGGTTCATGTAATTGAACTTCAGCAAAAATGGCTGTTGACGATACATACACAACAGAAAATCTCCAAAGAGTTGTCTTCAATCGAAATAACATGTTTTCAGTCACTTGTCCTAGGTTAGCATAAAGCATATTTAACGCGGCTGTTTCTATCTTTAAACAATTCTATGACTAAAAGGCTAGATATTCGTCACTATGTTTCTTCTCCCTTGGTGCTTTTCCCTGAGGCAGAGACATTTCTGGTTTCTCTGTCTTATCAGAATTCAACCTAGCCTCTCCAATGGATTGTGATTTTTGTTACGATTTAACTTGAAGCCATCATCAACTGATGTCATAAGCATTATGTTGGCGGCGCTATAGAAGTCATTAGACCAGATTAGGCAGGAATCCATTCCACCCTTTTTTACCTCTCCGTCCAGCTTCTTAGCCCATCATCAAGTTTAGCAACATAGTTATCCATCTCGTCACAAATGCTTAGCTTCTTAAATGTTTTGCATTAGGATATTTTACTTATACGGATTTGGGCTCTGTATCGAAGCTAGATTTCTATATAACTATGCAGATTCTTATTATTAATTAGTAACTTCGATAGCGCTAATGCCTAATGCATAAGGTATCAATCGATGGCGCGTCAAAATCAAGCCACAGTCAGGTCAATACTCAGAAAGTCAGTCCGTTTTTTTGAAAAAAAGAGAAGCAGATGCATACATAGGTTGCTCAATCACAATTAATTTTCTAAAATAGTTCACTCTTGTAGAAACAACTTGCACTCAAAAATTACAAAAAAAAATAAAATTCTTTAAGTTCTTTAAACTTTGACCTCGTTTGAATCACCGATGACAGTTCTATTGGCTGTGAGAAGATTAAATAAAAAACAGTGATACTATACAGTTCTGACAGTTTTAAAACGCAACTTTAAATTTAACAAATCAGTTATTGTGCTGAGAGAAATTCGAACTAGTAACCGACATAAACCAAAAAGCCAAAAATAATATCTGTAGCATTGAAACCGATATATAAAACGGGACTCACAAGGAGTGCGGTAGATTCGTAAGGTTGAGAGTGAAACATCTGAACCAAAACTGACATATGAAATGAAGTCCAGAAAGGAAGGCGGATCGAACAGAAGGAACCGGAAGGACCGGAAGTCGACTCCTAGACCTGCTTTTAAGGACCCGTGGAAGGTGAACCAAACTCTGACTTGGCCGCTGCTGTTCAACTTCATTTCACTAGAACGACTGACTTCTCGACAGCTGTCCATCTGCGTACAGTTCCTGCTCAATGTATAAATGTATGTATGTACGTATGTATGTATGAATGTATGCATTTATGTATATATGTATGTATGTATGTATGCAGTTATGTATATATGTATGTATGTATGTATGCAGTTATGTATATATGTATGTATGTAGGTATGTATGTATGTATGTACTGTATGTATGTATGCATTTATGTTTGTATGTATGCATGCATTTATGTATATATGTATGTATGTATGTATGTATGCATGTTTGCTAGCTTGTATATATCTATACATGATACGACTTGTGTGCTAGGTAACGATTTGTGAAACTTAGGCTATACTTTATGCACGACTCGTTATTTAAAAGCTAGCGACAATGATAAGCTGAAAGTAGCTTAAACTTTAAAAGTGCCTAGTGTTTGTATCAGTGATCATGCTTTTTGCTTCGACTTCTGAACTCAATAAGTAGTGCTGCCTTTTAGTTTATATCTTAGATTTCAAAATGCAATCAGAAAATTTCATTTGTTTTCAACTTAATTCATACGTTATCGTGATTGTCGTCACACATTTATAAATATGCAATGGTATAAATGTAGGTCTACAATAAAAACTAGGATTGAACACTATGGTTTTCAAACGCTAACGGATATCCAACAGCAACATCATATAATTATAGGACACGTGAATCCCATATGACAATATTTCCATATGGGCTTCAATCCCATATGACAATATTTCCATATGGGCTTCATATGCCCTACCATATGGGACAATATTGCTGTTTGGGTTATTATGCATCGTGCATAGGCCTAATAAAATCACGAAATTATCAGATATCTAAGATAAGTATGAAGAAGTCTTAAGTCCGGCGAGTACGTAAATCCTCTATTGGCCTAGGCCTAACCTGGTCGGACAGGTCATAATTTCTGCTGTTACTAGAAACATCGATTCCCATTTAATCGCCAGGTGGTTCAAAGTATGCGATGCAGTGATCTACGGCTGCAGTTGTTAATTTTAAGTAATTACAGAAGTAAATAGAGGTGCTATATAAATGGCCAGCTATTGAGTATTGTGATCACTTGTGCTCAGTGAGCGTCATAGATGGCGCCACTCGCACAAGGGGAACTAAAATACATACTCATGCTCTTTCAAGCAAGCATATTTGTACGTTATGATCATTGTCACGAATATCCCCTTCTGCAGCACATTGTAGGGCCATGTTTCAACTCCAAACCCTATCCTATTAAATTTCTCCATTTCGCCGAAAACTAGTAACACATTTCCAACGGTTTGCTAATGATGGATGCTTAGCAAAAGAAAAGCGTCTTCAACCAATATTTAATGTTCTTGACTTTCAAATGAAGCTCTAAGCTAATGTAGGTCATGAAGCTTCTACAAAGACAATCTGGCTAAACGCCTTTATCATAATGCCCAAGACATCAATCGATTGTCCCTTCAAGTGAATTTGTAACCAAAGACCATAGCCCGTTGGAGAAGCCATGCCGAATTCCGGTAGGTCAGAAAAATCAGAACTTAGGCATTAAAAAACGGCGCTACAGAAGTCATTAGAACAGAATAGAATGGCTAAATTGTTTCACGTTGTTATAAATTAAAATCGGCTAAACAGAGCAAACCAGTGTTACCATAATGTTGCAGAAATTTCGTCATCCTGACTTCCTCTCATCTGGCTGTTTCCAGTTTCTGCTTTGGAAAACCGGAGTTGCAAAAAGTCTTCATATCTGTCTGGATAGCGTAGCCAAAATATGCGAAAATCACTAATGACATCCAACTCCAGTATTAGACCACGTAGGTATTTTACGTGCAAAGACAAATTTAAATGGTCTGATTCGGCGTCCAGATTCTCGCTGACCACTAGGTCTGAAACAATGAAGAAGACAACAAGAATTGTTCAAATTATTAGACAGTGAGAGAGTTTTAAAGAGCTTAAATTCTAACGTCGAAAATAAACTTCGAATAGACTTAAAGCCTAGTGGAAGTTTAAGACCACAATCTAGTTTCCAGGATAGGGGCCTATACGAACAATAAATTTCCGAACTTCACGACACTTACACAGATTTAAAACCTTAATTTCAAGGCGAAGCCTTAAATTGCAAAGCATAAAATTCCGAATACCTAGGCTAAAGAAGAAGGCGGGTCGTAGATGAATTGAAATAGTTTCACACCTAAGTAATTCAATGAGTGAATAGCCAAGTTATAGTTCTCTGACGGGTTCATGAGTATTTTATGGGCTGCTATAAAATTTGAACTTCGCATCTGTAAAGGCAATTTATGTTATTTTAATGGAAAGATTAGTCTATAAGCGATAATATTAATTGAAATCTCAGCGCAGGCATCATCCATAAAGATGTGTTAGCAGGTAAGTTTGCTACTTGCGGTAATCAAGTCAATGGTACATTATTCAGCTGTCTGTACAGTAATGTTAACACTAGGACAATTTTAAGTGCTATTTTACTCCGGCCATTGCATAACTCCGTCTTGGCCCACAGCGAACATTCATTCGCGCCTCAGATTCAGATTTACTGATTTAGTACGTGTAATAAGTGTTCTAAATAAATAATAAATAGATAAATAAATAAGTAAGACCTAACACGGAACCTTAAGAAATTATATTTATGAAATCTGGACCCATACAAATCCATGTAGATCAATGCGGGACTACCTACCATTGGTTGCCAACACTTCATTTCTGCATAAATCCATCACTAAAACTGCACACAGCACACATGCAAGAATGGCTACACGCCTTACATTCGACATTTAAAAATTTAAATTTTGTCTCCTTATAAAAATATAATTGAAAACTGGCAACTGCTGACTAATACGAAGCTAAAGAAGCTAGGTTGCTAGCAAATGCATGACGTCATCGCAAAAATTACGTCACCAAAATTTCAAAATTTTATTGAGCCGGGGAAAATTAAAAGAAGACACATTATGTGATTGCAGAATCGACATTGTAGAAAAAAAAATAATTTAAGAAGGGAACTTCTAAAAGCTTTGGTAGAAACTAGTATTACCGCTATAATAATTTAAGCTAAAATAAAATTAACTGCATTGCATGCGTTGATATAATTTAAATTGAAGCGAATACAGCGTAAATTAAAAATATGCATAACACAAGTAATTTAATAAATCAGTGATTCAATAATACCTCCTCGTGGGTTGGCACGAGTGGGCGGAGGATTAATCGTAGTCGAAATCATAAAGTCGATAAATGCTAAAGCGCTACTCCAAAGCTATGTTTCTTATAGTGAAAAACTTTCAGGAAATGCAATTATACAGACCCTCCCGATTATAATCTTGCGTAAATTATTTACCAGCTAATTTCCAACAGATCCAGCATATAAGATTAACATGTGCCGGGCAGGTCTTCGCAGTATCATCCAATTATCCTATCGCGCCTGGCATATAGGTTGCACTTGGTAAATACTCTATTTAAAGTAACCAAGTCCACGCGTCTGAAGCGGCTTCGGCGCGTGAGAGGAGGAGGAAGATGAGGAAGAGGAGGAAGGGGAGAAGAAAGAAGAGGAGGAGATAGATGAGGAAGAGGAGAAAGAGAAGAAAGAAGAGGAGGAGAGAGAGGAGAAAGAGGAGGAAAAAAGAGGAGTAGGAGGAAGATAAAAAAGGAGGATCATGATAAAAGGAGAGGGATGATGAGCAGGATGATAAGAAGGATAGGAAGAAGGATAAGAAGGAAAGGAAGGAGAAGGAATAGGAAAGAGAGGAGTAGTAGTAGGAGGTTATATGCAAGTTGGCTTTGGTTAATTGGCGCCATGGCTGACGCATCCATCCATTGCGTCCCAGCCTCCTATAGCCGCTGTTTAGAGCGGATTAATACGTTGACTATTGGCAATGTAGAAAGCGCCTTTCAAAAAGACCTATGTACACATAACGCCTACGCGAGGAGTTAAGATATGATTTAGATAATGGCGCTTTAAGTGTACCACTCCGCGCAATGTCTGCAATATCCGTGCCATCCGGAAACCTTGTTGGATGGTTGATAAAGTGCGGATGAGCTGGAGATTCAGCGAAACTTTGAAAGTCACTCAGTCGGGTAGGAGACCGGCGTTGCATGCATGATCGTCGCAACCTGTGTCACTGACCATGGATTACGATTATACACGGACAGTTCTACAACTGCAGCAGAGCTTGTCGATGGGGGCCCGGTTGGAATATGACACTCGGCGCCTATTACCGGTGATGATGTTCGTTCATTGCGGGGAATGATGAGCTAGCGAAGGTCCAGCGCTGAAGCGTTGTTCCTGTTCAGGCTATCCATGGAGTTCGTCGACTCGGCAAGGCCCCGTCAACGGGTCTCCAACTGCTGCAAGAAGTTCGCCGCCTTTCTCTTTTCACAAGTCGGTCTGGCGACGATGGTGGTGGCCTACTCGATCATGGGCGGGTTTCTGTTCCGGGCCATCGAGAGTCCACACGAGGAGGACCTCAAGACCGAGGTCAAGGCCTATCGAGAGCAGAAGGTCGACGAAGTCTGGGAAGTGTTGACGGAGCAATTTGACAACGACGTCACCATCTGGAACAGGACGCAGTTCGTCGAAGAAGTGATGTTGATCTTTGTCGATTTCCAGGAAAACGTGGCCAAGGCGGTCAAGGAAAAGGGCTGGGATGGAAGTGATGAATCCGGAGAACAGTGGTCGTTTCCAGGATCTCTCTTATACGCCGTCACTGTCATCACGACGATAGGTAAGATAACAGACTCACGGTCCATCTGTCGCTCGTTGATATTATAGTAATCGTAATCGTAATCGTAAGCTTGAGATTTCTATAGCGCCCAACGAAAGCTAAGTCGTTGGAACCAGCTTATTCACAGGCTGTCAGTCAAAACAAACTCGATGGGCAAGTAAGATCACATTCAGTTCCAGGTCAAGAACCAAGGGTCAGGCAGGCAGACAGTCACAGGGCTATGGTGGATGGTGTTTAGCATTGAAGCGGCAAAATATAGAAGGGGAAGAGGAGGAATCAGGATAGGATTTGTGGAATAGGAGTTTTCCAGTGTTGACACCTGCGCAGAGATTGCACAGAAGCGGTGCTTTTTCAGACGGAGCGCTCCGGAACGGCGTTCCGACATCATTTTTCGGTTAATAAAAAATAATTTAGTTTTTAATAAGAATTGTGTTACTAATTTATTTTAATTATGTAATATAATGTAGCTTATTTTAATTCAATTTCAGTGTTTACAACTTTACACAGTTTTCAGTGTTTATTGATTGATAAAAATAATGAAATTTTAGCACAAAATTCCATAATTGGTCAGTTCCGGAACCTTTTTTCTAGAAAAAAAAACACTGCACAGAAGTATTTGAATAGGCAAACATGGCCTTGTTGGGTATAAATTAAACAATGGTGGAAAATTATTGTTACCGTTATCCTCATCCTTATTGGTATTGTTACCGCCATTGTCCATGTAGTCGATATTGTTATATCAAGCGAGATTGGTAATTCATATAGCACTATGGTTAAGCTTAGCATCAGCCGGACGCACATAGGCAACAGGTGTGTAATAGTAATCGTAATTGTAATTCCGAGATTTCTACTGCGCCCAACGAAAGTCACGTCACGGGGACCAGCTAATTCACAGGCGCTCAGTCAAAACAAAATCCATAGGCAAAAGGGTTCCGTTCCAGGTCAATATCCAAAACGTCAGACAGAAAGACAGCGTGGCAGCTACGGAGGATGGTGTTTGGGATTGGAGCGGAAAGAGGGATAAGAGGAAGATGGGGTCTATAGACGCCATTAAGATTATTATGATGTTATAGATAATTCAAAATAGCTTCCATCAAAATTAATCCATCATTGAATTGCATGATATCTCATTGGCTCATATATGTCTACATTGTCTCATAATATGATACAACTTAAAAATTGTAGTATGCCTTGCACAGATTGTAATATGTCAGTTTCAGATTTTGAGGGCCCTTCTTCCTGATCACACTGATTTTTTAAAAGGCTTCAAAAGAAGCTCCTGTTCCCCTCTTGCATCGGATCCAATAACACGACCCCTTACGGGTCTAGATCAGGATAAACAGCCAGCGCAGAGTGCGAATTGGGGGAGAACAAACTAGAGCGAAGTGCATAGGGGAAAATTGTATCTTCAGTGAAACGAAAGGCAGAAGTTCATCTTTCACGTCCCTTGAAATCCCACCCTGATCAAACATATTGTATCATATTTTCATGAATGAAGTGATATGTAATCGTAATCGTAATTCCGAGATTTCTACATTGGCCAACGAAAGCCACTTCACGGGGACCAGCTTATTCACAGGCGCTCAGTCAAAACAAAATCGGTAGGCAAAAAGGTTCGGTTCCAGGTCAAGATTCAAAACGTCAAGCAGAGAGACAACGTGGCTGCTGCGGCGGGCGATGTTTGGGATTGGAGCAGAGAAAGAGACAAGTGGAAGAAGGGAAGTCAGGATAGGATCGGTGAAAGAGGAACGTTTTCAGTTTTGAGTGAAAGGCCGATGCAGAAATTATGTGGTCTGCAAAGTTTGGGAAAATCCTAAGCACAGTAATAAAATATGTGGGCAAAGTATATCTTCAAAGAAACCAGTGTGAGAGGTTCCTCTTCATCTCCACGTAAATCTTTAACCTAGCCTAGCATACTTATTATTTTTAACGGCATATTTTTAACGGCATATGGTTCCTCAAAGAATAGCTCCTGAATTAAACCATGAAACTTTTCCTATTAGAAAAAATTAAATGTAGTCAAAACGACTGAACTGCGGGTATGTGAATAATAAAATCCCCTGCTTGTATTATCCGTGTGAGCATATTACAGATATAAATCAGATCGATTGATAATAAGTGTCAAGGACATTGTTCTCGTATTCTGATATAGCAGTCGTAGCTCATCAAATTCAAAGCAGACGTGACATAATTTGCAGTGCTGCGTGAAAACCGTCGACAGAATCAAGCCAAGTTCAATTGCTGGCTGGCAGAATAAGTAAGCTGAAGAGGCGCCATTCCAGGGCAAAAATACCAGGTGCTGTTACAAGCGACAACCAGTCGGGACAAGCATAGGCAGATGGTTTAGCTTCTGCGACGGCCCACTAAGATCTGCGCACACGATACGTTATCCTCAGCAGATTCTATGTAATTGATAGAAGCGTCTTAGATGCTAATCTGCGAACGAGGTTTCGCATACCATCCAGCCGAAAATCAGGCCTGCGGTGGTATCCCTCGTTCAGCCCAGCGCAGCCTAAACCCACGACTGCACGGAGTCGGCGACTTGAGGTATCGAGGGAGGTCGGCTTACCTGGAATTCGTATATATGAGATGTGTGTTGAGTCGGCAAGTTCAGCAACAGAAATCAGGAGGCTGGTCGTAATATCTTCCAGAGTCCGCGCTGACAGATGGATGTGGTAGAACGCCTCTTGCGGCGGCAGTTTGTCGTGATTATCGGAGTTAGGCCATCTGGAGATGAGCTCCGATGGTTGTCTTCCAATTTCCAGTTCACCAGAAATCCATCCGTTAGATCATTATCCAGTTTCGAGGAAATCGAACGATTGAGAGTGGATTTCAATATTATTAATAATAACATTAATTGTCTGGTATTTAGAAACAAAGACGCAGTTTCGTACACAGAACAGCATCTTAACATGCCATCTGTTAACTGTGGATGGAAGCCCCCCATTTGTGATTTTCTAGTTATATGACCACTTCCTTAATGATTAATTTTTGTTCTTAATATTACTTTACTTAGTCTGCAGGTTTAAAGCGCACGTTTATATAGAAAATTTCATGAGTCATCGGGTTATTGTTTGTTTGGGCACATGCGGATCATGTGCTTACGGTCAGTGGCTACATCTGACTTCCATGCATGAAGCACATGGTGGGGTGGGGTGATTGACTGGCTACGCCCTGCGTATTGGCGTTATGACGTCAACAGTAATTATTGCCATGCACATTTAAGAACATTGGAAAACCCACAATTGAACCCAGTCTGAACTAGTCTGTCTTGACGGGAAACAGCCTATTAAAGGCAATTGCAAAGGCTTTTTTAGGAGAGCGCGAATAAGATTTTTGTAGCGACAGTTGTGTGCTCAGTTGAAAGTTTGAGTTACAGATCTGATGTCATTGATAGATTCCTGCGTTTAGAAACTGTAAAGATTCAAGTACACATTGCAAACTTGTGCTCGTTTGATTAATTATATGCAAACGAAAATCAAAGACTGTGTGTCTTTTCTCGAGTTAACGCCACGTTACAAATCGGGCGAGTCGACGGTGCGAAGCCCAATCGCTGACTACGTTGAAAGATCGTCGATAACGAACTTGATAAGTGACAACTCTAATTGGGATCTTAAAAATTGTCCTGACGTTTGGATTGCTGTAGCCGTTGCTGAACCTCAGTCGAATAATCCTTCAAACTCGGACCACGTTCCTTCTCTACAAAGGAGAGAAAAGCAAGCATGCTATCGTCTTACCTTTAATACATTACATTGGATTACATTACGCCAACGTAAATCGTCGTATGCGTGTGTTGTGTTATAGGATACGGCCATATTGCACCGAAAACAAACCTAGGTCGTTTAGTGACTATCCTGTATGCTCTGGTGGGCATTCCGCTCACGTTCCTCTATCTGTCGACGATTGGCAACTTCCTGGCTCACTGCTTCCGCATATTCTACAAGAGGATCTGCTGCGACATCTGCTGCTGCCTCAAGTGCGAGCGGAAGAAGCGTCGTCAACTGCAGATGCTGCGCAGACAAAGACAGCAGCTGGCAGAACTAAACCCGGGTGAATCGCAGATGCAAGTGATGACCACGCCTCTAGCTGAGCAGGCGAATAAAGCTCTCTCAGAGTCGAATAAACAATTAACACCGTTGCTTGGTAACACCACCAATACCGTCGCATATCCTTTTATTACGCTGCCGACTGGACAGACTCTATCCGACAGATACGGCAGACGCTCTTCGAAGTCCGAACAAGACAAATCGACGCTAGGTGGCGTCAGACAGGGTGAGAATTGCCTCAACATTACACGGCCAGATTCTTGTTCAGGAACAGTCGATAGTGGAAGCAACGGCAGAGATGACTGTGTCTTGCTCAGCAGTAGCAGCAGCAGCAGCTCACAGGGTGACGGTAAAGGCAAGACAGGCAAGAAGTCGAAGAATCGATCACCGCCCGTCGAGGATACTATTCCAAAGATGCCGGCGGCGCTTCAAAGCACGCCGACGGTAACACTTCAAAGCACGCCGACGTCGAGAAAAGTCACAGCATCCCAGTTCGGTCGAAGGCTTAGCCTAGTCATTGCTGCTGTTCCCGGTGACAAAGCAGGTGCCGTGGGAAAGACGTGGGGTTTAAGGCGTGGTCTGTTTAGCTCCAGGTTGACTTCCGCTTTTAAAAGGACAAGCGCCGGGGTCGGTTCCGAAAAGACACCGCCGAAGCGTAGAGGACTTTGGAGAAGCCAAAGCGACAAGGAAACGAATAGGCCACGAATTACTCGGTCTGCAATGTCAGAGGATGGCAGTGAAAGTCGAGGAGGAGATGAAGGCGATGGAGCAGCAGGAGGAGCAGAGGAAAAAGAAGTCGAGAAACGTGAAATCGGAGAAAGAAACGGAAGACCAAATGAACAAGAAAATGGTAGCGAGGCAGAGGAACTAGGAAATGGATGGAAGGACGCGGTGAGCGGACGCCATGCCAGCGCTTCTGTGGAGCGGAGTGCCTCCTTTGACAGTGGTCTGCGGAAGGGTCTTCAAAAAGCGTCGCTCACTGACTCCGAGGAGTCCTTTGTGACGGCCAATGAGGATTCCCCTGTCTATGAAGACATCTGTGGGTCAACTTCCGTCTTCGACTGCACTGATTCTGGCCGGAAACTCTTTAGCGCACGCCTAGGACTATCCAGAGGATCGCCCAAAAACGTAGGGTTGGCATTGGGCTCCACAAAAATTCACCCGGCGGCCCAGTACTTGGCGGAGTCTCCACGGTTGGCGAAGAGCAATGTTCGGATACGTTTTGCGGAATCTGACTACAGCACCGAGTGTCGTACTGATTTCGACGACGACGGTGAAGATACGAAACACTCCAAGATTCGAGTTCCCATCTACATCTGCCTCATCGTCATAGCGAGCTACATTCTGGCCGGGTCGGTGCTGTTCACGCTCTGGGAGGACTGGGACCTGCTGACCGGTTCCTACTTCTGCTTCATCACCCTCAGCACGATCGGGTTCGGAGACATCGTCCCAGGAACCGACATGGACAAGTGGGATTCGAGCGAGAAGCTCGTGCTCTGCGCTCTGTGGCTGGCTCTCGGACTGTCGCTGCTTGCCATGTGCTTCAACCTGATGCAGGAAGAGGTGAAGGAGAAGTGCAAGTGGGTGGCGGTCAAGTGCGGCCTCATTCGAAACGAAGCAAAGCTCTGATTCGACGTTCACATCCCACTACCGACCCCAGTGCTTCCACTATACCTCGTCCGTCTTTCTTGCACGTGAGACTTTCCAAGTACGATCTTTTCCGTTGTAGAATAGGTGCTCGTTCGTTCAAAGGCTGAGCAACAATGGCTCAAGTACGATACCAGCTTTAATTCAGGTAATGTGATCCAACATTTCTGTTTAAATTCAAGTAGCTTAGAACATAAGAAATGTGTCTTGTTAGGCTCATGAGACGTCATCCACCAGAAAACTTATATATTTAGTTTAGGATATGCATGTGAATATGCGTTTGGTTTGTGTAATAAGAACTGGTCATTGAATTGGTCATAGGAAAGACATACCCAAAAGCGAAAGGACAAAAGGAGGATGGGAAACTTAAGAGGAGGTTTCGTTATCGACTTCATTCTTCTTACCTCTACGGACATTTAAATTTACCTTATTAAGAAAACTTATATACCGAGTTTAGAATATGCGAATGTGAATATGCGTTTGGTTTGTGTGTAACAAAAACTGGTCATAGGAAAGACATATGCAAAAAGGGAAAGGACAAAAGAAGAATGGGAAACTTAAGAGAAGGTTTCTTTATCGACTTCATTCTTCTTACCTGTACCGACATTTCAATTTACCTTATTAAGATGATTAGTTTATCAAGTGCGTAGCGATTTGATCTCGGATGTGATAATTTGTGCTCGAAATAAAATTCATATGTGAAAGCTTATATGTCTCATTGTGTTCGTGTGTCTGCCAAAATTGGTCATTCCTCATGTAAAGGTGTCATAATGTTGGTTTGCTGAATCCTGGTTGCGCGTCAGCCTAGTAATCTGGGGACAATACTTCAGAGGAGTTTCTACAGAGTTGAGTAAGCAAGCCCTATCCTTTGACATTTCGTAAGCTCGTCGACAAAGCAGAAGCAGAAGAAGAAGCAGAAGAAGAAGAAGAAGAAGAAGAAGAAGAAGAAGAAGAAGAAGAAGAAGAAGAAGAAGAAGCAGCAGCAGAATAAGAAGAATAAAAAGAAAAAGAAGATGAAGAAGAAGAAGAAGATGAAGAAGAAGAAGAAGATGATGATGAAGATGATGAAGAAGAAAGAAGAGAAAGAAAAAAGAAGAAAAAGATGTAAAATGAAGAAGAAAGAAGAATTGTAACTGTATTTGAAATCGTAGTTTGAAATCTATATAGCTCCTCTTCAAGATAAACTCATCAGAAGCGCCTTCAGCGCAAACGATGTTAATTGTTATTATAAACGGAACAATCACTCTTTAGTCAGATGACTGGAAGAGTCACCAGTAGCAAGCTCGCGAGCACACGCAAAGCCCTACAAAGGGGTTCCCAACTAGATGACAACGTGTTCGGAGTTTCTGAAGCACGCAGCGTCGAGGATGAGGAAACGACATGTGACTATACAGTACAACAAGGAGAAGACGAAAAAGAAAAAGCAGTCACCAAAGCTAAACCTGAAAGGCAGCTATGGGTATGAAGTATTAGTGGTTTCATTTATCGTAGCCTCTGTACGTGAAGGCTGGTGTCCTGCAGTCTTCTCCCGCACGGCCTGACAAATTGGCTAACCATAATTCCAGTCGAGTTTATAAAATTTGCTTTTGTTGCGGATAAGGCTAATAGTTAGTGTGTTAGCCTTTTCAAATTTCAGAGGTCAATTCAAAGGTCAATTTCAAAGGTTCAATTCCCCGCCAACTATAAAATAAGTACTCTTAGAGTATGGACAATAATAACAAACAAGAATGAAGTTGCTAGCTTTGAATTCTCATGGTGTCCACCGGGATTAGCGTAAAGCCCTAGTCAAAATCCAGCAAAAGTCTTTATTTTATTGGTAGCCTATAGCAAGAACTTACATACTACAAGGCAGTAGATGGTGAGGTATTTACAGAGTTGTTTTGCAGGGTGTGTTGTCTGATGTAAGGTCGAGTATGCGACTGGTTGAATTTTGACTGCTTCTGTTTAAAAACATAAAGGCCACTGACTTCGCTTCTTGAATGCGATAGGAAGGTTTTTCTGCATGACCACGTGTGTATGTAGGTGTGTGTAGGTGTGTGTGTGCAGGTGTGTGCGTACAGAATCATTCCTTTGTTACAAATAAACAAATTTACCATTATGTTTGGGATCCTTATGTGCACGGTTGGTTTCAGTGGTTTACCAAATGACATGTCCTAGTCTAGCATCTGACAGATGAGTTTGTTTTGAGTTGGTTTTAGGTAGAAAGGAAAGTAATAATTTTGCCTATAGGTTCTTCTGTGTCAGCCAACTGCTTTATCTTGAGAATAAAATCGTCTTCAAGATTTTCTTTGCTCTTCCAAGATCACTCATAAAACCTTATTTGCTAAACGCAGGCCTAAACTGAAAAACAACTCAGCTTCACAAATTGGAAATCCAAACTACTGCTCACGGTATACAAACAGGTGTTCTTAAACCTGAGCATTCTTTGCCTCTTCGCATGTCCCATATCTTCACAATGTGTTTGGCCTGCAGCCTGCACTTCATCCTTAGCAATCGTTTGTGTAAATACACTGGGCTTCATCATAGTAAAAATATAAATACGCAGCCTCAAAGTCTACAGTCAATGAAACCTTAAGGTCATTCAGAGGTTACAAAACATCGTATTACGAAGTGGCACTTTATTTATATTCTATGCAATATGTTAAGTGAGTTGGAATGCGTCCGACTCGATTAAATCACTGTCGACCTATTCACCAATCCACTTTTATGTCTGCTAAATGAACATTCTTAAGCTCGATCCATGTTCGATGCTTTGTCTCAGATCAAAATCAATACTTATCGTTTCAACCCACGCATCAGCTTTATGCCGTACTACAAAGTCTTTGCATGTATACATGTATAGTACAATCGGAGTATGAACGCTGTATAAACAGTCATACCTAAAAATAGATACATGTATATAGATACATATAAATACGTGGGTCGTTTACAGCTTTGGTAGTCTGTTTATAATAAACTTGTAATACATAGGCTACACGAATCCGCATGCGCAGTGCTCGTGGCAAGGGCGGATTGGAATCATCTGTAGAATCTCACCGACTTTATGACAGATGTTTGCGATACATATCGAGAAATAATAAGCTTCAGGCACACCTGTTAAGTCTGCGGGAAGACTGGAGCACATTGAGCCAGTAGGCCGGTAACCTTGTGAAGCGAATAGCTTGGCTGTTTTGGAGTGGAGTTAGCCTTCTCGCCGTTGCAAATAAGAACGTGTTTATAATAAAAAATAAATAAAAATTTTGTTTGGATGATAAAAGACATAGTAAGGCTATCAAGTACTTACACCTGTACTTAGGAGAAATGTAAGCTATCAGTTGTTGCCCTCTCGGTAGGCTTTGAAGGACTCCTCAGCCGAGCGTTTATGTTTAGGGAAAGACGCTTCAGACGGTATTTCTTTATTGTGAAGATAATGGAGAGAAGAGACAAGTACTTTATTGAATTTCTGTCATCAGCCGACAGCGCCCAAAAGGTCTAACAGTAAAGAGGGGAGCTAAAGTAAAATGTAAAGATGTTAGTGCAACCTGTTCCGGTTCTGACGCGATGGTATTTATAGGAAATTGACTTAGAATCAATCGCCCTTAAAATAGTTGACCCGAATCTATCGACTTCCGCAGGGTTAGATTTGTGAAATTTTGACCTGGGTAGAAATTTAGTGCATAAGGTTCGAGGGCGAAGGGGTTTTAAGTACCATTTTTTTAGGTTTTGGTAGCGTAGTAAGGCCCCCTCGATAGAGAGGCTTGAGACAGATGATGACGGGTGAACGACAGAAGGGATAGAGGAACAGAGATTTTGTGAAATTCAGAAAGGTGATCGTTCCAGTTTCGAGGTGCGGTGTGGTACAGTATATGGATCGGTGAGATGAGTAGCTGCTGGGAGACAGGCAAGAGGATGAATGGGTAGAGCGGGATGGTTGGATGGTAAAGAGTTTCCGAAGAACATGGTCAAATGCTGATGACTAACCGCAGGAACTAGTTTATTGTATAGAGAGGCAACATAGTATTAGGGGAGTGGCGTTTAATTATTACAGATTGGTAGGGATTAAGAAGTGAGCTAGAAAAGGTATTCATTCACCCTGGAAAGGACAATGCGTTCATTTAGCTTAGAGAATAAAGAAAGATTTGAGATAGAACGGTAATTAATGACGGTAATTAGTGAGGTTCTCTTTGCCTAAATTTGCTTTTTTAGAAGGGAAGTGACTAGAGTATATTTGAAGCCAGGGGAAAGTAACCAGTAGAGAAAGAAAGGTTGATCATTTTGGTTATAATAGGAACAAGAAGAGAAGAGAAGTAAAAATTCGCATTGTTGGTTGGGAAGAGTAAGGGTGATACTTCTAATTCAGAGGCTGGAAGAAAAATTGATAGATATAATTGTCAGTTAGGAGGAGTAAGATTAATAGGGGCAGTAGATCGATGTTTGACAGAGAGACAGAGGAGAAATGTGAATGGATTGCAATGAGGAGCGAAGAGATAAGATATTATCAGAGAAAAATAAGAAAACGTATCAGCAACAGAAGGAGGAAGTAAGGAGCTGGGGAGTGAGCAGGAAGACTTATGACGAAGAAGAGTCGACAGCTTTCCATTTACCTGCGGGATTTGATGAGTTGGAGTAAATAAGTGAAGAGTAGTAATTTTTATTGGCAGATGCAATAAGTTGTTGGTGGTAATTGCTGGTGGCAGATTTAAGAGTAGTATGTGATTTGCCTTTTTGCCTTAACTATATGATAAAAAGCGTGCTTGTGTGTATATTCAAGGTGTCTGCGAAAGGATTTGAATGTCTGACGGTAAGAATTGAACCAAGGGTTATGTGCCGTATGTTTGGTAATGTGTGGCGCATGAGTATCAAGAATAGTAATCGTAATCGTAATTCCGAGATTTCTACAGGGCCCAACGAGAGTCACGTCACTGGGACCAGCTTATTCACAGGCGCTCAGTCAAAATAAAATCGATAGGTAAATGGGTTTTGTTCCAGGTCAAGATCCAAAAGTCAGGCAGGGACAGCGTGGTAGCTACAGCGGGTGGTGTTTGGGATTGTAGAAGAATGGTGAATACATAAGAGGTCATCAAGGGAAGAGGAAGGGTTTAGAACAAGTTAGTCGTTGATGATTTCTTGCATGAAGGCTTGACGGTCCATGGAATCAATCGGCGGAAAGATTGAGCTAATGGAGGAGGGCGAGGAAACGGTTTTAGGGCGAGAAAGAGGCTTGTTTGGTCTTCGCATGATAACTGTTGTCTCAGCAGCCGGAATTCTAACGAAAGCTGAGCTGGAGAAGGGGACTGGAGGTTCAGGAAAGCGAGTAATAGATGTGCCAAATTATATAGGTTGCTCATTTTTGTTTCTAAGAGCAGCCGCGAGATGCATCTGGATATGAAACAAGGCGGCTGCAGCAGCTGCTGCATTGCGGCTTATAATAATATGACTAACCGCTATACATATATATATATATATATATAAGCATGTATATATATTCGTATACATGTAGGCCTTTACATCGTAGGGATCGTTCCATGCATTTAAGTACATGCATATCTATATATTATTATAGGCCTTGAAGCATGGATAGCATTCAACCGTGTTTAAACAGCAGCTTAACAAATAAACAATACTGATGTTAACACCTTGCGACTTATATACAATTTATGTGACAAATGTAATTTGATTTTGTAATAGCGTAACTCTGAATAGCGGGACCAAACCGTTCTTTCTGAGTTTTCCATTTGACACCTGATGTCAGGCTTACGTGTATCATCATCATCGTCGTCGTCGTCATCGTCATCATCATCACCATCATTCGGCCATTAATATCGCGCTTATTTGCCTCAAAAGTTCGGTGGCTGGACAAGATAAGTCTTCAGTTCTTTACGGAATGAGATAAGAGAAAGTGAAGGGCCCCGCAAAGCTGACAGTAGTAGCCTAAATTCAATAGATGAGCACCGGTATACCAAACGATTATGAGGTTTAAAGGATATCCTGTCGTTGTATTGCTGAGGTTATGTTTGAAAGTCAAATAAAAGACTCTTCGAGCGAGAGATCAGGCTTCTTATGAGTCTCAGTACAAGAGGCTGTTGTGAAATCCCAGTGGCAAGCTAACTTAAGTAGTTTAGAAGCCAATCTAACCAATATAGTGTAAGATCTATACCCTACCTCACTTTTTGCATATTGGTCTGCAAGACTCACATATTTGACACGAAAGTTGCACAATCGGGACGGTCTAGCTGTTGAAGGGCATTTTTTATCCCCAGAGCACCATACCTGGCGGCGCCACTGGATAATATATTATGTTTTCGTTCCATTTGTCTAGATAGAAATGTATACACCGTTTCATGTTGGTTCAAAACACAAAGATCAATCAATTCGTTTAGACTCGGATGAGCCACACAGAGACTTCCAATTATCATTGTTGATCAATTATTCGGATAGACTACGCCGAACTAAATGACACTCGTAAGGCGGAGCCTGGATTTCAACGCTGTGTGTGCTTTTTCCGATGTAATATTGTAGTGATACAGTAATACAACGGGAAAAGCAGACAGCGTTGAAATCCAGGCTCTTCATTACGAATGTCATTTAGTTCGGCGTAGTTCGGATTATTGATCACCAATGATAACCCGTGCGACACTAGCGTCTTGAAAAGAATACACCTGTACAGCAAATGCGAAGCTAAGCGCCACACATTGGCAAACAGTTTACTGACTAAATCCTTCCGTTGTCTATTTCCCATTCTAGCTACCTAACTATGGACCTTTAGTATATGTCTGCGTGTAGGTTACCGATTCAGTAATAATACATTTTGGACAATAGAATGTAAATAAGACAACATGCCTGCAAGATTTTGAAGAATTCATTTTTATCCTTACTTCTGAGGGAAAACCACGAGGTTTAGTTTGAATAGGTTTACTTAGTATTATCGAATTTTTATCGAGTGTGAACGATGCAATATATTCAATTGAATTGGGAGCCATGAAAAATAACTTCCACGACAAATTTTCAGGTTTTGGCAGCGGAGTAAGGTCCCCCCGATGGAGGGGCTTGAGATAGATGATGACGGGTGAACGACAGAAGGGACAGAGGAGCAGAGAATTTGTGAAATTCAGGAGGGTGATCATTCCAGTGTTGAGGTGCGGTGTGGTGTATGGATCGGTGAGATGAGTAGCTGCTGGGAGACAGACAAGAGGATGAATGGGTAGAGCGGGATGATTGGACGGTAAAGAGTTTGCGAAGAACATGGTCAAAGAATCGAGTTCAGATTGAGGGAACTCGTTTTAATATGAGTGAACGAGGTCTTTCAGCTACTTCTATCCAGTTTCCGGCGGCTTATTTCTCTTTCTATACAGCAGACTGCATAGGACTAACAACTGAACTTTTATGATTCCGCCTTTATCGCTCGGAGTTTAAGTACTTTGCTATTGCCGGCTGACAAGCACTTCTTCGCTTGTGCGCCTATTTATTCCTTCTCAGGCTCATAAATACTACACGAGACGATTCGATGATTTGACCATCGTTAACACGAGATAATACTGTTATCTTAAACTTCAAGATCGAGTTGCTTGAAGATGGATTTGATGCAAAACTGAAAAGAGGAAAGAGGCTCAACGGGGGTTATAACTGGTAGATGTAGGCTTACACTGGTCGGGAATTCAGCTCTGTACACCTTGTCGGTAACTAGACTTTAGCATATGTGTAATGTCACCGAAGGACGAATTCCTATGACTCAGTGTACGCAATAAGTCAATCTTCTGCAGTCGGTGATTTTCGGGCTCCGAATCTCCCTTGACGACAGACGAGCCCCCCGATAGCTGCCTAACCGTTCTAGAGGCAGGCAGCGTGGTGCCCAACACCTGGGCTATATCATTCCTATCATTTCGATGATCATCACTTCACTGCCTGCACCACAGTTACATCGCTGGAAGAAACCCAACTGTCGTTTAAGTATTTGCGCTATTCTTAGGTCCAATTATTACTCACTAATATCTTTAACACACGCCGCTTTAAACTGTGTTACATACCCATGTAAATTCTTTCAGCTTTAGAGGGCTTTGCCCCTCTGAACTCTGTCCGGCGCTTTGCCCCTGGGTCCCATATCGCTTCGCTTCAGATCTATCTGCAGTGGGGGATTTACTGTAGGTGCAAACTTGGCCATGACTGAGGAACAAAAACATAATCCCAGAGGTTGGTAGAACTTAAAAATTTAAAAACTTAAAAGTTGTACATTAAATTTAATTTAAAACTGCATTTTAAAGTTGTGTTGTTTTTCGTGGTGTCTTCTTGTCTGATATTTTATGGAAAAAAAATTAAAAAGTTAAAACATTTAAACACAAATATTAGGGGGCCACAAATTTTTAATACGGGCGGCAGATTGTTAAATCCGCCCCTTTCCTATGTGGCCCACTCTAGAACCTTCTGGATCCATTATGGCACTTAATATTATTATAGTGCAAACCTAAGTTTGCAAAGAGGTTAGCATGGTTTTGAGAGTGGAGACGAAGGCCTGGCTTTAACCTTCCTATATGTCTGAATTTCAACTCGGTACAGTACGTCGATTATTCGCGTCCAAAAGGTTAAAATGGGAGTCAGATCGCAAGTCGGTCTATAATCGTTAGCCTTTATCTTATCCCAATCGTAATCCCGAGATTTCTACAGCGCCCAACGAAAGCCACGTCACGGGGACCAGCTTATTCATAGGCCGTCAGTCAAAACAAAATCGACAGGCAAAAGTGTTCGGTTCCAGGTCAAGATCCAAGAGTCAGGTAGAGAGACAGCGTGGCAGCAACGGTGGGTGATGTTTGGGATTGGAGAAGAAAGAGGGATAAGATGAAGAAGGGGAGGTTACACATCATGTGCCTTCTGTAGCTTCAAGTTTGGTGTTGCCCCTGTGAAGAAACTGGTTCCCACGACTGAGTTTTCTTTGGGAAAAATCTCGAGTTCACGACTGATATCTTGTCTGGCAATCGCCCATGGGTGTCAGACCCTACCAGCACCTTGTCCTGTTGCAGTTCAGAATGGATTGAGTTTTCTGAGAATCATTTGCACCCTCTAGAAGCTGGCCTACATAGATATAGGCCGACAGGTTGATGCCTTTTTTGGCCCAGCTGGTAAACTCAACGTCGACGCTATGACAACAAAATCCCGATGATTGCTCGAAAGGGATAATACGTAAACGCGTCATCCGATAAAGGGATCGTAGCCTATTCGGCGTTTGTTGCTCTGTGACTTCATTATCCAAAAGTCTGCGACGTTCCCGTTGTGTTGACTTCAGCGGCGTCCAATAAACCATTGGCGATCGTGCATTTCGCGGAAAGCCACTGTTATAATAGATTGAAAATTCTAAATATATTCACACCAGTACAGTGAGTCAATTGCTTATCCATAAAAAGGCTTCCAACGAACTGACACGAAACGGTACAGCGCCCTCTGTCGTCAGATCCATCTGGAAATTTTGCTACGCTGTTTTGCACATTTGATAGCTCAGCGGTTATTTATACTAGCACCGGCCCTTTTGAACGTAGTTAGTTACTTTCCTCGGTATGGATATGGATGCTGACTTTGGACCGAAACTTTCGTAAACCTGCTTCATCGACTTTGTTTTTAGTCAGCGCCTGTGATAATCTGGGTTCAACGACCTTTTCGGCGACGAAGATGTGCGGTTTACGACTCATTCGTCTGCTAATCAATCTATCAACCCGGCCGCACCATCCACACACCCGCAAACCCAATGTTGCCCCAAGTCACGCATATTTCCGTGTACATTAGGCATTTCCTATATGCGTACATAGGCCTATAGGTGATTACCAAACAACTGATAGCTTTGAATGAATTAGTACTGTCAAATGGCGGTTTGTATAGCGTTGTCAGAAAAACAGATCTCATTACACATCTCATTACAGATTAATCAGCAGCAGAAATGGCAATTTGCCGTGGCAAAAGTGTTTTGCCGGGACGGCGGAAAAACCGGTAATAACCAGCACAAACCCTGGCAAAAACTCCCAGACCGCAGTTGTTGGAACCATGGCATATTCTTAAAAAATAACAAAACTATACATAAAACTGGTGCTTTTGACTCTGTATCACCATTATAAAATATCCCAGCTCTAGGCCTATTTCTGGCGTAATAATCAACGAATGTGATTGTTTGACTCCAGTTATTGTTTGCTTTCTTGATTCAACAACAGATGCCAGAGAATGCTTTTGTTGCATGCAATTGGAATAAGCTATGCGTGCATTGAAATAATTAATTGCATTATTGTTTGCTTTCTTGATTCAACAACAGATGCCCGAGAATGCTTTAGTTGAATCAGTAGTTTTTCATTACAAAAGACTAGTAAGCACTGAAACTTCTGTAAGTTAATATGAAACTGGGCAAAAATGCTAGTCATGTTCTGACAGTTATCAATTTGTCAAGGTGTCAGTCAGTCTGTGTCACTATTGATATCAGCATTGGTCAACGTGTTGACGATGATGTTGTGACTGCCCAGTTCATCACTGATTAACTCCAATATTCCCTCTTCAGTATCCAATGCACGAGGACCACAAAGCATCCAGTAACAGAACCAGAGCTTCGTTGCTGTTTCACTGTCTAGGCAATTTCAAATCTTGTGAATAAACCCAAAGTTAGAAAATATAGGTACAATAGATGCAGAACTTGCTGACAGAAAGCCGAAAACTGAGCACATGTCCGACTTTGTGTCTTTCAGCGCTCCTTTACACCACAGCCTTGGTGAAATCTTCAACATGACATCAGAGAATAAAATTTCCTAGAAAAGGTGATGACTGGGTGTCATAAGCCAAAAGCAAAGGGAGAAATTCAGGGTTCTGCTGCATGATACAAGCAAGGTGGACCCACGGAAAAAATAACGTTACACAACAAAAAACGGAACATGATGCATTTTTAGCGGCAAATTTTAAAGAATTTAGTGGCTTAAAAAGCACTTGAAATAATTATTTAAAATTGAATAATTACAAACAGAAGTTTGGCTACGTGTGCTGTTCACAGCTTAAAGAAGTGTGACTGATCAGTTTGTATACCAGTCATGGCTTATTTCAGAGATTTCAGTCGCGAGCTAGCACAGTCCATACATGGGGATCTTAAATGTTTTGGCACCCATAACAATGGGCAGTGATGGTGAGGAATCTCACCCAAACAATTTACTGAAAAATGAGGCCATATGGTTGCCATACAAAAACGTGTACATGTCCATTTACATTTTACATTCAAATGACCTCTCTACAGTCAAATATTTTAACTAGAGCTGTGCTGAATATTCGTAATTCAAGTTGCTTCTGACCCAAATGACAAAGATGTTCAAACTGTAGACTGCAAGCTTTGATGAGCTCAATGGCTCTACACAAGTTAGTCATATTAAACAATGACAACAACTTTTTCTAGTTTTTGCTTGTACTTAAAATTTACTAATATTTTTTAACATGGCCTACTTTTGCCATTACCTACTATTCATATTCAGCTGAATATTGTGTTCAGTTATTTCTATTTGGCTGAATAGCAAAATGCGCTATTTCATAAAGCTCTAATTCTGACCATCTAAAGAGAAACTTTCCCACACGAAAAATTTTTTGGGGACTATAATATGAAATGGAACACCACTCCTGTGATAACTGTTAACACAATATGGTCCAATTTAAACTCATAATAATACTCGTTAAAAACAAGAAGCAGTGCACAGGTTTAAAACCAACAGAGAACAGTAAAATCACCAGAAAATGAAAAAATCCAATGGACAGTAACAGCAAAACTGAAAATTCAGGGGAAAGACTGGAAATGACAGTGAAGTTGGCATATTATGCAACAGTCAGCCTCCCATTTACATTACTCACAATGCTCAAGTACCTGTTACATTACTCACAATGCTTGAGTACCTATGCAGAGAGAAATCAGCATTTAAAATCAAATGATCAGCTTCATCATGCTTAGAAGTAAATTACACAACTTACATGTGATCAACACTTTAAAATAACCGTGTTAATAATAATAACTTTGTAAAGTAAGTAAGACAATTATCGGCTAAACAAGGAATCGTAGGCATGGATGAGTCACAGTGGTTGGACAGCAAAAGCAAGACGGTACAAACAGGTCTTAAGCTCCTTTACGAATATGTCTAGTGTGATGTTGTGAGTAATGTAAACAGGGAGAATATTTCAGATGACTGGTGCAGAGTTGCTGAATCAGCATCTGGAGAATTCAGACTGATAGTCTCTTATGTCAGAAAGAGACAAATGGTTGTGTAGTTGAATGCAGAGATCTGGATGGCTGATAGCACTGTAAGGACGATGACGGATAAGCAGACTGTCTGGTTGAGAGAGTCTTACGTGTAAGGAGAGCTATCTTTTAAGTGATTCTGGAGCTGACAGGCAGCCAACATAACAGCTTTGCCAGTATAGGAGTGACGTTATCACTCCTGCATTTTCTTGTCACTAGTCGGACTAAAGAGTTCTGGACGTATTGCAGTTTGCCAATTAATCAGATGACGAAGCAGCTAATAATAATAATAATAATAATAAGTTGAGGCATGGTTTTACCCCGCATGTGTTGACATGTGGCAGCAGTTACATTTCCAGCAAATTAGTATTACAATGCAACACTTCAAAGCCATAGCCTCCCTTAGCACTTATCCACTGCTAGTTCTTGACAAGGTCTAGCCATACCACCCTTGTTCTTCATTCTTTGGGGTTTGTACAAGCCCTGTGGGAGCACTGATGCCTTAGGTAAACTAAAAATATCATATATACGCTTAATGAACTAACTTCAAAATCCTTAGTAATCATTTCAAAAACGCATAAATAACAATAATAATGAAATGTAAAAGTTATAATAACAATAATATCAAAGTTAATGTGAACTAAAGATTCCTGTAAACAATTTTGTGCTTTAAATAAACTACTGGAATGCGACTAAATAAGCCACAAATAATGAATTTTTAAATCTCACAAACGTCATCCTGCTACATCAGTTTGGTGTGCCATGCACAAGTGATCTCGTAACAAAAATTGCTTGTCTAAAATTGCTTAAGAGTTTTTTAAACACAGTCTTCTGAAATAGTTTTTAATCTTTTTATGGTTGGTAGAAAACACTGCTGTAGGACACTGGTAGTTATCCATCTATCATAAACACATTAGTAATCACCTAATCAATTAGCAAGGGCTTTTTAGAATGTACTCAATGCCTTCTTAAGGAAAATTATTAAATAAGCAGTCAAAATACAAAAGCTTACAATAAGTAATAAAATTTAGATTAAATAAAGACAATGAAACAACCATAGATTATAGTGGATGACTAGCTGAACACAATCTGAGATCAGAAAAAACACAATTCAATTAAATTAAACATACAAGTAACAGAAAAATGTAAAGATCAACGTACGGGTGACTTAATTAACATGTAAACAGAAGAAAAATGTCGAGCCTCTCAACAAAGACAAAATCTATATAATTGGACATAAGGTCAAGAAATAAACATAAATTCATGTTTCACAACTACAGCTTCAACCAAGACCTGATCACATAAATATCTCACAGCAGTGGCCTTGTATCCGTGTATCTGTACATCCATACAGTATCTTTGTGAACCTCTCCAAGGTACTAACAGAGGATGAACCTTACTACCTTTAGTCTCAGCTTATGTGGATGAGGTAAGATGACCGTTTTTGTTTGTTCTCAAATTAAAATTTATCTGTTTCAAATTGCTTATCCCCGTAGGCTGCCTCTCTGTCCTGTGGACTGATCGTCTGGATATTGACCTGATCGCTGCTTGGCTTTTGTGTGCCATCGGTAGATACCTTGTGCATTAGACACCTTAATGCATTAGAATTTACTAATTATTATTAATTATTATTTTATATTCTCTCATCCCTCTTAATTTATTTTTCAAGTGAAGTTCTGTAGCATTCAAATACATAGGAATTCACTAGGGGTCTTGGTAAAAAAAGAAATGTTGAACTATGATGATAAATGAGAAGACACCATACTGATGGGGAGAATTGAATACCAGACCTCTGGACTGGCAGTCCAAAACATTTGAACCACTTTTCCAAAAGCTCCAATCCAGGACTAACATATACAACTAGCTGAAGTTTGGAACCTCTGTAAGGTCTTCCATGAATGCATACCCTAAACCTTGCAAGCATTGCAACGGCTGATGGTAACTTAGTGCTTACAGTTACCCCTAACAGACTTCCAAGTCTACCACCATTCCAATAAAGCATAAACATGACACTTGGAAACCCTAGCTGATCAGCAATGAACAAAATATCAGAATGATGAATAAGCATTTCAGCACGCTACCAATACGTTACTGGCATTTAACCACAATTAAAATAAAATATGATGTTTGGAATCAGTGAACGGTCACTGAATGCAGTCTGTACTTCGCACAACAGTACAATCACTGATGGACTCGGTACACCTGGAAAATATGTCACAAGTGTGAATGAGCCTGGTCCTCCATGAAAACTGGCAAGCAAAGCAAAACGACATCTGGTATTCTTGGTGTCGGTCATGCATGTCGAGTGGAAGCACTGTAGCTGTGCACAGAGGTCAGTAAAGGTCATCATTTGAAGACTGGCATGTTGTAGAAGCTGAAGCCACTCACTCCTTTGATTGCACAGTAGAAGTAAACCAAATGATACACTGTAATAAAACATCAGCATACAGTAATACCTACCAATACAGACAGTAAGTTATCAAACATATGAAGTACTGAAAAAATTAATGCAGTATTAATGTTTATCAGTAGCCTAGGATAAATGTAACTTCTCACAACATCAAATTTGTAACTGAATAATCTTCTAAATACAAATTAATGTAACTGGTAAAATGAAAATGGGACTAAAGAAGTCAAATTAAAATAGACCTTTGAACTCTGGTCTAAGTTTTACCACTCTTGGCTCGTTTTGTCTTCAGCCGACCTCAACCCAAGGATTGTCTGCACCACAGGAAAATTTTGTTATCACTAAACCACAGCAAATATGCTCTTAACTCATTAAACTGGCAAACAGCAAAAGCAATGATAAAAATTACTGAAAGCCTGCTGAGGAATAGACCCTTAGAACATGAAGACAGAAACAATATATACTGTACAGAACATTTCTCAGCCACGTTGCCTTCGAACAGCTGACCAAAAATATTTTCAGAAAAACATTCACTGACAACATCTAGTACCTCCCGGGATGAGACAAACTGCACCAGCAGCAAAGAACATATAGCTCTGCACACCTGCATCACAGACACAACATAATAAGTCACAGTGATTAAACATTATTCACCTAATCACAGCATTGCATCATCGACATTCTGGTATTCTTATCAGTACTCAAAGCAACTCAGATTTGGCAGTAGTCTTATAAACATAGGCACCTCAGAGTTGCCCACCGCTGAGCTACAAACTGGAATAAATAACATGGGGCATAATAGTCGACTGGTTAGAGAGTTCGGCTTGTAACACGGAAAGTATGGGTTTCAGCCTCCTCTGAGATGGTTACCATGTAGGGACCTTGAGCAAGTTCCTCAATCACAATTGCTCAGTGCTACTGGTTGAGGCTTAGTCATTAGATAGTGGCACTTAATAAATGCAAAGTAAAAGTAAAAATAATAATTTCCTAAACTGTACCTTAAAATTACAACTAATTTTCCAAGTTTTTGAATATTTTAAAGTTCGTTTCTATAGGAAACTTAAAACAGCCAAATTTCTGAAACATGCACACTGTTGCACAGTGATTTGTTTCAAATTGGAGCTTACAGTTTATAAAACATAGAACTCTGGTCAACCATAGTCCTTAAAATCAGTCCTCATTCACCAGACTTGTCATTATTCAAACCATGTCGTCTGATTGCCTTTCTCTGGTTGTTCCAAATCTAGAACTGTTCTTGGATGAGTTTTTTTCGTGGACGAGTTTTTCTGGTGGCTGGATCTAAACTTTGGAACTCTCTTCCTTCATTTGTTTGTTCTATTTCGTCTCTTGTGTAATTTTTCGGTCTCAACTTAAGAATCACATTTTTCAGCTGGCTTATCCAGCATAAGCTGCCTCTCTGTTTCAGTGAACACGCTTTCTAAGTACTGATCTAATCATGGCTTTGGCAACTCCATAGGTTGATGCCTTACGCATTAGACACTGGCATCACAGAATTTGCTTTGTAATAAATTATTACAACCTATTCAAAATAAACAATGCCTCTAAAGCTTCCAAAAAAGTATTACCCAGAAACTTACTGGTTATCTGCGACACTTCAATCACTATTCCAGCCACAGCTAAACCTAAAATCATTAAAAATAGTGGATTAATATTTATATCTTATATAACACATTAAACTGCTGATCATTATATGCCGCATTGTAGCCCAAGCTAATGTTAACGGCCATTTGGCTTAGATACATAAAATCGGTTTTTACCCTCTGTAAATCCGAAACCTGAACTGACAAGAAATATGATAGGTAGTGATTGTGTTGCCAAGATCTCCACCCATGGAAAGTTTAGAAGCAATCAGAATATCAGTGGTACATCCATCGACATCAAAAAATATACTGTGCTTTTTAGTTAATTCATTGTTTCTTGAGTTCACCTACATCCCATATACTTTGACAAAGTTTAGCACAATTTGGCTTATTCAACACTGTTTGGTGTAAGAATGTGCCTTATGGACCTCTGCTTTTCAAACATAATTTGTCTATGGGACAAAAAAACTTACACGTTCCAAACAAAGTAAGCAAAATGGATGCCAAGATCACTCGGGAGTTTTCCTGCACCTTTGGATGTTGCCACCAACTGCAAAATGTTACAGATATACCTTAAAATCCAGATTACTGTTCATAATTCTTGCAATTTATATGAATTAAATTACCTTTCAAAAACTTTTATGATAATCATGCAGTCTGTATAGTTCTAGCAATTAGCCAAAGGCCTCTGGAGGTGATTTCAATAAAATTTTGAACTGACATAACAGCCTCTCATTAACACTACCCTGAGATCTTCATATAATTTTTCAGTTCAAACTTATTGCTTATTTTCAGCCACCCAACTAAAGAATTTATGCAGTGCAACCTCATACATGTACTTACATAGAGCTTTTAGAAAGTATCCTAAACAAATTTTAACCACTCTGCCCCGGATCATGGAGCAAAGGGATCCACGGCCACCATCACCTGAGATGGTGCAAAAAAGCTCCTGCAAATAGGCAAGTACATTATCCAGCTGGCACCAACAGACTTTTTTAGAAAAATCTTACAATTGATGTACTGTGTAGTGGAAAGTCAATATAGTACATGATGCACATTATCAGAAATCAGTACATCACACATATAATCTGAAACATGACTAAATGCTATTTCATAAGAGGGAAAGCTATCAGAAACAAGGTGTATAATAGTTTTAAATTCACAGGATTAGACGAGAAACTCATAGAAATTGACAAAGGTTTCATTGGAAAAATTATGGGCACAGAATGACAGAACAACTGGAAATGACATCCAATTTCAAAATTCCTCAAAATAACTTACTGTTTGAAAGGGAATGTCTTTGTAACAATGACCGACTCAGCTACCACTGAACTGTTAATCAAATAGGAAGTAGTTGCCTGTGATAACCTTTACAAAATGTCAGATACACATCTGTAAAATTTCAAGTCTTGATGTTAGCATTAATTATACTGATACAGAAACAGAAAAGAAATTATCAACTTTATTCTGAGCAACTGAATTTGTTTTAACTAATGGCTCAGAATAAGTTAGTCACAGTTATTGTTACGAAGGCACTGAATTTTTTAAAAGCCATAAGTTTTAGTTATTGATATCATTACATGAAATTCTTTCTGAAACACTGGATTTATGTTTACTGCATAACAGCTATTAATCTAATATTTTGTAATAAAAAATATTGAAAGTGAAAAGACTGCCCCTTGGATTTTTGTTCTGGGCTAGAATTTGCTTGAAAATTCTTTTACATTCAGACTCAGTTTGTGTTCTGGAGTGATTTTATAAGCTGCCTCAGATTTTGTGTGGTTTTGAACAGTACTCAAACACCTATATCGCTGCAGCCCGACTGCCAAGTTGAATTGGTCTGCATGCACTCTGCTGGTTGGCATCTGTGTATACGACAGTTTGCCAAGAGTGAATTTTCCAGTTAATTCAACATCGTTGTCAGGCGGATGAACTGCTGTTATTCTTAATCAACTTCAACATCTTCTAGGTTAGAGAGGTTCTTAGAAGGCATCATACAAATGTTTTTCAGCTATGTATATACATAATAAAATTACAAGAAGAACGAGTCTGAAAAAATTACCCTTGTCGGCAAGCATTGCCCGCCAAAAGGACGACATCAGCCTCTGTGCTCTGCAAATAGCAAGCAAGTCAAGGAATTGGAAGTGCGCACGTGAAGTGCACACAGGTTGTGTGAAAACAATGATTATTCAACATCATTAGTCTAAAGAGTTATGTTTCTGGGAGTGAAGGATCTTCCTACTATAGCGCAAACACGATTATAGCAATCCAACAACTGAACTTATTAGCAACAAGGTAGATCAGTCAAATATTGAAGTGATCGAAAGATAAGCTTATAACTTCATTTACTTCTGGGTTGCAAAACATGTTTCATTGATTTGGCATTTTAAAACACATGACATGTAATGTAAATGTACATCTCTACAGCTTCTCAGTGCTATACAAAAGCCATGTCAGTTAGACCCGCTTATTCACTGGTGCTATATCAAATCAATTCCACGAGAGCCATGTTTGGTCAGTTTTGATGCCAGGTTAGAATCTGGGGGGTCAAGCTGGGGAGACAACATGGTGCCATGGTGGAAACTGTTGGTGATGGTGGTCATGGAATAGTTCAGTTTTCAGTCTTGTGTGAAAAGCTGTGGGAAAGAGGGAAAGCGGGCATGCTCTTATTGACTGGTGAGAAAAGGTGATAAGTGAACTTGGCAGCACTTGGTCTTTCAGGTGACATCAGTTGAATGGGGCGGTTGGATAGTAAACATCTGATGAGTGTAAGAGGGTGGAAGAGCGTTGTAGGCAGTAGACACAACTTGGATGTGCTGAGGGACCTTAAGCCAACGAAGTGATATCAGAACCGGGGTAATGTGGCAGCGTTTGAGAATTTGGTGACCGCATGAACAAGAACATTCTGGATTGTTAGAAAACGTTATATTTGATATGAGTTCATGTTATAGAACAGGGAATTGCAGTAGAGTGAACAACTGATGCGACTATTGTGCAGGCAATTTTACAGTCAAGTATGGGGAGAAGTCGGCGGAGGTAGCAAGTGCGAGATAACTGAGTTATGTGGTTGGCAGACGTAAGGCTTTGTCTAAGATGACTCCGAGATTGCGTACTGGAGAAGCGTAAAGCGTAGGTGAAGTTAGATCCTCTGAAGAAAGGTCCATTGTTCTGCCGTTATTTCAGAATGTAGGCAACCACATTTCCTGCGCAAATTAGAAAACATTAAATCATTTAGAATAATGCAACTTACTTCAGCCAACCCTAGTTCGCTGACATCTACTAGAGCGGGGTCTGATGCCGCGTCTTCGGCGTCGCAGTGTGGTCGGTGCTTGGAGTGGATCGCCGACGTATTCTTCGTGGCACCATAAAGTATAACAACATCATCTTCGTCGTCATTTACATCAGCAACTGCATCTTCGGAAAAGCGCGTTTCCTTAGTTTCAATGCCGCTGCAATCTCTGCCTTCCATCATCTATCAACAAACTGCGACCCTTAAAATAGATCTTTACGTCAGGTTAGTGATATATAATTTTTTCTAGAGTCAACACCTGATGACGCAATTTTGGCCTGCAACTTATTTTTGTGACGTGATGTTTAGTTTCCGAAGAGTTATCAAAGATTTTTGGCGTGACAAAGACTCAAACTATAAGCCTAATTATTATGAGGTGCACATTTGGGTTCGAAATATGATGTGTCCTATGAAAAAGACCATTTTTTGTCAAGCCACAATGTGGCTTGGCGTGAATGGGTTGTTCTGTTACTAGATTCCTGTAGCCAACTTTTCATATTCGTGATCGTAAACTTGAGATTTCTACAGCACCCACCGAAAGCAAGTTGCTTCTGCTTATTCAAAGGCACTCAGTCAAAGCAAAATCGATAGGCAGAAAGGGTCAGATTCGGTTCCAGGTCAAAATCCAAAGATCAGGCAGGCATCGCAATCGTTTGCGCAGGATTCTTACAACATTTAGGCCTACAACATTCACGGTCCTTACTGCAGAATCAACAGTTACCGGACTCTCACACTTTGATATATTTGTACGCCACCTCAAATTCCGGAAATTTACAAGCAATTAGGGCTGAGTTCTCAGTGGTAAAAGACATCATTACAGGTCGTCCGGCGCTTGAAAATCCTGGGTATATCCGGCAGCACGGAGAAACGGACATGAGCAAGTATCACTTGGACTAGCCGAATAGAGAAACGGTTATGTGGGACTGGCAGTATGAGGAGGGAATGGCAGTATGAGGACAAAATAGCAGTACGAGGACATCCCGGCACCGACTGCTGCTCTGCTAACTGCGGTACCCAAAACTACACTACGAGTCACAAAACGTCCACACTCGCGATGTTTGTAGAGTAGGCGCTGCGGCTTTGCCGGAAAACTCAAAGCTTTGCGATGGTGCTGTCTTGCTTGACTCGGGTTGTACACGTTGTGGATAAGCGAATTTCCAACCAAAGATGTAGGCCCTACAGACCACTCCACTTTTGAAAACGCGCCGATTCTTTCTGTTTTGATAGCTACATCTAGGTACGAATTTGATTTCATCACGGTTAAAATAGATCTGTTTACCTGTCCTGCGCCTCCGATTAGTTTCTCTTCAAGAGACGCAATACAAATTTCTGCACACCGCTGCGTGCATCCCATTTTGCACACCGCTGCGTGCATCCCATTTTGCACACCGTTGCGTGCATCCCATTTTGCACACCGCTGCGTGCATCCCATTTTGCACACCGCTGCGTGCATCCCATTTTGCACACCGCTGCGTGCATCCCATTTTGCACACCGCTGCGTGCATCCCATTTTGCACACCGCTGCGTGCATCCCATTTTGCACACCGCTGCGTGCATCCCATTTTGCACACCGTTGCGTGCATCCCATTTTGCACACCGCTGCGTGCATCCCATTTTGCACACCGCTGCGTGCATCCCATTTTGCACATCGCTGCGTGCATCCCATTTTGCACACCGCTGCGTGCATCCCATTTTGCACATCGCTGCGTGCATCCCATTTTGCACACCGCTGGGTGCATCCCATTTTGCACACCGCTGCGTGCATCCCATTTTGCACACCGCTGCGTGCATCCCATTTTGCATACCACTGCGAAGAGCTTACATCCCAACTATTGTCGGTCTTGAATGATATCCTACTTCAGCCTGAATGGCACTACCGTCAAACAGCCCAATCTGTACAATTTCGAAAGTAAAACAGTCTCTTGATATAAATTACATACTGTAGACTCAAATATTGCGTTAAAATGAAACTGAGCCCATATGAAGCTTTCTGACATGCTGACTCCGTTTTTTAAAGTTTCATTTCTGTAAAGCATCGTGCGTCATCCCCCTCAGATTAAAACGCTGAGACCGCCGTAGTCTGCTCCATGTGAAAATATCGGTAGGTGGTCACTCCTCAGGTTGAAGGCATGTTTCGGTAAGCTTAAAGGATCGTAATTATGGTATAAATTACAGCGGCCCAGGTGCGCCAGCGCAACTGAAGGCGTGAGCTAATGAATTATGCATAACCAGATATAGTAGAAGCAACAAGCTTTAACAGCTACGACACGTTTTAGTCCTATAGAGGCCTCTTTGGAAATCGGAAGACTAACTTCTGATTTCAGAAGAGGTACCTCAGATAAAACGGCCATAAGTGTTGATTTGTGTTCAAATCAACAGGAGCTCCGGAATCTAGGTGTGTCGTCGCCAACTATCAACATTGGCCAATTTCATTAATATACATTATGGTATTTATGCGTGTATGATTGATCGCCTTTATCTTCAATGTACGGTTATAAAGGCGATATACAAACAGCCAGTTAATACATACATACATACATACATACATACATACATACATACATACATACATACATACATACATACATACATACATACATACATACATACATACATACATACACATACATACATACATACATACATATGTTTACATACATACATACAAATGCATACATACATACACACATTCATACATGCAAGCATACATATATGCATATAATAGTAAATACACACAAATATACATACAAACATACATACATTCATACAAAGAAGCATACTTACATACGTAAAGTGTGTTAACGTGCTCAACTATGAATCCATGACCAGGGTAAGAGGTTGTCTCAGAGTCTTAGCCTGTTTATGAATAAGAATATAATAGCCTTACACGGCGCTAACCTTGGGTAATAGAACGAAAGAAAAGGCAGCTGGGCAGCAACTGGTCAACTTTTCTGACATGTGTTCTTCAGCGGCGATATTCAAATGTTCTGTTAGTTACAATTTTGTTCTGTTTTCTTGTTTCTTGTTTGGCTCACGTGGCAAGAGAGAGCAGATTTGGATATTTGTTAATATCTTAACAATCAGAGATTGTTAAGATATTCCACCTTTCAAATAAATTTGTTTGGCATTTACTTCAGAGAACGCAAAATGTTCTTTCATTTGATGTTAATTAAACCAGTGTTAGTGCTTCAACAAAATTTCAGTCTCATGGTTAAACCATTAGGAAAAAGCTAATTAGAGCCGACGATTAAAAGAAGAAAAATATGTTCACCAGGTTTACATTTCAGGGCATGAAATCGTGATAAGGTTTAAGTTGAAGCGACCATCAATTGATGCCTTGTCCATTAGGATAACGGCGCTATAGAAGCTATTATATTAGATTAGATTAAATTAGATAAGATCAGATCAGATTAGTGATTTCACGTCAGGCCAAAACTATCGTATAGTTCAAAGACTATGTTGATATGCATAGTTTTGGTAGAAAAACGACGCATAGGCCTATTGAAGCTGTGGCACCTCATAGCTGGACATACAGACAAACAATGCCAGTTGGATCGATCCAACTGGCATTGATCCTTACTCAGATAAATTATAAAAGTTTCCATAATAATAATAATAACAACAATAATAGTAGTAGTAGTAGTAGTGATAGTAGTAGTGGTGGTGGTGGTGGTAGTGGAAGTGGTAGTAGTAGTAGTAGTAATAATAATAATAATAATAATTTAACAATAATAATATAAATCATAAAAAATATCAATTAATTAATTAATTAATAATATAAATAACATTAATAAAAATTATGAAATCAATATGCAATAATTATTACATACATAAGTTTATTACTAGATCATGTATACAATATTGCTGTCTGTGTTGCGCAAGAGAGTATGATTAGACGGCCGTCCTTTAGCTACATTGGTAGCGCGTCAAGGTTTCTTTTAAGAGATCGCCGGATCGCTTCCCGATCGTGACTGATACATGTATCTCGGATTTACACGGCGTCCAATCAAACCCACGAAATCACCTAATTGAATCAACGAAACTGTCGCTATAGGAAACGTCCATTTAAGCCAATACGGCTTAGTAAGAACGCCTTAGACGTTGGCTAAGTTACGTGTGTTTATAGCAATAAGCTGCTTCTGCTTTATTGCTTTACTTCTTATTACACACATTGTTTGCGATCCCAAACAGTGACCTGTTGCGGGACTCAAAAGCAGGTGAGAGCTTTTTATTTACACTTGGGCAGCAAACTCGTCTTAACCGGTCAGAAAAGGGCCATGCATAATCGCAGAACAGTGTCTGCAGTAAAAGAATAAATTGGCATAAATGCGCATGCGCATGGCATTCCTATTCCTATAGGCTGCAGGTGTATTGCAGTCAGATGTTTGCGTGCTGCTTGACGTCTGTTCCGAACTGATGTAGCATCTCGCCGGGAGATTCAGCGATCGAGTGAAGATGCCGGCTGCTGAGGAAAGTGGCATTCGTGGTCGGGGCACTGCCTGGTTCCACGGAATCTCTGATGAGGTCGAGAAGGACTGGGGAAGGCGACAAGCAGTCATTGCCCTTACTCGTTTGACGGGGAACGAAATTAGACGGTGCTGGTGGTGGCGGCGGAGGTGGTGGGGTCTTGTTGCCCGTCAGTGACCCCTGTTTGCAGGCGGCCGCTTGTAGGTATTCGGGTTCGGCCCGGAGTTTCTCGTCCTCCGTGGGCCAGTTGTAGCCGTTAAGGCAGTTGTCTGATGTCGTCATGGCCATATTGTCACCATGGCAACGACGCGAAGATGGCGACGTCTTCAGGCTGCGCTGTTCGTCGCAGCGAGAGTTGTCGGCGCAGGTGAGGGACCGGCTGGGCAAGTCCCCGTCGAAGGGAAGCGAGAGGTTCGAGAAGGCGGGGTGGTCGCAGTTGGGAGGAGACCAGACTGGGGTGCACGCGAGGTCACCTCCGCCACCTGGTGTGTCGCTAGGCGGCCACTGGTAGCGGATCTGTTGGTGGTAGGGACAGAGGCCCTGCTGGAGCGGAGAGGAAGCACGACGCCTTTCCAGGTAGACGCTGCTCGTCGCATCGTCGAATTCCACTCGCTGGAAAAGAGGATCTGTCGTCTGACTGCGTGACCTCTTCCGTCTCTGCCTGCATGGAAAGAACGCCAATTAGATCACTCATCCATTCATCCATCCATCCATCCATCAATCAATCCATCCATCCATCCATCCGTCCGTCCGTCCGTCCGTCCTTCCGTCCATCCATCCATCCATCCATCCATCCGTACATCCATCAATCCGTCCGTCCGTCCGTCCGTCCGTCCTTCCGTCCATCCATCCATCCATCCATCCATCCATTTATCTATCTATTAGATACTTTAACAATGAATAAGTAATAGGATAATTCCCCGATGACGTGGTTTATGAGCCCGAAGCGGAACCCAAAGCAGCTGGCCAAACAGAGCCACTGGCGTTTCAATACAGACGTTTTCTCTACATCGCACCAATGAATCAATGAATCATCAATCAAAATCAATCAGTCGTAAGATAAAGTGATAATTACTTCTGAGATCGGCTAGATACGTCATCTATATATATATATATATATATATATATATATATATATATATATATATATATATATATATATATATATATATATATATATATTAAGCTGCATGTATTATGTGCAAATATCTACTGTATGTGTAAACGAAGTGCAAATATTTGGGGTACATACATCGGGCATATATTGAATTGGTGTGATGTTTAAGTATACGCTTTTATGCGAGCTAAAGCATCGAACTTGTCATCATGCTTTCTATGTATAGGCAGTCTGTATCTCTATACACATGTTATAGCCAATATTTCATGACATTTATCGTAATCTCCAAATTTCTACAGTGCCCAGCGAAAGCTAAGTCGCCGGAATCAGCTTATTCACAGGTGGCCAGTCAAAAGAAAATCGATAAGCAGGAAGGGTTAGGTTCCAGGTCAAGATCAGAGTCAGGCAGGCAGTCAGGCAGGCTGTAGTGGATGGTGTTTGGAATTGAAGCGGAAAGAGAATTAAGTGGAAGAGGGAGAATCAGGATAGGAATTGTGAAAGAGGAGTGGTCTCAGTCTTGAACGAAAGACCTGTGCAGAAACTACAAGAGGTGAAGTGTTGGTGAGTTCGTATGATGGATCAGATAATTGTCGTAATTCCGATGGAAGTTTATTCTAGAGGGAAGGTGTAGCTATTCAGGCAGTATTCCTCACATCCTTTCCTCCTCCTCCCTTCTATGTCCATCCTACTTTCCCACCCTTTTCTTCTTCCACTTCCTCCTGCCCTTGTTCTCTTGTTCGGTTATGATCGCTCTGCCTTTTAATACACTTACTTTCGGAGGCAGAAGAGAATTGCAAAGAGCATCAGGACTCCGAGCAGAAGGCCCATCAGCACACCGATACCAATCACGAGAAGCAGACCTAGAATCGCACCAATGAATCAATGAATCATCAATCAAAATCAATCAGTCGTAAGATAAAGTGATAATTACTTCTGAGATCGGCTAGATACGTCATCTATGACATCTGTGACATCTATGACATCTCTTCGTCAGCCGCAGTCATTAAAGACAGGCGACGTGGAGCGATTGATGACTCGTCTATCTGGAGTGCAAACACGGCAACAGCTGTCCGAATTCTGATCACCCTCTTTAGCCCCTGGCTATGGGCACATAGCTTCAGAATAAATTCCCAGAAGGCATCGGAATCGAACCCAAGGCGCAGAGTGAAAGGATTACGCGTCCACAATGAGCCAATGATATACCAGAATAAGTAGATTTGTCGTGCGCTATCGCATATCGCGCCGTTTCAGAACCGTGAGTAAGTAAGAACACAGAACTTTCCAGAGAATGGAAAATGCACTATAAAAGTTAGTAAGTACATAAATACAGCACTTAAAGGAAATGTGTTATAAATTTAAAAGGGTTGTAAAATAAATTTAATAAATTAATCGTTTACCGTACGGAATTCCACCGTTTCGCAACTCCAGTTGACCAGATTCGATGGCAGGCGTTCCTAAAACAGCAACGAGACCCTTAAAAGGCGTTAAAAGAATCATGCGCATACACAATTATTCAGATTCATACATACAAACATGCTTACATGCATAGGCTTGCATACATACATACAATAGATACTTACATACACACGTACATACATACAACACACATACAATACGTACATGCATGCATACATACATACGTATGTATAAGCATACACATGTAAATATATATGGACTTTAAGCATTAGAACTGCGCTAAAGACACATAAAGACAAACATGAAGACATACAGGCGCCAATGTCGGATTGGAAACAAGAGAGAAACCAAGCAGAAACAGACAAACAGACAGACAGACACAAACAAGGACACAAGGATAGACAGACACAAGGACAGACGGACACAAGGACATGCAAACGGACACAGTGGTGAACCGATCGATTGCGATCATCTGTCAATCAGAGCTCCCTCCCTCCCTCTCTCTCTCTTCTAATCACGTGAGACAAATTGGAGTCGTTTGTTATTGAACCAGACGTCAGATCAGAAGAAAACCAGCTTCGCAAATAATTAGTACTCATATCTGTTCAGTTCAAAGTCCGGCAAATGAACGACGACGATGACGACGATGACGATGACGACCGCGGAGCAGGTAAAGGGAAGGGGTCCTCAGATGGATGATGGGTGGATGGATAGATGGAGCAAATCGATCTGGAAATCGGCGAACAGTCGACTTCGATCGAAACATCTTGAAACCCGAAGAAGAACAATTAAGCGTCTCCCAAAACACTCAGTCCTACGTCTATCCATGCATTTTTATCCACTTTTAATCATAAATATGCTTATTAAATCCATTCAGAATTCAATTTATGCATGCATGCATGCATGCATCCATCCATCCATCGATCAATCCATCCATCCACTTAGACATCTACCCACCCACACAGGTGCTCGCACTCACTCCTCACCCACCAGTTCATAAGTACATGCAAACATGCTACATACATACATACATACATATATGCATGCATAAATGCGTAAATACTTATATGCATATATTTCGAGTAATCTAGATAATATGTCGCAAAGATTTACGCCATGTTTACATCTTCTTCGTCTTTTTTTCTTTGCTGGCAGCAGCAAATATCAGTCACGTTAATCGTTTTGGAAAACATCAAAACCCCGTTCAGGAAAACTAAACATTTGTGAGAACTTCATGGACCAACTTTTGCGTTTAAGTTGTCTGTATATAGCTAGCGCTGTATGCCCTGAGATTTGTGTCTCTTTAAGCGGCGGTATATAAATTTCCAATTACCAATCCGTTTTATGTATACGGGAGATACCAGGTCCTCGTGCACAATTTGTGGTCGCCAGCGGTATTATCGAGAAAGATCTATGGGGTAGGATCGAAATTTATGGAGAAGACGTATCTTCAATGGAGACAGATAATGTAGCCAACCAGCGGGCAGTTTCTCCCTCACTTCTACAAATCGGATCCCTGCCTGTCCCTGATTACCACCAGCTTGGTCTGGATGCGGAAGTCGTTACATTCGATATGTCGTCTGCAAAACCGTCCAGATCGTCTGCAGGAAGCGGATATGACGCAACTGTAATTCGAAGTAGTACTGAGGACGCTAATATCTCCCCTACCCTTCGTCTCGCCAATCCGCACCCCCCGTTCGGCTTAGATGACTGGCGCCTTCTCTCGGCAGACGATAGGCGATCGGATAGCGGGAAATCAAGATGCGCCTTCCGACCAAGAAAGCGATGCTATCCCTGATTTACCCAAGACGCGAGCGCCGCCCGTCGCTCGCTACATGCTTCATAAATTGCCCGCTTCCATGCGAATATTACACAGAAAAGCAATGACATATCATAGAATATAGATGCATCATACACGATGTATACTGATATCTTGATGAACCGGCCTTTGGGTGTATTTCTTCATCGGACATCCGAATGTTTTGCGACACTGTGCTCGCTTTGTCATTAATTGCCGCAATGCCTGATTAATCATTCACAAAGTCTAATCCATGCACGGACCAATTGTTGAGATCGGTTGGGCCGAAATATTGAAAGCCCCGCAGTCAAAGAAACCCGGATGAAGCCAGACAGATGCGTCTCGTAGCCAGTAGTAAAACGGCGCCAAGAGTAATACATGTATTATTTTATTTGACTTTATCAATCTTCGTTGTAATTATTTATCGCTCGACAGCGTATCACTTATGCAACAGCAGTCACTTACCTGAAACTTTCACTTTTAAAGCAATTAGAACAGCGCTGTAGCCGAAGCGTTCGTGAACAAGAATCATTCGTTAACAAATTCGTTAACATCAGAGCGCCTCTGATGAGTTTATTTTTGAAGTGGCGGGTTATAAATGTCAGATTACAATTACAATTACAATTAACAAAGGAGTGATGCTGTGGTCTACATTATAGCTGAACAACGATGTTATTCTTACGTATAGGTCACACAAATTTGTCAGGTTTTTACCGCCATGAGGACTGACATGCTATGGAAAACTGTAAGAAAAGGAATTAGATTGCTGAAGGCTGTACTATTGGAATGCTCTTTAGACGATTTATCCTTTAAACCGTGACCTAGTCTACTAGTGTTGACCCAATCGTGAAAATGAGCATTAAGCCTAACCCTTGCGCTCGTCATACATACCACTCCCACTGTCTTTGGTGTAGATAATTGCTAATAATAACTAGCTAATAGTAAATAGCTAATAGTAACTAATTGTTATTCACTACAAGCTAGGCACACTAAACTCCGTAGAGCATTTGGGTTATGTCTGGGCTACTTTCGTGCTCTGTTTGTGTAGCTGTTGTTGGTGCACCAAGTGCTCCATTGCTGACAAATAGTTGATGAATTCTGAACATTTCGTTCTTAAAATTATGGCTGCAAAACGTTTTACTAAGGAAACAGGCCGAACAAGTGCTTCGTACGATATAAGACAGTGGAGGAAGTGAATTAGAAAGGGATATCAGTTCCTTCGAACTTAGCGATGAATAGAAGAGTGCAGGTCAAACTGGAAACTGATTCGGCAATGACCATATTTGGCAAAACTGATCTCGAGTATACTCTGTAATTGGTATTGGTATTGTTAATGAATGAACAATCACATTAAATAAATAAATCTTTTTCTTCAAGTTCTCTGCCCCGGGCAGGTTCGAAAGTCCAAAGGCGTCATTCCTAACGTTGTTGGGCCTCCTCCTTCATTTTACCGGATCCGTCCACCATCATCCAGTCTTTAAATAAATAAATTTGATATATTTCTTTGTAATATTACAAATATAAACACCAGTCTCTTCGATAGTTAATTAATACCGCAGCTACGATTGTAGGCATAAAGAATATGCTTTTTCCGTGTCATGTTGTCGGAAAACGAGGTAGTTTAACCCCATTAGTCACTTGGCAGCCAAAAGGTTAATGGCTTGGTTAACCCTAATCTTTAGTAACCTTTATAAGTCTTTCATAAGAGGAAGAAGTGAAGGCTCCGGTGGGCTAATATCCGTCCGAGTAACACATCGTCTTTCCACGAGGAACTAAGGCTTAATCTGCTCTTAGCATATTAACTGACTGTGTATAGGTCTACCAGGGCTAAAATACGAGATCATCCGCAGGTGAAATGAAGAACAGAGACCCTAAAGACAGAGCTGCAGATAAAGTAGGACAAATAGAAACATATTCAGAGATCAAGCGAGAGGGATCGGGAGAGATAAGCGAAGAGTCTGAAGGCAGATAAACACAGACGTCTCTTTACACGGCTGAATTAAGGGAAGCTCTCACAAGGACCAACCGCAATCGCCTCCTCGTCTTAGTCCATAAGATATTATTAATCTGAAGATAAGCCACTATAAGCTGATCCAAGTGGCATGCTTAGCTTTTATCAGATCCGACCACATGTGTAGTTTAATGTATCTTGGTTCACCATCTCTTAAGTAGAACGGTAAATCGGATTACAGATATGCAAGTATTTATTGTTGTTATTCTATACTTAATTTATGTTCTTACGTGACGCTTCTATGCAAAGCACAAGGCTACCATCTGGTCTTGTGACTTTCCAAGTCTTGTGCCTCCCAAAGTCACGTTCACTGGACCCTCATCTGGACCGTGGCTGGGCCCAAGGGCGCTATTAACATCGATGCATTCGGCGTAAACATCGAGGGCCCCCAGCGGCGAAAAGTACATTGGGCCCCAATCACGATTTTCAATATGGTTACATCATGTGAGGCCAAAGTCTGGGCCCCTAGGACAGCTTACACCAAGATATTAAAAAACATAAAAGCGCCTCTGGACTGACCACCAGTTAACACCAATGGTACAGTGCGGGCCAGGCATGGTTACAATAAGCATGGGTACAATGAGCGTGGGTACAATAAGCATGGGTACTTTGAGCGTGGGTACAGTGAGCATGGGTACAATGAGTGTGGGTGTCTGAGTCTGCAGTTGATCAGATAAACAGCATAAACCAAACTCGTGAATAACTCGTGAAGTAATGAATTCTACAGTGGGAGCGAAACCACCTGATCACCTCCATAAGCAATTTTTACTCGGGAGCTTAGGCTGATACAGTTCCCTGTAACGCCAAGTGCAATGGTTGGTTTCACCGATCGAGCAGACAGCGAAGTGACTCATTACAGACTGGCTATGACTGGATGTCAAAAATGTTGAGATTGAATAGAGCGAGCTACAAATTCAAGGAACAATACCAATTTGTAGAAAGATATTATCAGGTACAGGCAACAAATATCTTACCCAAACGGATACAGATCTAAAGTATCATGAAAACGGCACAATCTGTGAGACTTTCGTAAAGGGCTTTACAGAATTGAGGGCATTGCATGCATGCCTACTTGAATCCGCTGTTCAAGAACATATGCTCCAGCAGATGGATAAGTGCGTCGTAAATTAAGTATAATATATGAGCCTTAGATAACAAACCTAAGTCGTAACAGAGAGAGTGACTGGGCGAGAAAGAGAGAGAGAGACAGTGACCTACCCATGAATAAAACGAATACGCGTAAATATGGAAAACCAGATTGAGAAAAGAGAGTCGGAAAATAAGCTGCCAGAATTATTCTGGCATATAGAATGGCATCTGTTTTGTGTATCTATGGGTTCCAAGTGGCATCACATTAAAAGTAGAAGCATGTAGCGTTCAGTTTGGCATCGAAATGTAGAAATCTCTGCAGCTCTGATGTCTTGCGATCGACTTCGCATAGTACATGCAGTCTCCTCTCGTGGCGGCTGCAATTAAAGAAGGCCTTGGTCGATCTAGGCGTCTGACAGACCGACATTCAAAGATCAATAGAGGCTGCTTGTCTTCGATCTGGCGCCGCACTCTGAGGAGACTCAAACGACCCGCTGCAGCAGCAACCATAGGTAGATTATCTCCAAATTCAGTGATTCCGCCTTTGGCTGCGATGGAGTTTTTTCCGATTGCACCATATCAAGAGCACCTTGTTAACCTAACTCAGACTATTTGCTGGAATGATTAGGATTAGATATGGTTGGCCAAATGGCTGGAGGTGACAAAGCAGCAAACACAAGAGTGCCTGGAATCAAGTGTCAAATTGTCAGCAAATGACAGCTGCATTATATGAAGGGCCAACGGTGCTAAATTCGATTATGTTTTGACAAGTATCTATAATGCAAAAAGTCAGATTCAGATTAATATATTTTGCTCGCGTAATAAGTGCTTTAAATAAATTAAAATAAAATAAAGTGTGTGCAACGAACTGTTTTGCGGATAACGAAAGAAGGACAAAAATACGGATGAATGACTGGAAAAAACCCGAAAGGTCGGGGTGTGGGACGAACTGACGTGATATGTCGTCGTTGGAGGCCGGGCAAACATTCTCACGAAGGCCGCCTGATAAATAGAGCGGAATTTCACGGAGAATAGTACTGTGGGAAACCGGATTTTCATGACGTCAAAGCGCAATCCCTTGAGCGTCACGGATATTGTCTTCTCCGCTCTTTTCCGTTCTTACAGACACAAAAACGGGAGCAAGGACCACGTCATTCGAGTCAAAACAACGACAGTCATATCCGCTCACTATAGCCCTACTTCATGGCACCAGTACAAGAGGCGTTCTCCTGGGAGTTGCGCGGCTGTCACGCGAGGTTTTTGTCTAGGTTGAGACGTTCGAACGAATGCACATTATGCATTTGAATGGCGTTTTATCAAAGATTAATTAAAGCAAAAGAAATATCTGTGAAAGCTGAGATTCCTGTATCGATACGTTTCTGCTAATTGCATTTAATTATTCAAAGTCTGCAACCTCTGTCAATAGTGAGCTTTAATACAGCATTCCGTTAAGTTGTAAGGCCTAATTCTGGAATTCCTGCATCAAGGGATTAGTACGAAAAGATGTAACTATCAGAAATAACTCATGAAGTAATAAGTTCCGCAGTAATAACAAAGCTGCCTAAACAAAACCTGCTTCTGATCGCCTATACCAGCAGTTTTGCTAGAATATTGATACATTTCCCGGTAAAACGACTCGTCAATACTAGATTAGTCTGTTCGAGATTAGACTAATTCCTTCGAATAAATTAGGCTAATTTATTTAATTAGTTAGATTTACTGCGTTCGATTGATTAATTGCTTTAATAAAGCGGTTTTCGGTTGCAATGTAAACTAAATGCTGATCTTGTATTTGATAAACGGATTGTCAGGAGCGACGCGGTTGTCTGTTCGGCCAGCATCTAGGTCTGTCATCGAAAGATTGCTGGTCCGCTCCGGCTGAGCGGATTCCGCATAACGACCCTGGGTAAGTTGTTTGCGGCCAACGTGCCTCCGTCACAAAGCAGCAGAATTCGATACCGCGTCAGCTGGGAAGAACACGGCGAGTCTCAGCTGCGAAGCATTGGCCCTGTTGTCCAGGGCCATGGGATTCGTCCATTGCCAGCTAAGTACCGAACAGCGGAAAAAGAGAGCCCCTCTGTGTTCCTCTAAGGACATGAGGACTTCACTTTTACCAGATCCAATTCCAAACACCACCCATGTACCGTAAACGTCAGCCTGCCTGCCTGCCTGCCTGCCTGCCTGCCTGCCTGCCTGCCTGCCTGCCTGCCTGCCTGCCTGCCTGCCTGCCTGCCTGCCTGCCTGCCTGCCTGCCTGCCTGCCTGCCTGCCTGCCTGCCTGCCTGCCTGCCTGCCTGCCTGCCTGCCTGCCTGCCTGCCTGCCTGCCTGCCTGCCTGCCTGCCTGCCTGCCTGCCTGCCTGCCTGCCTGCCTGCCTGCCTGCCTGCCTGCCTGCCTGCCTGCCTGCCTGCCTGTCTGATCTTGACTTGGAATCGAACCCTTCCAGCGTATCGATTTTGTTTTTACTGAGCGCCTATTAATAAGCTTATACCCGTGACTTAGCTTTCGTTGGGCGCTGTAGAAATCTCGAGTTTACGATTACGATTACATTTTTTAAGGTAAGTCAAACGCTCATTTAGCAGTACATGCTTCAATCAACAATGAAACAAAACTTTAGCGCTATTTATGGGTTGAAAATCACTCGGTTTACAATTACAGCAAAAAGCGTAAAAATCGAACCGTTAAAAGGCCCTTGCCATGAATACCTTTGGTGCAGTTGCCCATGTCGCCTTTCCATTGATTGTCAGTGCAAGTAAGTATGTAAGTCTGGCCGGTCGAAACGCATCGAATGATGGTCGTCTCACCGTAGCGTTTCACTAAGGCATTCGTCATGCTGCTCATGTCAGCACATCCAAAGACTAAAATTCAGCAATAAAGCATGATGAAGTGCCTTAGTTGAGACATTGTCAGTGTTCTTTGTGTATCACGGATTACCATATAATGGCCCTTTGCGCAGGCTATATATATTTAATATAGCTGAAGCCTATAGCAAACTGTCTGTCGTTATATAACATGTCTGAACTGACTGATCTTCGTGAAATTGGCCTGATGATTTAGTTGATTTTGGTGCGCCATCGATTAATGCATCCTGCATTAGACGCCGGCGACACGGTAGATATAACTTAACATAACAACGATGGCTGGAATATCGAACATTTAGAATATGTTTTAGTTTTTCCTGAGTGTGGAGTTACTTGCCTCTTGTACACACCTGTACGGTCTACAGTTTTACCCTCTGCCCAGCGTGGAGTTACGGGTCTCTTGCTTTTACTTGCATCTGTATGACCCTAGTACAAAGAGCAAGTGCAAAGTAGTGCGAGATGTTTACCTTGGTACCTGAGAAGAATGGGCGTCACTGGGGCTGTATCAGTCGTGCCCTGGGTGGCAGGTGATTGGGTCAGGTGGACCTGGACGTTGCCCCCGTGTGACGTATACACGAGCTGCTCCCTCGAAGCCCCGGTGCAGCCGGGCAGCTGAACAGTCAGGTTGCTTTCTCGAACAACGATCGTCCAAGGACATCCCTGAGTTCCCGTTCCTCCAGTCGGCGACGACTTGGGATCGGGAAGCACACTGCCCGCCCCTGCAGCAGTCGCTCCCATGGAGAACCCGTACAGGGTGAGGTTAACCTTGTGACCTGACTGTGCCTCGATCATCCACGGACAGATGACGGAGCCGACGCTCGTTTCAGACGATGTCATGCTGGCCAGGTATCCGCTGTCCGGCGGAAGTGGCTGGCCTCCGAACAAAGCGCATGCCTGAAGACTCCCGGATTTCACTAAAGCACAAACAACAGTAAGTAAGTAAGTAAGTAATGCATTTGTTAACGCGTCATATGTTCGTCGACTGAGCGAGGAATCGTAGGCGATTTGTAAGTAAGTTAGTCAGTGCTGTTAAGTAAACTTGTTCGCTTGACCTGGCTTTCTTTGGTGATAAGGAAGGTCAAGGGCGTGGGTGGGTCACGGCGGTCAGACAATTGAAGCAAGACGGTATAGATAGGTTTTTAGCCGCTTTACGAATATATCCAGCGAGATACTGACTACGCGAACCACGTGATCAGACGTTGAAAAGAATATTATCTTTGTTGTGTTGTGATAAATCGATGAAGCGCATTCATGTTCATATATATCTGAAACTGTTTACATAACTGTTTGAAATTCATGTATGTTTGCTTACGCTTTTCGTAGGCTATACATATACATATACATACACATATACATGCACGTATGCATACATGTAGATTCTACTGTAACTATATTTGGCGGTTCTCTTTTCGATTACCTTTCAACGCCATTCTGGTTTTCTCGTATACTTAAACGGTAGGATATTGCTGCTTAGTGTAGTTGTCTGTTCATCTGTGTATGCGCGTGTTTCAGAGCAGCGCCACAATAAAGCTGTAATGAAGTAAACTAGAACTGAAACTCGACTTTCGTTATGAAACTATAAATATTTCGTTTGTTACCGAAGTTGTTGGTTCTAACGTTGATTATAATCTGTGGCGCCTCACCTGCATTACATAGGCGCGCTGCAATGATGGCCGGCGAACACACATACACATATATACACGCAGATACCTGTGGATACTTACACACACTAACAGCCTACAACGCCCACATATCAATCTATAGAAAAATCTAGACAGGCGCATATTAATAATGGAAGCGATTTATCAAGGGCCCGTTCTTCACCGTCCATCTCTTCATGAGCATTTGTCCAACAGGGCCCTCAGAACACGAGTGCCATAAAGCTCTGATTGCCTCTAGAACTATACAGGCCCAGGCGTGTAAACAAGAAAGCCGACATGGCGACGGACCGTTTAATACGCTTCACTGGGCAAATACGCTTCTGTTGTCCAACGCAGCGATATTAACAATAAACGCTTAATTATGCCAGGCTTTGTTTATAGTATTAGCATACCTGTTGGCCGGCCGAGCATGTCGTAGCAAATTGGTTTCTTGACCAAGATTTCGTATGAAAGAATTGCTTGGTTTTGGGGTAAATTACCTCAGATTGCTTTATATGGGGCCTAAGCATATCGTCGTCATGGAGACTTTGTGACGGTTTCTTGTAATCACAAGGAAAGGTTTTTTAGTTGTTGGATTTCTGTTTTCGAGTTTACAATTTAAACCTTATAATCAAATCTGATATGATCTGATCTGATCTTATCTGATCCAATCCGATTCCACTTGTTCTGATCTAATCTAATGCCTTCTATTACGCCGTTATTATGATGCAACAGACATCAATCAATGGTCATTTTAAGTGAAACTGTAGTCAGAAAGTCATATACCCTAAAGAAGTCCGGTCAAAAGCAGTGGACTGACAGTGAATTTAAAGAACTGAGAGAACGTTCATAAGTGAGCAGTGATTTGAACCAGTGAACTTAAAGAACTGACAACATACAGAACTCGGCAGTGAATTTCAAAGCAGTGGAACTGACATTGAACTTGAAGAACTGACAACGTACAAAACTCAGCAGTGAATTTCAAAGCAGTGGAACTGACATTGAACTTGAAGAACTGACAACGTACAAAACTCAGCAGTGAATTTCAAAGCAGTGGAACTGACATTGAACTTGAAGAACTGACAACGTACAAAACTCAGCAGTGAATTTCAAAGCAGTGGAACTGACATTGAACTTGAAGAACTGACAACGTACAAAACTCAGCAGTGAATTTCAAAGCAGTGGACCGACGGCGAACTTAAAGAACCACCCATGCCCCAAGGCATGAACTTACAGAACGTACAGAACTTGGCAGTATATTTCAAATTTTGGGTCAGCCTCCGAGAACGCCCGAGAAGCCAAAAGCTGGCCTCGTGTGAAGCAAAACAAGAACCAAAGTGTCCGTTGATGGAATGCAACAACTGTTGGTATGAGGGATGAATTAGGAGACAGTGATTTAAATGTAACGCCTTGTGAACTAAAAGACAGATTTTATAAAGGAGTTTCGCTTGATGAAAAGCCATTGTAATGAATGCCATATGGATGTAATATGTCAATATTTCGAGGTATTTGCTATGGCTCTGACCGGGGAATATGAACTATTTGTGGTTTCTGCACTGCAAATCTCTTTTAGTGATACTAATAAAATATTAATAATTTGTAATAATAAGTAATAATAGTAATAAGTAATAAAGTAGTAATAATAATAAGTCAGATTGGATAGGCACTTGCTAGTAAAACCAAGACAGTTTGAGGCATCTGAGATCTAATTCTACGAATATTCAATAAGTGAAAGTGAATAGATTTGTATGTACCCCGAACACGGTTCGAAAATGACAAGATGGAGTCAAAAGCTATGTTTAAACTGCATGAACATTTAGTGCCATCAACAAGCAATCCACCTACAGTAACTGAGCAGACGTAAGAAAATTAAATTTCAGCCTCCGTTTCCAGGACCACCCATGTGATGAGGGCTAATGATAATATAAAGACACGCTACATACGACGTCCCTTCAATATGCACGCATGCAAAAAATCATCCCAGGTCATTCGGTATGCAGAGTGCGAGTTGTGGCTTGAAGACGACTCAAGTGGAGGAGACTAAGGAATGAAGAAAATGCTTCTTAAATTAGAAAGGCCTCAGACAGTTAGAAGGAAGTGTTATCCATCGAGTAAATATGCCCCTTGCTGACGTATTTGATAAATGCTTCTTGCAGGCTTGTGGCTTGCCTAAGTGCAAATTACCTGTTCGTACATTTAACAGTCAACTCTTAACTTTTAACTTTTAGCAGTCAACTTTTAACTTTTACCAGTCAACTTTTAACTTTTACCAGTCAACTTTTAACTTTTACCAGTCAACTTTTAACTTTTACCAGTCAACTTTTAACTGTCAACTCTGGATGAGACTCCTTTGGCTATGCGCTATGTGTGTGCGAGAGCCTAATCGGTGGTAAGTTTCTAGTTATATATGAGCATAATTATTTGCTTACAGTTGAACCTGTTGTTATTTACCGAATCTAACACCAATGACACTACCGTAGGCAACACTTTTGTGAGGTACATGAATTTTAAAAAATGCGCCATATAAAGTACCTGGATACCTACCTGTGAAGAAAGCCGCTTCTACAGGTGCTTACCTGTGACGCACGTGTAGCTGGCCTCCAGGTAAGGCATCAGTTCCTTGGGGCACGGATGGATACTGTGCAGCGTCGCATCTGGTATCTGGAGCAAGCAGCTGCGTCGGCCCGAGCACCGCTGGTCCAGCAGCGGCAGAACGACGGCGGAGCATCCGACGCTGCCATGGTCCTCTCTCATGCACCGACCGAAACGCATTCGACCGTAACGAGCCGTCTGCATCAGCACCACTTGGTCGGAACTGCACGACGCGTTGAACGACTCCCACTGGCAGTACTCCAGCAGCTCTACACACCCAAAATGCAGTGTAAGGTAACTGCGTAATTTTTTGTAATATACTGCCATGCTGAAATGTAATGAGTTTAACTCAAGCGGCAGGAAACCAGTAAAACTGATTGTTCTGGTCGTGTATTCGCCTCAGCCAAATGATCGTTAGACCTCTGCAAGACCATGCTTTGGAGAAGGTTTAATAGAGGTGAGTTAGCAAGGGTGCTTCTTTGACCGCTTTACCTTTCAATATACATACATATTTAGATACATACATATAAACATGCATACCCTTACATATATACATACACACATGCATGCATGCATACATACATACATACATACATACAGACATGCATATATGCATACATATAGAAAACTACATATATTCATACATAGTTCAGTTTCATACATTAAGCACTGAGCTACTTTTATCTTTTGGGGTTTGTATGCATTTGTGCATTTGCATACATTGTAAACTTGCTTGTATATTTGTTTACAGATATATATACGTACTATACACGTATATACAAGTATATTATATATACAAGTGTATATAAATATATATATATAAGTGTATATAAATATGGGGTTTTCTTTATGCGACACGCTCGTCTGTCTATGTGTTTTTCTTGCGCCGTTTCAAGTGGTAGTGTTGGTCGTTGAGCATCGGACAATGCGCCCATTCAACCCTTGCTTTTAGACGAATTGCCGGAGGCTAATCAATTGCAGATCCACTGACCCTTCTATGCACAAGCTGTGTATCGACCACCCGCCTTTCCCTACAACCCCGGGGATATATATGTAGATCAAACGGGCCAGAAAACATCAGCCTCTCCCCTTTATAAGATGAAGAGTGCAACATCTCTTAACAATAACAGAATGTTGGACAGATGGTCAATAATGATGAAGCAATTAATATCAATTGTACCGACGGTTGTAAATACTTATTGTAGTCTGCTGGGCGGAGATAACACAAGATCAGTTGAACGCAAAAGGTCTCTGTATGTCATCATAACAAACTGGAGTAAATGTTTACGAAGAGCGTGCACTGTGGTCTGGATTTCAACTCAGCTATGATGTAAACAATGGTCTGCTATACCAGCTTGTTTAAAAGCTACAAAAGGCGCTATATTAAGGTCCAGATACATCCATTTTTAAAATAGATTATATGCCCTGGTACGGCCTGCCGTTTTCGTTTTCGGAGCTTCTACGGCCGTTGCATTAAGAGCAGTTTAATTGGTAACTGGCTTTGGTAATTGCAATATTGATATTTATAATTGGCACCCGCGACCAGGAGCTCCACACGATACGCAGATGTGAGTGCTTCCGTTTTAGTGATCAGCCTACTAAATACGATGCTAAATTTGCACTTGGCAAATACTCAGTTATTACCTGATCATTTACGTTTCACAGAGCAATGTACATGTCTAATTAGTCGTAATTGTAATAGTAATCTCGAGATTTCTACAGCGCCCAACGACAGCTAACTTGCGGGAACCAGCTTATTCACAGGCGCTCAGTCAAAACAAAATCGATAGGGAAAAGGGTTCGGTTGCAGGTCAAGATCCAAGAGTCAGGCAGTCAGACAGTCGGACGGCTACGGTGGATGATGTTTGAAATTGAAGCGAGAAGAGAGATAACGGGAAGAGGAAGAATCAGGATAAGATTTTTGGAAAAGAAATGTTTTCAGTCTTGAGTCAAAGACCAGTGTAGAAACTGAAAGAGGTGAAGTGTTGGTGAGTTCGTATGACGGATACGATTAAGATACGGTTTGGATAAAATTCACAGGCCTATAAACGCAACTGAAGAGTAGAACTTGGCTTAGAAAGACCCTTAGTTCAAAGCTGGTCATCTTGCAACGTTTTCTGTCCGCGATGACCTTATTTAAACGGTAAACAACAGCCTATGATTCTAAGTGCATGGTACTGTCAACGACTTCTTATTCCAAGCTACTGTCTGCCACCGGTTTCGTTTAGATTCCTTTACAAGCATAGACCAATCAAACCGAGATTGTATATATTTCGCAGATCTTGCAGGAACGTCGACTATGTATATTACGCAAAAAATAACCCTACATGTGTATGTAACATATGTATGTTCTTTCTGTTAATGCATATCTGTGATAGGCTGCAAGGAGTTTGAATTATTTTAATTAACGCCAGTGGGCCGTTGTTCGAGGGATCTATCTTATAACACATCGACACTTGAGGCTTTGGACGATGGAGCTTCGTGCGAAGGTGCTCTTGAACCAGAAAATTATGCCAGAAACCGGCGAATATCCTCTGGCCACATTTCGCACGAGCGCAATCAATAACATACGCAGACATACACAAGCAGAGACGCAGCGCTACAGGCAGAGTGACAGACTGGACAGATTAACTGAACATGAAGCCAGCGATTGGGTGAAAACGTCTGCGATTTCACTGCATCATAGTAAACACATGACCTCTTCTCGATACATCATCGGCTTATACAATCCCACACACACAACATATATATATATATATTATATATATATATATTATATATATATATATATTGTATAAAGGGTGCGTTTCACTGGCGGATTCAGCTACAGGCGTGGGTACAGCTGGTCCCCCGAACCCAACTTGGTTATAAGCCGACGTAATCGTAAACTCGAAATTTCTAAAGTGCTACTTAAAAGCTAAGCGCAGGGCACCAGCTTATTCACGAGCGCTGCGTCAAGTCAGTGGGGTTGTCCAAAGATGCCAGGTCAAGAACCAAGTCCGGTTGCAAGGAGACCAGAGAGAGAGAGAGAGAGGGGGAGAGGAGGCTAGGGTAGGTTGTGTTTAAGCCAGACTTTTAGCCAGAGGGGTCCGGTATTTGGAAGTCTGGGACCGCGAGCCTCTAACGACTATAGGGGGTTTGGAAACCGTCGGCCAGGTACGCCACTGTAATTCGTGATAACGATGTGATGCACAATATATATATATATATATATATATATATATATATATATATATATATATATATATATATATATATATATATATATATATATATATATATATATATATATATATATATATATATATATATATATATATATATATATATATATATATATATATATATTAAATATATATATAAATATATATATAAGTTCTTTGAGTTGATTACAGAAGATTCGGTCAGATGAGATATGAGATTACATCATATCAGATTAGATTAGATATGATTAGATTACAAAGTTTTAGCAAAAGAACTTCATTGAATATAATAAATGTTAAAGGGCGCCTTCAAATGCTGCCATAACATCGTGGTACATAGAACTAATACAGACGTATGCACATTTGTTCAGTGTTGTACATATGTTGTACATATGTTGTACATATGTTGTACATATGTTGTACATATGTTGTACATATGTTGTACATATGTTGCAAATATGTTGCGCATTTGTTGCACATATGTTGTACAACATATATTTTGTACATATGTCAAGCACTAGTGAATAATATCACGATATTCTTTAGCCAACCGGTCTGATTTTCGGCTCTCAATGTCTGTTTGAAGATAAATGTTTATTCAGGTCTTGTCTCCGACATTCAATTGCAGCGAACGCGAGATATCGTCGCAGGCGATGAATGAGAGACATTAGTGTGTCTCGTATATAATCTCTGCGATTTAGATAATCAGCCATTTTCAATTCCGGCAGAAGCCTCCGTCTTATCTTAACGTCTGATTGCAGAGATGAATGAGATGAATAACGACAGTGGCGATGACCTCTGCGATCCAGTGATTGGAACGGAGCCAGTCATGCGTGAATATTTGCATCTAGATTTACATATATGTGCTGAACCGTCTGATCATCCTCTTCGTCATCCTCCTCCTCCTCGTTCCCATTCATCTCTTCTTCCTCATCTCCTTCTTCTTCTAGCCGTCTTTCTCCTCCATCTCCTCCTCCAATTCCTCTTCATTATTTTACTCAACTTCATCCTTTAGCTCTTCTTCCTTCTCCTGCTAATCCTCCTTATCTGCAAGTTCCTTCTTTTCTCCTCGTCCTCGTTCTGCTCCTCTTCATCGTCCTCCTCTTCCTCTGCCTCTTCCTCCTTCTCAAGTTCCTTCTACACCTCCTTCTTCTATTTCTTCTCCTTTTCCTACTCATCCTGCTTGTTCTTCTCCTCCTCTTTCTCCTCCTACTAATCCTCCTGGTCCTGCCTCTTCTTCAGAAATAAGCCTGCCCTCGTTACTCTCTTAAAGGCTTCGGTATGGAACTGTATTTAACGGTGCAGGGAGCAAGATCGAAATATATATTCTCAGCATGCAGCGATACGCATGAATGCGCAGCTCAGCCGTAGCAGCCAAAGCATTGCCTACAGCAAGAAACCACACAACACAATATCTTCCTTATTCACTTATATGTATATATAGATTAAATATATACAGTGTATATGGCCGAGATCATATTTGATATAGGCCTATGTATCATATATATTTATGTATATTTTATATATATATATATATTCATCATGATGTATGTATGTAATATTTTGCCTCAGTTGTTTCTTTCTCTCGACTTATATTGGAATATATATATATATATATTCATACATATATATAGATATACATATATACTTATGAATGTTTGCGTAGCTTAAACACACATTTTTTCGAAAATGTCTTATTGGACGCCTTTATGGGGCACATGTTGACCGCCTGCATTAACAGTCGATCACAATAACCCGCTGTTCTCTTACTATTTGTCAATGTTTTCTTCTTCTTCTTCTTCTTCTTCTTCTTCTTCTTCTTCATCATCATCATCATCATCATCTACTTCTTCTTCATCATCATCATCATCTACTTCTTCTTCATCATCATCTTCTTCTTCTTCTTCATCATCACCTTCTTCCTCTACTACTATTACTACTGCTGCTGCTGCTGCTGCTGCTGCTACCACTACTACTACTACTACCTGAAACCCGAATAAAGCAATAGTTTTCGTTAAGCTACAATAATTATGCGGTGTTAATAGAACGTCGTGTTTTGAGCGACGAGAGACAATTTTTCTCGAAATGTCTTCGATGGCTTTCCATCAAGACAGCGTTCGAAAGGAGGCGACAGTTCGACGAATGGACGCAGCCGCCGCACAAGCACAAAGAACGACCCGTTGAAGAGCTCACGGACGGACGGGGAAAACGGGTATTAGGCGGCCTCGTGCGCCATCCACTCTCCGCACGGACGGATGGGGAAAACGGGTATTAGGCGGCCTCGCCCGCCATCCACTCTCCGTATGCACAATTACCGAGGAACAGCCGCTAGAAACGCGGCGTATAATTCAATTTCATTACATAAATGCCATAATCCGTTTCCCGACACTTCTTGGCTGAACGGCGACCCTCGGCAATATGGATGGCGTCGAAGCAGAGCGTCTGTCCTATTTGCTCAGTCATATTTCGAGTGAAGTGCAAACGCTGCACGGCGCACAACCAGCAAGTGGCCGCTCCGGCCACTACATGGTCACCGCTCGTTTAACGACCCCTGTATACACCTAGCGTATTTCTTATCTGGAGACGGCGCTATATAAACAGCCGGACGAGTGACGACAACAAAGCAACAGCGGTTATTAATGACGTCGGTGGCGGGCGTTGTCATGGCAATGCCCGTCTGTGTCGTCATAGGCTGGATATTTGCGAGCGTGTGGAACCGGCGAATAATCACTATCCAATAAAGGAGACGGAGGCTAAACGGACAGCAAATTATTTCGAGTCTATTTTTAGTGGATTCGGCTAATCTGCTGTTTATTCACGGGCGGAAAATAATTTACAACATTTAGCTGAAACATCCGACGCCATTCAAAGTGCGATTTCCGTCGCAACTGGACAAACAGTCACGTGAGCCAAAGGGTGCATCGAACTTAAAGCAGACTAAATGTAGACCAACATAATATTTGGCATTTCTACACCTCCTCAGTCAATAAACACATTCATTATATGATGAATTATTGTTGAGTTGCTTTTAACAGGTTGGGTGATAGAAGCCGACTAGAAAAGTTATCATAATTCCTGGGAAAGTCTTCCATATCCTGTAGTGGAACGTTGGAGAGGCACTCATTTCCTTTTCTTTGGTCCTTTATCCGGCAATGGACACGAGGCAGGACTTGTCGTTTACTTCCAATTCATTCTGATACCAAATTCTACTACTTATAGTCACAGACAAATGTGCACATAAGCTTTTGATGTGCACACTTGTCCGTGACCATAAGCAGTAGAATTTGGTATCAGAATGAATTGGAAATAAAAGGCAAGTCCTGCCTCGTGTCCACTGCCGGCTAAAGGACCAAAGAAAAGGAAATGAGTGTCTCTTCAACGTTCCCCTATATGATATGGAAGACTTTTACTTCACTTTCTCTGGTTAGATGGGACACAGTATAAAAATAATCTACTGTTAAAAACGCGGTATGACGCGTGGCTATTTCCGGTATTAATTTTGAAGTTAGAAATTCGCTAATCTGCATATATAGGTGCATTTTCGTATTCACTGTGTCGGTATCATATATGTACCTAAACTTGTGACACTCGCAAGGGAAGGGGTCGCGGCGAAACTGCGTCATTGGTCTTAGGTGGAGGATAGACTTCTGTCATCTATAAATAAACTTGTCCTGGAGAATATACGAAGACCGGTTCAATAATTTTGTACGCTGGACTTAATTAAAGGCGAATTGCTGTCTGCGACATTTCTTAGAAAATAATTCCAATATTTTTCAACTAAGTCTTATACATGCAATAGAAAGTGAGTATATGATCAAATTTACTATTTAATTGAGCAAAAAGAAGGAGAAGAGGAGGAGGAGGAGGAAGAAGAGGAAGAAAGGATTGCAATAAAAATTAATCAGTACATGCTGTTATTAAAATAGCATAGCAGAAGGGTGTTGGATTATGCTATTTCTAATATAGCAAATATAGGCCTACACAAAGAGAAGCTATATTCTTTTCTTTATACTACTTCGTTATTTGATTTGTTGCTCCACATACTTTTATCATCAATAAACAAACTATACTTTGACTGTTTTCCCAAGCAGAAACATCTAGAACTTCAGTAGCTATTATTTCTCTTTTATTTGCATTTATCTGAAGATGATCTGGACCTTTTACAGCGATGAAGAGGAGCTAAACATTTTCAACACGACCGTGACAGCCTACAACTTCCCTGTTCTTTCCTGATTATTTCGCGAATCTTGTCGTTCATTAAGTTTTGATATCCGTCAAAGGCGTGCTCATGAAACGAAAACGTCCATCACACTTTGACATGTCTTGCGTGAAACTGCATTCATTAAACTAATTATGGAATAGCAGAAGTCTCCCGAAGTTTCTTAATATAGATATTAATAAGCAACAAAGCCTTTATTTCGCATTCAGCTATGTGTTTTTGTCATGTAAACTGATGGAAAACAATGACGTTTCACAAAATGGCTGCATGAATTGGCCTACATTCGGATTACCTGATGACTCTTAAACTGTTGCTGTTCATCTGGATATTGTATTTGTCCACCGTAGCCTGCTTCTCTGTCTTGTGGAATGACCTTCCGGACATTTACCTCATTTGCGGCTTGGCTCTGGTACGCCATCTGTTGAGCCAAGACACCGGCGCATTAGAAGTTACTAATTATATTGTTATTAATTATAATTAGTATCTTCAGGCTTGAGAATGGTACACGTTGTTACTAATTATACTGTTATTAATTATAATTATTATCTTCAGGCTTGAGAGTTGTACACGTTACTACCACATGTTGATACCCCGAAGCTACCTTGTGTTAAACTATGGGAACCAGCCTAACGCCGAAATCTTCTAGCATTTAACCAGTCAAATCAGTCCCCGTGTATGTACTCAGACCCGGGGCCATATAGCCCATCTGTCCCTCTATCTGATCAGGCTTGGTCATTTGTCATAAAACGGTTAAATGAAGCAGGGTACATCTGTGTAAATCCCTTAATAAGGTGCACTGACGAAGACGAAAAAATCGCGCTCTTTGGCGGTAGCTAAATTCGGCATCATTTTCGATCGTTGCCTCTTGATTGTCCTATAGCCGGCGAGCCGATCGATTGCAACATTTCTAACAAATCATGATTCACCCATACAGTTGTTGTCTTCGCTTTTCGAAGAATATCTTTGTTCCTCCAACTCTTAATGCACCGTTTGTGCTTTAGTGATCAAATAGCATCAGAATTTCGAGGACCGTCTGCTACGACCATCGTCGGTGCAAGGACGGCTTCCTGTGGCACGCGCCTCGCTCTCACGGGGACAATTGAATCCGTCTGTCAATGCGCATGACGCAGTACAAACGACAAGGTGTCTCATTAACATTACATCGATACAACAAAGAAAATTAATAATTAGCCGAGCCAGGGCAAACAGATGCACGTGCGCTTCGGGTGTGTTTAGTTTGCGGAAATAAAAACAACTCCTTTTCCTTCGATTCTTCTCTTTCCTTCGCCCGTTTGCGCAAAGCGACGGTCTGCAAAGGCGTTGAACGATTTGCAAAGATTGGCACGAGTTTCGTATCGGTCTGCCACATCGATTTCTTCAGATCTGGCGACTGCTGCAGCGTGAGACAAACTCCAGAACCAGGAATTAGAAATGCGCTTTAGTCGGCACATAATGCAGAGCACACATACGCTCGTTGTTATACGCAGTCTGCGTTTCTAATATTATGCGTTGGGGCGCCTCCCGTTAAGTCTGCGGTCTCTGTATGTAGCTTTGCTATTGTGGGGAAGCCGAATGACTGCGTATAAAACGCCGCTCGCTTTTCTTTATTGTGTTTCGCAGTTGCTTGTGTTTCTAATGAACACGTTCTGCGTTTCTAATGAATACGTTCTGAGCTTTATTTGGTCGCTGCTTTGCTTTGCATTACGCGGGATAATGCACTTCCCTGGACTGGCGCGCACTGATTGTGGTAGAACGCCATGCTTGGCAGAGGATTCTTTGTGCTACATGCATTGCATGCTTATCTGCGCAAATACACAAATGAATGTTGTCGACGTATTGAGTGTCTATCCTCCGGGTGTAATTTGTAGTCGGAGGACGGAGAACATTATCCTACTTGTTCAGACTGTCCCACACCGAGATGCACTTTCCCGTTCATTTCCTCCCCCGCGTTCGAAGCACACGGTTTTCCCCCCAACCGATCATTCGAAGACCAACACCTGTCAGCATCACACGCTGTCATATGATATGAGTTGAAAGTAGGAGCTCAAGTTTGCTTATCCGTTCCATGCATAGCAATCTATTCGGGCTAAGTACGCCTGAGTGCTAAAAACTTTACAAACTAGACACTTCAGCTCTAGGTCAATCTTGCGTGCACGCAGTAGTCGAACTACTCGAGCTGGTTTCTAACAGACTAGTCACAACTTATGGCTTGACTTCACATAAGTGATAAATTCACAAGAAAATCCGCAACATTTTTTCCAAAAAACACACCAGTGCACAACATTTTCCTTTTAGTTTGCACCTATCGTAAACAGCATCCTGATGAGCATTTCGGCAGGATATTTTAAAAAGTTTTTGTACCCTGTGAAAGTTCAGACACGTTCAAGTAGATGCAAATGTAAATAGTCGCTATAATATATCGCAACCGTATGGCCTCGATCCCCCAACCGTATGGCCTCGACCTTCAGTCGCATGGCCTCGACCCTCAACTGTATGGTCTCGACCTTCAGAGGTATGGCCTCAACCTTCAGACGTATGGCTTCAACCTTCAGTCGTATGGCCTCGACCCTCAACTGTATGGTCTCGACCTTCAGAGGTATGGCCTCAACCTTCAGTCGTATGGCTTCAACCTTCAGTCGTATGGCCTCGACCCTCAACTGTATGGCTTCGACCTTCAATCGTATGGCCTCGACCCAGCTCATTTTGCAATGAACTGATCAGGGTTACTAGCAATGTTACTGCGATTCTACACGCTTCAACTAGACGCTTTATTGCTCAGCCTGTGCGAAAATGGCCGAAGGAATTGACATTCGAGTTTTCATAATCCTATCAGTCGTCTTTCTCGATGTCGATTGCTAATTTTCTCTTGGAAATTCGAGATTCCGATGCACCATAACACTGATGTCGGGTTTTTTCCTTACCCTCCCACACTGTCGTGCCACTCCCAATCGATCTTCGGCTTCTGCTGAACTGTCGATTGTTCGATCCCTCTCTGACTTTCTGACTCTGTCTCTCTGTCTCTGTCTCTCTGGCTCTGTCTCTCTCTCTCTCTCTCTGTCTCTCTCTGTCTCTCTCTCTCTCTCTGGCATTTGACAGGCTAGAATTATTATTAGCGGAATTCTCCGACTGGTTTTCCCAGTGAAGTACGAACAATCTTTGTCGTCAATAAACCAAAACACTCGTGTCGTACATTAAATCCTTATCAAGCAGGGTGCGATTTGCAGCAGAAGGGGTAAACTTCTACAGGGCTTAAACGATCCCTAGTTGAGACGCATATTTCAAAGTCATTGGTTCCTCTCCAGGGGCCTTCCCTAACCCTGATCCTAACTGCGCACTGCTTTCAACTAAAAATCCCACTCTGCAAACACGTGTGTATGAAGCACTATTCTAAGCTTTTCACGATTTTTTTTCGGCTTTACTGAAACTTGTTCATGGTATAAATTGTTTGAATATCACATCAGCTTGATGCAAGTGAAATGATTGTCAAGGAAACGATTCTGTCGTGCGTGTACACAGATGTACTTGTAATTGTAATCTTAAATTTATTAAGCGAAACTAATCAGAGGCGTTTCTACTTCAGCCTAAAACCTGTTATTATTCGCTACGAACAGAAAGTTCATAAGTAAGCAAACAGTGCTGTGATGAATAGAAAAATCACGTGACTCCCCAACATCCGATAACAAATAGCACACATTGTTTTCATTGGCTTCACGACTAGAGGACTGTTGCCATCTCTCGCTGTATGGTTTACAACAATCCTGCACTTTGATTGTGGTCCCAGTACTTCCCTGAGAACTTTTCTTTGATTCAAAAGAGCATCATGCCAAGGACTTCCCCCGCCAACTTTCGTCTGAAGATAAATTTCTCCCAGGAAACTTCATAGGACAATTACTTAAAGACAAAGACAACGGGGAAGATGGAGCGGGGTCTCCCCGAGGAAATCCCGGCTCCAGAGAGATATATATATACATACATATATTACATATATCTGTATAAATATTCAGTCAATATATATAGTCATTGTCATGGAGCATGCACTAAATAAATCAGCATGACAACAACGGCGACTCATTGCTTGTCGTTGCTTAGATACATGGTTCGCCTGTAACATGTGTATACTTTTGACTGCCACGAATAATTAGGTTCGCTTAGACATAGGCCTTTCTGTTAATTTAGATCATAATCAGAAAGTTCAAATCCTGGGAGAATGCAACTTAAAAAAATAATTTTAGCTGCATTATCACAAAAATGCAATATTATTTATGCTGATTGCAACAGATCTGTTACAGCCCCAAAGGTGACGACGACGATGATGATAATAGTGATGATGATGATTATGGTGGCGATGATGATGATGATGATGATAACGATGATTACAATGATGATGATGATGATGATAATGATAAAAACGACTGCTAAAAGCGACTCTGGTAATGCTGATATTCATTTTTCGTAAACACTACTCAATAGGTTTCCTTTTGTTGGATTACTGAGTAGTAGTAGTAGTAGTAATAATAATAATAATAAGACAATTTATATAGCGCCGTAACACGGCCGAGGCCGAAGAAAAGGGCGCTGTACATAAGTTCAGGCGACAATATAAAATTAACTACAGTCATACAGTAGTAGTAGTAGTAGTAGAAGGAGGAGGAGGAGGAGGAGCAGCAGCAGCAGTAGGTCGTGCATGACTGAGCTTCATCTAATTTACTTCCTACAACCCGGGAGCTACGTTTCGATAAGGGCGTGTAAAGTGCACCATCAATTGTTATCATTACTCCTTCTGTCTCCCTCGTGCACGCAAAAATTGTAGTCTGGAACATTTTGATAGCATTTCAACCCAGTGTTGATGACGATAATGGTTGCCACGATGATGTGGTTGCCGCCGATATCTGTACTGCCTTCTTCAGTTGCACTTACCGAAAAGTGACAGTAATTCTTCTTATGGAGGCGAACATGCATGCACGACACGCAACCGTCCTAATACATTGGCATATTGTGGTATTGGCTGCCCTTTTCTTCAAAAGATTATCATGTGGTGGAGAGACAGACTGCTTTGCAAGGAGCATGGAAGAACTGCATATGGACTTTAAAAGCCAGTTATTCCAACTGACGATGACTTTAAATTGGCCTAATTAGGCTACGCTGAATCTTTTAAGACTGTGATTTGATAGGATGGTACTGTACAGCGTCTTTTCTTAGTTTTTATATAGAGCCTACTTTTCCTTTTTTGCAGGGGTTGGTCCCGTTTTTGGAATGGGCTTCCTAATCACCTACTCCAGGAATTTCTTAGTCTCTCTCTCCCTCATTTCCGCAAGCGCTTGAAGACCTTCCTATTTCCCAGTGCTTTTGGGTTGTCGGGCAGGGAACGCCTCTGAGGGATCTATCTTGAAGTGGCTCTTTATAAATTTTCGATTAATATTACATTACATTACATTCCTTAATACATCGCGTATATCTCATGCTATTTATGTAAACGAAAATTCAATCGTCAGGGTCAGTTGATGCTTTGTGTAGCATGTTAAATCGTGAAATCGTAGTCAAAATCATAATCCGTTGGAGAACCCTGGTCGAAGCCTGATATGCTACAGAAACCAGAATTCAAGCTATGGAGGGTAAGTAAGTTGAAACAGACAAGTCTTAGGTTTCGCTCGAAATGACATCAGAGAACTGTATAAGAAATGCCCCACCTGCAGACGTCTGAAGCTTGTCCAATCTCTGACAAGTTACTAATTTCGCAAGGCAGCAGACGACGAAGAACGGGACAAAATCGAGAAACTCCTCCGGTCTCATGGTCACCGATAGTCTACCAGAACTCTCGTACAGCGATGACAACAGTTTCGCGCCAGTGCCTTTCCGATTGACAGGTGCGCGTTCGTCTCATGTCATCGTATGCGTCGTCAGACTGGCCACACCGCGAACAACGTTCGACGTCTTCCCGCGTAATTTATGCGCACCTGTCATCATCAATGTACAAAACGTCATCACCAGAACATCGGAGTTAATCCTTTCGGCTCACTTGAGATACGTACTCTGCGTTCGTCCTCGTCTTCTGCTTCTCCTGGTCGCAGCCTCTTGCAGCCGTAGCGGTATTCAATCGTCATGGTCAACCTCTGTGTAATAGAGTTCGTCGATCGGTGGGGCCGCTCGGCTTAGACCGATGATCGGGTGGACGGACGGATGGAAAGACGCCCGCACGGACGGGCGGACGAGCGGCGGGTGGACCGAGCACTCGGCCGGGAATTTAAGGCCGAAATTGGCTGATAGCCTTGCCATCGGGGCGACGCATGAGCAAACGAGCAGTGGGTCGACGCGAACAGATACGCCTCTTAATTCGCCTTTTAAACCAATGGAGCGCAGATAATCCAAGCGCCGTCATCGATAGAGACGTCCTATTGTTTATTGATGTAAGCCGTAAAATTTCATATACGGTCGTAAATGTTCTTCGGTTCTTTGAGTACCAGACGACCAAGACGAATATTTAGTGCTGATTTTGTTTTCGTTTATCTATGTATATGTTTCTATATGTAAACGAAATTAGCCTATCATTTATAAATACATACATATACGTATTTGTGATGGTATTCATGCAATATAAGCTTTATGCGAAAAGTCTAGAGTATTATTCAGATCTTATGACAATTGTCAAAAGCCGGTCTGAATTTGCTTTAAGCCAGTACTCCCATTGATAAATCTGGTTTCGTTTGTGTCTGATACAATTCTCAGTTGGTTCAAATGAGTCTTTATAAGTTATTTCAAATGAGTCTTTATAAGTCATTTCAAATGAGTCTTTATGAGTCAAGCGCTCGACTCGTATGTAGGTCACGCTAGCCGATTGGTTAGAGCGCTCGGATTGTATGTAGGTCACGCTAGCTCATTGGTTAAAGCGCTCGACTCGTATGTAGGTCACATTAGTCGGAATCGACTTGTAACGCGGTGAGTGGGGAGTCGAGCCCCCTCTAAGACGATTACTCTGTAGGGACCTTGAGCAAGCCTTTCACTCACAATTGCTCAACGCCATCAACTCGTATGTAGGTCACATTGTGGGGATACACATGAGACTAAGTTGGATTGAGATAAGCCACATAAACATAGCTGCACCTATTTTATCTGAACATATGAGAGGCCATGCGCGTCTTTAAAACGTATTTTTATAGATTAACTAAATCGTAATTACGTGAAGAGATCTGTCCTCCATTAATCTTATTAATTACACCTCTAGCATTTTAAATGATTCTTCCTGTCGCGAAGTTCCTCTGTAGGCCATCTTTGGAAGAAATTCCCGTCTAACTCTAATCGTTTGCTATATTATTATTTCTGAATATGTTAAGCGCCACTGTATAATGACTAAGCATCAGTTGATGGCGCTGAGCAATTGTGAGTGAAAGGCTTGCTCAAGGTCCCTACAGAGTAATCGTCTTAGAGGGGGCTCGACTCCCCACTCACCGCGTTACAAGTCGATTCCGACTAATGTGACCTACATACGAGTCGAGCGCTTTAACCAATGAGCTAGCGTGACCTACATACAATCCGAGCGCTCTAACCAATCGGCTAGCGTGACCTACATACGAGTCGAGCGCTTTAACCAATGAGCTAGCGTGACCTACATACAATCCGAGCGCTCTAGCCAATCTCCTAGCGTGACCTACATACAAACCGAGCGCTCTAACCAATCGGCTAGCGTGACCTACATACGAGCCGAGCGCTCTAGCCATCTATACACAGGTCTATGCGAACAGGCGAGGAATCTTTCTGTGTCTATTTCAATGTATCTTCACTATTTTGATCTCTGTTTAAAGTTCAATTAGTCTTTAACTGGCCTATTTCCACGATTAATGCGCTTTTGATCACTGGACATAGACTTGGATTTCGTAAGAACTGACTTATAGGGTTATTCTCTAAGTCTGCCAACAAAAGCAAAGTGAAAGTGAATACTGTATATCACAATACCAACTCGTAGTGCATAAAATCATTCGATTCACAGATGCAAAAGAAGTGTTAAGCAATATTAAATTGAAGTCTAAAAGAGCGCTTACTCAAATATTTTGAGCTTCAATGTTGTAGCATTTTGCGGTTTCATGTTCTACTGACCAAGTATTTTTGCCACTGGGTGCTACGCCCCGACTCCAACACGTCTTCCATAACTTAAATTTTTTATCGACCTCTGAGAATCTAGGTCTTGTGTTTAGGGCTATAGCTGTTCAGCAATAACGGCGACATTTGCGATATCTCAAATATCAAACAAGATTTTCCAGGAACCTCTGCACTGGCCAATAGTTCAGAGGTCGTGTACTCAGTTCCCAGTGTCATCGTCGTACACAGCAGCCTCCATCCATGCCTGGCTCCGAAGTTCGTCTTATCGTCGCATCGAATCCTCCTCAACCCATCTCGAACCGCGCTACTAAAGCACCGTCATCAGCATGCATATTTGTGGGAATCTTCTTCCCGTCTCTCGCTCTTCCCCTCTTCCACTCAGCCATTCAGTTTGACGCGGCCCGCGAGTAGGAAATGCCATTCTCAGACGCGATTCATATTTACTGAGCCCATTTTCTTGACAGTGATCTTTATCCACCACCAGCCTGCAGGCTTCTCCTACTCCGCCGCACCCAACCTAACCCCACCTCAGTCTCTCGTTGCGCTTTCCCATCGAGCTCCCTTCCTTTCTTGTTCCCTCCCTTTGCCGCTGCCCCAACAGGAAGAGGATATCTATTTACTTTCACTGGTTGGCTATCGTCCATCTGCTGTCAGATCTCGAAAGATTGGACGTGAGTGATGGCAAATGGTCAGAGATGAGCGGCGTTTATACTTGCGCGACTCAGGATTTATAAGTATTGTTCCCAGTCGCACTCCGTCTGTCTGTCCGTCTGCCTGTCCGTCTGTCTCTGCGTCTGTCTGTCCGTCTGTCGTTCGAATCTCAACCGTCTCGGTCAAATGCTGAACAGTCAGGAGTGATTTGAATCTGGGCGGTTATTTACAATCAGCACTTGACAGATAGAACGTGATGTTCCAGTTGAACGAACTGCAAGCACACAAATATACTGACATCTTTGACCCACAGTCATAATTCTTGACAATGGCTTACACATGTTTGCAAACACTAGACTAGATGCATATATAATACAAGATCTAACAAATCTCTGTGTAAATATTGTAATAATTAGTGGTATGCGCAAGCAGTTAAATGTACAACCGTTGTCCTGTTTAATATAAACAACATTAGAATCGCATTGTAGCAAGCAAATGATTCCAATCTAATCTAATCTAATATAGAACTTATCTAGACTTATATAGCGCCTGTTTCTGACATCTGTCGAGAACCAGTGATGACGTTCCCACACTGAATCAGACTATAGGCCTAATCTGGAGGCAGTCTTTCCCAGTGATTGGTGCACTGACACAGCAAAATAGCCCATGTAGTCTGGATGTAGACATTAAATGGGAAACAGTTGTGCTTTAAAGACCAATACGAACCCAGCGATACGAGCAGCCCCCAATGCGATGTAGTTAAGTTGACTGCAAGTGGTAGTCGAGTCATGTCGCTATTATATTGCAAATGTCGCTATTATTGCTGAACAGCTATAACCCTAAACACAAGACCTAGATTCTCAGAGGTCGAAAAAGAATTTTCAGTTGTGGAAGACGTGTTGGAGTTGGCGTAAAACCCAGCGGCAAAATACTTGGTCAGTAGAACATGAAAGCGCAAAATGCTACAACACTGAAGCTCAAAATATTTGAGTAAGCGCTCTTTTAGACCAGTTTAATACGGCTTTACACTGCTTTTGCATTCATGAATCGAAAGAATTTATGCACTGCGATTTGGAACCTGAGATGTCTTAAGACAATTACGTCTTAGTCTGCTACCCAACCTACTGGTAATAATGATCTCCGGCCTTTGTTTCGCTCCATTACGCGTATTATAGATAACGTCACATGGCGTTGTCTATCGATTTGTGGCATTTGCTGTATGTCACCAAACGACGGTCAATTTTCAAAGCATACAGGTACTGTATATTTACCATTGCCAGAACTGAATATTGATGAGTTTGTTGAAACCTGGGGGTCGTAGTTCAAGGATTCCCCTATGACCCAAGCTCCTGCTAGTACTGCCTTGACCATGTCTGTTAGTAAGTACTGTAGTTATTAGCCTGTAATTTGGCGCACTATTTAGATATCAGCTTATCTTACTGCGTTGTGCTGTATTTTATTAGTGTAATTCGTAAAGTCTGTTTAGCTGTTCTGAGTTGCTTATATACTGCTGGATGTCGTCTGTTGCAGTCTTATATTTCTTTGTCTCGGCTACTCTCTGGATATTTCTAACCCATCGGCAGAGCTTTTGATCACATCTGCATGTATGCAAATGCACGGCGTATATAGGCCAGGCCCTGCCTGTTGCACGATTGATTAAAGGCCGTTGTACTACTGCAGGCCTGGACTGCATATACATACAGGATCATACAGCCTTTAAATGTAGGACGATACATTTCAGGGTTGTATTAATACATTCAAGATGACACCTCGACTTCCGACCGGTATGTCTTCGACTTTATCGAATGGCAGGTCGCTTTCTCAGGTTAGTTCTATAAATGTATATGCAAATGTCCGCGGTTTTCTATAGCGAACATATGACCTGCTCATTTTGCAATGATTTTATCTATAGCCCATTACTGGCGCGTATAAGCCAAAGCCCCTTTCCCCGTTCTCAATCAGGCGTCTGGTGCATTATACGTAACCACCCCAAGTCTGTAGTATTATGCCACTTTATGAAACCCCATGTACCCCGATACGTCAACCATTTCCAGCGCAACCTCGCCGGTCTCCCTGTCTTTTGTTTACTGCATTAGCGCCAAACGTGGACGGAATCACAAACGCTGCTGCAGAAATCACTACGGCTTCCTTACGTAGCAGCTATTGTTCCCGTTGCCGCTTGTATTTGCGGTCTTTCCTTTGTGTCTCGTTTTGCGAAGCCGCCTCCTCCGCCGCTGCCGACGACCTTTGCACAAAGCGATCTAGGCAAGTTCATGCTTGCAATGGTGGGTGCACAACGCATGCGCCATGAATCGATTCCGGATTCCGGAATACGGTTTCAGTACCGGAGATACTAATCGATTTGTCATAAAACCCATATATATATGTGTTGTACATATATATGTATGTATGCCTGTATCTATGTATATATGCGTATGCATGTGTGTTGTTACGAACTCGAACTTGTTAGGATAGAAAAGCTCGTTCCTTCTTATCAATAGTCAGGAAGATTCAACTCAATCAAGTTCATCGTTCAGACGATTATTATCAACTAACTCTAGACAAAAGCTTTAGACACATCTGGTTAGAAGCGCTTCTCGTTCATATTACGAATATTTCATATTCTTGTTCATATGAAAGTCTCTCTCAAAAGTCTCTTCGAACATTAATGTACAAACGACACCCCTTTAGAATGTCCACCCCTTTAGAGTGTTCACCCCTTTACAATGTTCACCCCTTTACAATGTTCTAGCAAACATCCTAAAACCTCTCAACGGTAGCAGTGTTTATGTATAAGCATGTATATATATGCCTATGTGCATGCATAATGTATTTTTATATATCTATATATGTATAAATAATAATAAGACGATTTATAGAGCGCCGTAGTACGGCAGAGGCCGGAAAAGGCGCTGTACATGTACAGTTTTGTGTATAATAGATGCATCAAACCCAGCTATCCCTCTGCTCTCATCTCTGCCTTCCCTCCCTGCAATCCCTTTCTTCCTCCCTCCGGTGAACCCTCCCTCCTTCCCATGCCGCCAGCCCTCGATCCATCCGCGTTCCCTGGGGCTTTCCCTCCTTTGTCTCGGTTCTCCTTTGTCTTTCCGACAACGTCGTCGAGTTAGCCTTTCAAAGGACAAATATATAGACAATTATATTTGAAAAATATATTGCATCTGTGGGTGTTCGTCCGCGCACGCGCTCGCGCGCGCGTGTGGGTGTGTATGTGTGAGTGTGTTGGTGTGTGTCTGACTCTCAGTTCCTCTGCCTGTGTTGCTTGGCGTTTTAGGTATGCCCAGACCATGTGCACCATGACGTTGAAATGACGTTGAAATGACGTTGAAATGACGTTTCAGATCAATCGAACATCCTTTTATGAATAGAACTCGGGGTCAGTAGTTCGCCTTATGTTCTACAGATGTTCAACTCTGCTTGGTCCTGATTGCAAGACACTCTGAAGCTCTGTAACGTGAGGCTGGAATTTGTAGATCGTCACTGCGTAACCTTAGCTACATAGCTTTGCGAAATTAACTGTACGTCCTTGAACTATAACCTATGCGACTTAAAAGATCGCATAATCGCAAAGAAATAACCTGAAGGTGACGAAAGTTCGTCTTTTTCATTGAACCTGTAAGTTTTAGAACGGGATTCTGGAAAGTTGTGTGTAACTGACTGAAAGGTAGTGTTATACCCGAACGCTCATACAAATACATTGTCTGTCAATAAAGAGACTCCTAGGCTGATGGCTATGGATTCAATCTATAGCTATATAGGAGTTGGTCCTATTGCGGTCTAGGAATCTAGGTTACGTTATGATATAATTATTCTAAACGACTTTTGAAAGCTCTGGAGTTGTCACGATTACATAATTATAGTCTCAGCGAGTGAGGGAAGTTACCTACCTCTCCTTCCTAGAAATCGAAACCTACTTGGGAATTAGATTAAATCCTCGTGCATGGCTGTGTAGGGCACAGAACTGGGAACAGTTACAAGAATTTGCATTCCGTTTTATTCTTTCAACACAAATTAATATCAAAATCAATATCAGTATCAACTAGTTCTTTTTTGAAGCACTTTAATTATGAAACGCGGTTTTACTTCGAAGAGACATCGGTTGTGCATTACGCCTTGCGTCTTGTACGTTACGGTAACGGCGCTATAGAAATGCAGATGTGATTAAATGGAAGGCCATTAAATGGAACCAACTAACGACAACTAACTTTACTCTTAAAGCGCGAAGCACTGAGCCGTGTAATACGGATCGACCGATGAGCTATACAGAGATGAATTTCTTCATCATCATACGCGCAGAGTTGGCAGTTCTTGTGATACGATTGGATTCCATCTGCAGATCGATCAGAGTAACGTCTGTGTCCGACGCTGTGGTCTAACGGTAACGCATTTGGTCAATGATCATGCGGTTGCGGGTTCGACTTCACGTAACAACCTTGGGAAAAATATGTGTGCGCACACCACCCTTCTGTCACCGAGCAGTATAATTTGGTACCGACATAAGCTGGAAGTAAATGGTAAGTCCTGCGATGCACTGGCCCCGTATTGGGATTCGTCCATTGCCGGCTCAAGGCCTAAAGAAAGGGAGATGAGTGCCTCATCTACGTCTCACTTGTGGGATATGGGATACTTTACTTTACTTAGCATCTCACCACCGGTAAACCATCACCGATCTCTTGCCTTATTTTCTAATCGGTTACCGGTTAAGTCGCAGACGATAGGGGGGTCTAATAGGTTTCCCACCGACTCACTTAGTGACCCGCTCTTCCCTTTCGAAAGCCACGTCAATATGTCGGTCATGCATGACGGAGGCAGGGAGCGAGGGGTAAAGACGAGATGTTGGTTGTTACGACGGGGGACAGGAACTGCGTCTGACCGACGAATTCTGTGAAATGCAGATAAATACGAAACTGAAAACAAAGACGAAACGATAGTTCACGATGATCAATGCAAGTACATCTGTGTCTATATATAATAAACGACTAAGACTGCACTTAATATATATATTATATATGTATGTATATACTATATAGATACATATGTATCAACATATAATTGTGACTATGACTGCCCTTAATATATATTATATATGTATATTAATATATATATAGCACTTAATATATATCTTATATATAAATATATATGTGTTTCTGTATAGTATAGGCGTGTATGTATATGCCAAACGGCTCTTGATGCAAGACCTTCGATGGAGCCATTCACTCGTCGTGCATGGAGAGCGTATTCCGTGTAGAAATTGAAATGACAAATCATAAATTGAAGCATTTATTAAGATTCAGACGGAGCCATGCCATTGCACAAGCGATTGCACATCGGGTGCACAGCAGGGGGCGCTAGATGATTGATCAGTTGGCGACTTAATCATCGATCTATAAATGAAGGCATTGTAAGAATAGTTGGTCTTAATGTGGCACTGACTGGCTTTCAGGAATACTAAGCTCTTATGCTGCATTGAGTCATAGTGTATTGCATTGCATTGTATATTGCAAATTAAACTGCATATATTGCATTGTTCTGTATTTACTTTGTCTTGTATTAATTAACTTCTTTGCATTGCATTGTATTGTATTATTTTTTTTGTATTGAGTTGTACTGTCTTATGTTATACTGTTTTGTATTGTTTCCTATGCCATTGCATCACATATATTATACCGTATTGTATTGGCAAAATTTATTTAGCGCCTCTTAGAGAAAAAACAACTAATAAGAAAAGCGCCTGACATGAGTGAAAACTGTAAAAATAGTAAATGTAAACGTACACGGTATTTCTATAGGGCCCGTATGACCTCGACCCTGCTCATTTTTCAGTGAATTGATCGGGTAAGATCCTTCACCAACGCTGGTCGTTTGAATGGATGCACACTTTTTAAGCACATACTTCTTTCCAACGCTAGACGATTTTGTATTCAAAAGCGTAAAAATTGGATAAATAGATGCAAATGCTTTACAGATACAACCTGTAAAAATGGTGGCAAGTCGTTCGAAGCATAGGTGTGATACAAATTGCTTTCCCACCACTGAAACGAACACTGTTGAGTATCATATAGAGACTTTGTCATACAAAGACTCTTATTTTGCTCGACCTTACGCCTGAATTTCATTCCGGAATTCAGAGTAATGTCGTTCAAGAGATACTTTGAATGCACTGACTGCTGATAAACCTTCATTTAAAGCCATCAATTTTTGAACGGGTTCAGCGGGTGTAAACTTAACCACAAACGCAATCGCGCTCATTCGAGTGAAGAACAATAGAATTTCCGAGGACACCCATGCCCTTCATTAATAATTGACTGGTGAATGAATGACCTGTTCTCCAAGTGACCGACTTCACCAGTAAAACCTACTTGAATCTAAATACACGAGGGTACAATTTATAAAGTTTGCTTTAAGGCGCTGCTTTTCTATCATTTCGACATGTAAATGGAGCAACACATCCAGTTGCCCGGTCAGCTATTCCGATGCAAACAAAAGTACACAAGCTTAGATCCTATCTACAGTACCATAAATAAACATTTACACTACCGTGTAGTGTGTTATGGTGCAATGGCAACCCTTGGAACCTGTGTAGGCTATGTCAAGTTTGAAAACAAGGGCATGTCAATTTGGTTTGTTAATGAATTGTTTTTTACAGTGCATATGCTTACACTTGCGCCGAATGTGTCTGCAGTCTGCCAATAACTGTACATGCACAGCGCCCTTTTTCGGCCTCGGTCGTACTACGGTGCTCTATAAATTGTCTTATTATTATTATTATTATTATTATTATTATTATTATTATTAGTAGTAGTAGTAGTAGTAGTAGTAGTAGTAGTAGTAGTAGTAGTACTGGTAGTACTGGCAGAAGTGGGAGTAGTAGTATTATAGGTAGGCCTAAGCCTAGAATCACTATGTGATCTGTTTGACAGGGAGAAATTTCCTCTCGCTGGTTCAAATTTTCCAAGTGCAGCAGTAATCCCCTATTCATTTCGATCCTTCCCATAGGTCTTCCAGTCATGGGCGCCCAAAGAAATTTGTGCAGAAGGAATCGAAACATAAAAACAGGGACACTTGACCACGGCCCAATGTGGGCCCAAAATGCTCAGGTGTGAATTCTAGATGGGCAAGTACCTCATATTGCTCACGTGTGAATTCCAGATGGGCAAGTACCCCACATTGCCCTATGTGCAGGCATCGATGCTTTCAAGCACTAGTATCCTGCTTGCAACACAGCACGCCTTGGCCCAGACAGGCAACAGTACTCTTAATACTGGTCGATAATTTAGCGTCGTGCAGAGTACGGGTTTCACAACAGAAAACGACGGTCATTCAAACGAAGCAGCGCCCTGGAAATGTTGGGCCTGCATGAATGGTCGTCCGGTGTGAAGCAAATTCAGGCCCGAGCAAAAGCAGTCCCAACAAATATTCTGATTGGACAAGAAATTTTATTTATAGAATTAAAAACTCTTCTGGCAATGCATTTTTCTGCAAAATCATGTGCTGTCTTAAATATGACTGCATGAGTTCAGACTGCTTGGACCACTGCGTGTGCTTCTATTTTTCCACTTACTCGATACTGTTTCCTATAAAATTTTGCTATCAGGGCAACAGGATATTTTAAATTCGCCTCACTACGCTGTGCCAAAATTGGTGGAATGAGAACCGTTTTCGTCCCAGAACCGATCTGGCACCACACTGACGCAGCTATGATTTATTATGGACGTTATTGCGTCATTCATGGCGATGAATGAAACGCAATGGCCGGAAAATGATTGAACGCAATAAGCGTATAACGCAGCACAACCTAGACCGTCTTATGTGGCTGAACCCGATGAGCATATAACACAGACCAACCTAGACCGTCTTTTGCGCTTGGCACCCGCTTCCTGGACAAATCAAGTATACTGCGCGATCGCTATATTTCAAAGAACAAATTGTGTCTAATATATCACATTATTGACGTGGATGGTAAATTGATAGGGTCTATGTACGATATTATGTGTGTATATATATGTATGTATGTATGTATAGCTCAAGCTAATAATAGACTATCAGCGCACATAAACAGATATTAATATAACTTGTTTATACATACATTAACTCTAGACACTAGCGGATCCAGGGAGGGCATTCCGGTAATGTTCATGCGTCTGAGATTTGCCTTGAGTTTGGCCCCTCAAACCCGAACTTAGCTCTATCCGCCATGACCTCGTGCTGTCGTTGTATGCTGAAACCTGTGCGTGCTTTGAGTGATCTTGCACTGCAATTATACAGTTATGGCCAAAGAATGTAAACCATGGTCATATGTGCCTGTAATTGCTATGTAATAATTGGCTTGGTCCGACAGTGGCCCTCCCTGCGAATTAAATGACACTAATCTATATGGTAAAGCGCATAGAAAATGCGACATATGACGCTATCTCCCGAATGATAACAAAGAATTTCAGACTGAAAGTCAGTGAAGTGGCGGGCTCCTGCAGGCACGCAGAGCCAAAGCAACAGAGAACTGAGCTCGTTACAAATATTTTCAGCTTTTAGCATAGCTCAATGAGCATTCATAACAGTTTCAAACTATTGGGCTTATAGCTCAGTTCGAAAATAAAAAGCACTACTCTAAATGAAGTTCAATCGATATGTAAATGCATTCGTCGTTATATGAGAACCTTTACCCTGCTGACCCTCTGCCCTGAGACCCACTGTGAGCTCTGCTCCGAGATACTCGTTATGGCCCCTCTGTAGAAGTTTCTGGATCCGCCTCTGTATCTATATACTTAATAACGAGTCATAACTATTAGATTGTTTCATATCGTCTGCGCACATTGTCGGACGATGGACAACAGCCTTTTGTCTGTTGCGGTCTTTGTGTAAGGTCTTGGGTTGATATATGGCCTGGTCTCTCCATATGTACCCTTTTTCTCTCTTTTTCTGCCTCCTTCCCCGTCTGTACTATTTTCTCTCTTTTTCTGCCCTCCCTCCCTCCTTTCTTCCCTCCAGCCCTTCCTCCTTCTCTGTCTCTGTCTGTCTGTCTCTCTCACTGTCTCTTTCTCTTTCTCTGTCTTTCTTGTGCGCACGTATTACTCTCGCCAATTATCGGTTTTTTTTCAGATGTCTTCAATATTTATAATGATTAGGATCACAGGACCATTGCGTTGTATGAGTTTGTCAACGTCTTCCTCGACGATCATTTTATGCGCAGACATTTCCAGAGATTTCTTTACAAGTCGATCTTTTGTAGAAACCTTTCACCAAACGTCTGGTAACACGCACAAGTACAGAAATGTTTATATAGGTCCAATCACTATGGCAAAATTTCTAAGTTTATTATCAAGTCATGGGTACTTCAGTACACATGCTCCAAAGTCAGGACACTCTCTTTCTCGCATACATTCCTTGTAATACCCTGCACAGCTCGGAAATTGCCTCCAAATTCACTAAAATGTGTTTGCGGCTGGGAATCCCAAACCGATTCTGTTTATAAAGCCCCCCGTGATCCCTAGCCAAGTTCAACGACATTATTTCAGTTGTTTTCCCTGTAAAGAATTCAAAGTTCCGCTGGGATCTGAACTCGGATCGCTGGATTCAGAGTCCAGACTGATAGCCGTTACACTCGGAAGTTTTTGAAACCTAGTTTGCGTGCGTATACAGCTCATAAAATTGTTGGAGACTCTGCTACAATAATTCTGACGTCACACTGCTGCATTTCTCCAATGTTCGGTAGGGGGCGAGTCACTTTAGCCCTACTTCGTAACGCGCTACATCACAACATTTCGAAGGATATTGTAGTGTCCTCCGTCAACCACTGTTACCTGTATAAAGGTAAGATAAGGCCGTAATCGTAATCGTAATTCCGAGATTTCTACATCGCCCAACGAAAGTCGCGCCACGGGGACCAGCTTATTCACAGGCGCTCAGTCAAAACAAAATCGGTAGGCAAAATGGTTCGGTTCCAGGTCAAGGTCCAAAAGGCAGACGGAGAGACAGCGTGGCAGCTACGGGGGATGGTGTTTGGGGTTGTAGAAGAGAGAGAGAGGGAGGAGGAAGGGGTGTCAGGTTACGATCTGTTTTGCGTGTAAGACCGAAGCAGAAATTGCAAGCGTTGGAGCATCGAAGAGTTTGTATGATGGGTCAGAAAACTGTCGCAATTCTGGGGGAGTTTAGGTCACTGGCTTTTGCAGCCATGAAATGTAATTAAAGACTCAATAGGCCTATAGACTTCATACTACTATCTACTATTCGGACTTTCCTTTTATCACCTCCGAGATCTTCCCCTTTCAACTTCATCGAAATCTTGTGTCAATTCTTTAGACCTCCTCCAGCTTTCACTTGGACCTTAAATATGAGCTGGGAAGACTTTCATATTTCAAACAACGTCATGCACATTTTGTAAAGAATCAATCCCGCTACGGGAATTCTTGTGTTACTGCTGCCTTCACAGTAGGCCTACATGACCTCAGTAATCTTGGTTGGAAGTGACTGCAGCAGATATTTCAGAGTTAATAAGCCCTTTTACAGTAGTAAATGTAAATGTACATGTGTTTCTATAGCGACAGTATGCCTCGACCCTGCTCATCTTTCAGTGATGTAGTAGCTAGTGGAAGTCTGCACAGAGGCTTTCACCTGTTCAATCTAGATCTGTAGTTATGCTTTTTGCAGGAGTGTTGTAAACAATAACAAGATACTAAAAGGCTTTGATAGCATATTAATTAAATTAATGCTACCGTGCTCATTGTTAACCATAACGCACAAATTTGAATGTGTCCTTAAATTGACTGACTGACTGCTATTGTTTGAAAATATTAAGAAGCACAGTATAAAATATGAAGAAGCGAGGATTTGAAGTTGAACCGCCAACCTCTCGACTGACAGTTTAGCATGCTAACCACTAGATTTATGTGCAACACCAATATAAAATTGTAAGCAACGAGAAACTAATATTCGAAATCTCATTTTCATGAATCACAAGCTCGTTGTTTACAACTAGATGGCGCTGTGGGATTAAGTTCGAGGACTGCTGAACTTATTGAATGCTGACTCTATAAATACTATTTCTGTGATAAACTGGATTTCTAAAAATAGCTGGAAAGCCCCATATCGTAAATATGGCTACGCTAATGCAGAGGATTGCCGCTCAAGCATATCAAACTTTCGGTAAACGGCGTAATTTGTCCGCAAAGCAGCAGAATATTGCAAAATTGAAAGATCTAATGAGGCGAGTTACTCTCAAAGATCTGTGTTTTGATGAATCGTTGGTGAAGGATAAATCTCCGTATAAACTGAATGACGATGTGGCCCCAATCACGTACATCAGTATATGGGCCGATGAATGGTTCACGATGGGGATATTCGTTTTGAAAAATAACACTCGCCTACCGCTTCACGATCATCCGGAAATGCACGGACTGGTGAAGGTTATATATGGCAATGTTACTGTGAGAAACTATAGTCGCGTTGGTAAAAATACTCTTGATGAAGCGGCGAATGCTGAAGTGTCTGCCTTTGAGCAACGATTCGCGCGTGATGTAACCGTGGTTCGCGAGGTTTATGCAGGTGTTACGGTGGATACCAGTTCAGACGTTGTAACTCTTGATCCAGAGTATGGAAATTACCATGAAATCCGCGCCACTAATGGTCCAGCTGCATTTCTGGATATTCTGTCGCCCCCTTACGATGATTCATCGCGCCCTTGCAACTACTACAAAGCGGTTGCTGCAGACTTTCCCAAGGAATCTACAGAAAAAGATGGTTCACCTATTTCATCTTACTGGTATCTTTTAAAGATTCCCGCTCCACGTGACTACTGGTCGGACTCAGCCTTTTATCGTGGGCCAGACCTTGATCCGTATAACACAGACTCTCTTTAACAGTTTTTAAAGTTGCTTTTACGCTGTTATTGTGTATTCAGCAGGTTCAGTGCATCAGAGCAATACACACTTTATTAAATAAAGTCAAAAATTTGTAATCAAATGGTTTTGCTCACTGTTTGTAGCTGTATCACTTATGTTTTCTGATTCACGTTATAAACTTTTCAAATCGAGTAATCTCAAACAGCCATGTGTCTTATCCAGGTAGTTGTAAGTCTTCACTGAAATACAGAATGTGATTCAACCTGCCAAGATTTTTGCATGTTTTGAGCTATATTCATAACTCGTTGCACTGGCTTCCTGTCGTGGACAGTATTATGTTCAAGGTTCTTGTCATGGGGTAAGCGTCAGTAGTCAGTGTGACCCCAGAATACATCATAGATTTGTGCATTCCGCCATTCTGGAACTTGCTGGTTCTGTGCTCCCCTATGATGATGTGAGCATGTACTTTCTTGTGCAATGGATTGTCCACCAGGAATAATCCACTAGAAATTTGTAGTGTTCCACTACAACAGGTTAGGGAATGTATTCAGCCAACTATATGTTGCACCTTTTTAGATCAGTTAGGTGGCCATGTTTCAGGTTCTTTGAGTTCTTAAGGACACAAAAAAATAATGAGGTACATGCATGCATACATGTAATTTGTAAATGGCTAACTAAAATTTATTGAACAAGCTTCATTCCCCTCTCAGGTTTAGATGCCCTGATGGTGATGTCTGATCATGTATGTACTTCTGTGTGCTCCTCTATGTCCGGACATATCACTGAAATTGCATTTTAAGAACCTATAAAAAAGTCTGCAAACGTGGTTATCTAAGCCAAATAGTATTGACCAACCTATCTCCTCACGTTATACTTGCAAATCTCTTTATTCATTGAAGAAGCATTGTAAAACTTGCCCTTTTTAACAGTCATCCCAGTAGTAATCACACCCGACATTTGCTAGTTTTATAAATTTTATGCTTCATAGATCCGTATTTACCTTCTGTTTCTGTTAATGCTCTCGTAACTGTTAACAATCATAACATACGATTTCTGCCTTATAAGCATTTCTGCATGCTATAAATCAGCAAACAGTTGTAGTAAGGGAAAACTGAAATAATCTGGAAATATGTGCAATTCAAATCAAGCGGGAATAGTAAATATTTGAAAGTAAGGTTGTTCCAGCAAAATGGTTTCATGCAAGTAGCACAATGCACCCTAGTTCATGTATGTAAACAACAAACTAGCTTCTAAAAGGTTTTTAAAAGGTGCTTCATAAATAGCATACTCTGATGTGTAAATACCGTACATATGTGTACCTACATGGAAACCTAAGAAAAGTATAAAAAGGTAGATTTGTAGCATTTGTAGTTAATTGGGGCCAAATTATACTTTATTTTAAAAATTCTGTTTCATTTGGCTCATTCTTTGTTACAGATTTTTTTTAAAGTTTCAGTAAGGAACAGATAATCTGAAGCTGTGCAACTGGGTTTAATGAGCAAATGTAGACTAGACGTGTGAATCACCATGATCCACTTCGAAGTGGCACCATACATACTTTTTATATTAAACTGCTGCTTGCATTCTTGTGGAGGGACACAGCTGTGTACGAAGTGTTATAGTCATAGTAGATTAGACTATCTATTGATTTTGCAGGGTTGACTGTACTACCCGGTTGGGTACTTTGATACTGCAGCGTCCAGCAAAGCTACTCTGATTAGATCCAATGCAATACAGACTCTGCTCTCTTACTGAATTTGAGTGAAAGCTCGAGGCAGTGAAAGGAATGGAGACATGTTGGTGACCCCTCCATCCCTCCTTGCAGACACCCTTAGACATTCTACATAAAGTAATCCACTCTTAAGCAGATTCACTCATTGATAGGTGTCATTTCCAATCGGAGAACACTAAGCCATATAAAAATATGATCTTATGGACAGTGATTTCAGTACTGCATTAAAAGTAAACATGGATGTCTTGTTTTTGAACCCTTGTCATTTCATTGATTACATTATTACTTAATGTTACATGAAAATGCTTATTTAAGATTAAATGAGTGCTAGGTACAGCTGTTTAACTCATTCCCTGAAGTATCACAAAGACCTAATAATTTTTAAAATACTGTAGCCAGAATCCTGAAAGTCGGGTGGATGATAATCTCTTGAAACCTCTTTGAATGTGAAGCCATTTTTGGTTAATTCCGTGAAAAATATCTCTTCTCCGAGTCCTCTTGGTTTGTACGAGATCAGCGTAATTGTCTGTGGCCCACTGAGAAGTTTGAGGCTGGCTAGTAGACTCTCCGTAGCTTCTGGGTGATAAACAACATCCGAGCCAAGCACAAAATCAAAGGGACAATCAAACGAATCAGTGTTCTCACCCCAGGAGTAGCTCTGGACTTCAATATCTGCTAACCTAGCTGCCAGTGATGAATCACCTTGCGTCAGTCGATCTGTGTTAATATTTATGCAGACTTTTGTGTGGTCAACAGCAGGTGACATATCTGTTAAGATCACTTTTGCTCCCAGGAGCCATGCGACAATACCAACAAGTCCACAGCCAGACCCCAGTTCAACACATCTCTTGTTACACCAAAAGTCACCAGGAAAGGCCAAGTCATTTTCTAGATATCGAGCCAGAAGAAACGCTCCGTCCCATAGCTTCAGTCCTGTATTTTTGGTTACGTCGATGTCGGCATCCAAGTCTTGCACAACTTCTACTAATCGGCCTTGAAACAGAAATTCTCTGGAACGCGACGTGCGATGATCAACCCTAGGGTTGTTATACGTCCACGGGACCAAGGCCATTGGATACTTCTAAGTCACAGGCCATATATACAGGACACCATTATTTATTGTGAAACAGTGTGCTCTGAAACAAAAAACCGAGTCTCAATTAAATGTTAGTTCAGTTTAGAAAATAAGTACGTTTTCAAGCTGTCAAATTATATTTTCACGTCTAATAATTTCTATCGACATTTGCAACCGGAAGTTTTCGTATATAGCCTTGAGTTGCATAGATGACCTTGCATAGAGATATAATGCAGAGGGTGTACCTGAATCGTAATCGTAATTCCGATATTTCTGCAGCGCCCAACGCAGGCGCGCCGCGGGACCAGCTTATTCACAGGCGCTCTCAAAACAATTCGATAGGCAAAAGGGTTCGGAGTAAACGCAAGGGTAAACGCAAAGGAAATAATTCGTTGGTTCTAACTACAGCGTTAAGTACAACTTACCGCTGAGTACCGATCGTTAGGAAAGACCAACATTTTGTTGAGACATACAGACAGAGGCTAAAACGTGAAAGTTAGTAAGGAATAGAAGGACTTGGGCGTGATTACGCATATGAGTGCAAAACTTTCAAGGCAGTGTGTTGAAGTGGTAAAAATGCTCAATCGACTTTAGATATAACTATGAGGACAATAGTTAGCACAGACAAGGATGCAATACTAAGGTTGTGCAAAGCACTGGTGAGGCCACAGTTGGAATACTGCATCCAGTTATTGAATCCATACTTGAAGTGTGACACTCTACAGTCCAAATAATGTGACAATAAACAAGAGCAAAGGAGAGCTAAGAAAATGATTTGTGGTTACAAAGGTCTGAGCTTGAAGAAAGGTTGAATAAGTGTGGGCTTGGACAGAAGGAGGAGCAGAGGTATAGTGTAGTATGTAATGCATAAAACAACAGCGATGCCTCCTCCTCATTGTCTCTGATTAGCCGATAATTAGCCTATCTAGTGGAACACCAACTCGGACATGGCGCAGCTGAACACTAGACAGTGCTTTTAACTTAGCCGCACCTTACCATTTCGCATTAAAAGCGCCAATTAAATTGTCGCCCAACATGAGCTTCAAGTAGCCACCGAGGTATAATTGAAGGATCTCACCCGTGCGAGGGTGGAAGCCATATGGCCGCTATAGAAAAACATGTACAATTTACAATTTTCTAATAAGGTAAGACTCATTTATTCGCTAAACGTCGCGGGAAGCTCACAGCTGGGGGCTGTTATTCTGCCTGTACATTCAGTAGAGGTCGCCACAGTATGTCCGTCAGCATTCATTAACGTGGCCGCATTAGACGGACATCCAACTAGTCGTTTACAGACTGAAGTGCTTACGGCATGCAAAAGTAGCAAACTTTTAATATGCCTTTATGAAAACTCCTCAGAAGTATGGCATCATGGTTCCGTCGATTGATGCGCAAACCTGGCTTTGCGGACCTGATTTGATATAGCGCAGGCAAATAAACTGGTCTTGACGCTGCGTTTGTGTGACGCTAAATAAATTTCGGAGATTTACATATATATTACAAATACAGGTACAGTAACTCCATAATAGAACACCTTTGTCCACCGAACTTCCGTGGTTGCGTTGTTAGCCTACTCGTGCATCGACCACGAATGGATGGCAGAAATCGATTCAAACAAAGATTCATTAAGATCGATTACAACCGTCCAGGCATCCGTACAATGGCGGATCCAGGATTGCTTGCGTGGGGTGGAGGAAGGGGAATTTCCAGAGGACGTCACATTCTGGCAGTCCACCATGCACGGGTCTGGTCTGAGAGGCCCAGACATATAACCAAGAGGGGCGTGGGGCGATCTCCCCCGCCACTGCATCCGCAAGATGTCGTTACACATTGTTTGATACTACAAAAAGATGTCGGGCTCAGTGTTGATAACATGACGGCGTCCTGGTGCCGTGGGGCGCATCTGTACCTATTTTAAAATTGTTCCATTAAATTTCGTAACTTCTTTAAAAATGTCCCTATAAATTTCGTAACACGTTCAAGTTTCACAGCCATTTTATTATTATAAAACAGACCTGGAAAAAGCGCTAAAACGATAAAGCTGCTGAAGAATACGGTACGAACCTTCATCAAAAATCAACCTGAAAATGTCTTCACATCTGAAATTGGTTTCCCTTCTGTAGATACTGCATATAATCAAACTATGTCGACAAATCCACGGAAATCTCCACGCGTAATTTAACATTCAAAACTGTACATAGGTGTCAGAAATTTAAAACACTGCAGTATTATAAAATATACAATTAATTCGAATTATATTTGGCAGTTTACAGAGACCTCTAATCAGTCATTATTTCAGCATGGACTTCTATATTTGTGGTAGACTAAGCTATCATACGAGCAACCAGATCTTTATAGTCGCATGTGATACCTTGATTCAATTCGGCTATAAACAAAGTTGGACTATCACATATTACATATTACGGAACCGTAATATGTAGGCCTCAAATGTAGGCCTTCCCTCTAAAATCGGTCCAGCTTGCCTTTAAACTGTGGTTCTCATTACTGACGGTCCAAGAGGCTCGTGACAAATGCGAAGTTATGTTGAGCTATGTAACCTGGACCTTCGAGTCAGTGCATTGCAAATAAATGTGATTTCGGCATTACCCTACTTAGGCTGCAGTAAATCAAACATTTATCGCAGGTAATTAGGCCTAAGTGGTCTGTTTTTATCAGCGTCATGTGTAAATTTGAAATCGAAAGCAGTATTTCAATTATAAATTAACCATCTTGTCAATGAATTAAGACTATTACAAATACAATTCTCACGAATTATTGACTGTTCTGAGTGATGTCTTGCTTAAGTGGCACATAGGTAATGTCATTAGTAAGGTAATGTATGTTTAGGTAAGGTGCGGTACGGTAAGATAAAGCAAGTTTAGGTAATGTAAGTTTAGGTAACGTAAGCCACAGCCAGATAACGCAAGTCTAGGTAACATACGGTAAAATAAGGCAAGCTTAGATAGGGTGAGGTAATGAGTGAATTTATTGAACTCCCCTTTCAGCAACAGTCCCCATAGGCGTAAGCCTGGGGTGAAAGGATGTTTTGGCTGAAGAGTAAATGCGAAAGCAACAAAATGGACAACTTATCCTTAGGAATTACTGGACATCACAACATCATTGTCAATTGTTTTCCGAGGACAATCGATTCGATAGACTGTAGTAGCATAAGCACCTCAGTTTTATAAATGAGTCAGTGTTGGTGTCCAAGATGATAAACAGACGAATAGCATAAGATAAGGGCTCAATGAAAACAATGAAAACAATTATGTCATGCATGCCTAAAGTAGGGCTTCCCATTTTGTGTTACGTAGGTCTACACTACTTAGTTTGGAAGTAATAAAGACAATAGGTCATACAGGCCCATAAAATATAAGAAAAATATAGCATGTATCAAATTCAAGCCAGTGCTTGCAGAAGTAGAACTTAAAATAATAAAAATACGATTGTTGAGACTTTAAAAACGAAAATTCTAATGTTAATTCTTTCTTACAAGAAAATTTTGATTGAAAACCTGATTGAAAAATCTAGGCAACTGATACAATCATTGAGCCTTATAGCCCAGATACAGGTGGCGTGAGTGTTCACGCAGCAGGCCTACTTTGGTATAATTATGTAGGCCCTTTAGCAATGAAAGCTTTATTTTCAGACACAGTTGTTACACTAACCCTGAACACAGCCACCTATAGAACTAGACCCAAGCGCATAAAACTTGGCGCAAATTACGAACACATCATATGCGAGCAATTAAGACAAAACCCATGAGCTGGATTATTAATGAAGCAACTGTCTGCAGTCTAGTGGAAAGGCTTAGGGGTTAGCCTCATTTCTATGGCTTCCACGAACTGCTAAGTTCTTTCTTATAAGTCTATGCATTATGGCGTTTAGAGTGAGGAAGTGAAGCTTCTTTTCGATGCACACTCAATCTAAAAACCCAATAAAATGGGTGACATAATCAGAGGGAGGCCATTTCCATGACACATGAGAGTCCCCCCCTTCATTATGTCAGAGGGCAATAAGATTTTCAAATGTACTGATATAGTCTGGCATAAGCCTCTTTGAACCCTTGATGGTGCTTGGCTAAACCTTTTTCAGCCCTTGAAATGATCAGACTGTGACCTCCTTCAACCTCAGACGTTACGTGATCCTACTAAGCAGACTCCCGTTGCATGGACTAAGATCAGACCTCCTTGAGCTGCTATCATATGTATCTCATTCAATGACTTTCATTTACTTGTCTTAAACCACGCAGATTATAAAAAGCAAGCCTTATCTCACATTTTTTGTATCTCACTTAACTCGACTTCGCTTTCTTGTGCATACAATAGATCTATAGTTTGCTCACTTTTCGCTTCAGTTACTGCGGAAACGTCCCACTACTCTGCTTTTTATTTCTCTTCAGTTTCTAGTTACTGAAAACTTGCCAATGCATGTTGGGCAAAGAACATTAATTAGGACACAAAACGCCTTAGTGCAAAACACTGAAGTCTTTGCATTGACCTAGATATGCGTCATTTGAATTTCCGAGCGATATTGCAAAAACATTGCGCACACCCGCAGAGCATATGGCTCATCAAATTATTGCAAAAAGGTAGTCAATGTCGCACATTTGTTTACATGCCTCTACAGAGACTCCTCAAAAGCATGGAGCGTTGTCCCGAGGTCGTGGGTTCATGCGGTTGCGTCGGAAACACGAGAAAAGCTGTCCGACGACAGGACAACCTTTGTTCGAGTTTTTCTTCACACAAGGTTTCAGCAAAGATATTTCCATAGGATCCGTAGGATTTCATTGTTTAAGATGATTGTTGTTGTACAGTTACGTTGGTTCTATTGCATCTTTAGCCTAATAGACAGTTTCCCCTTGGGAGGATTTTGAGACTGCTTCATCTTTGGACAGCTGTCGGATGTCCAGTTCCGCCATTTCTCCAGTCAGCTGCTGAACGTCGAGTTCCAGAAGCCTGTTCTTGTGGAGGATCTGAAGGTAGCTGAGCTGCAGACGTTTCTGGTAGTCGACCACCTTCTCCTTCTCCGCTTTCCAGCTCTGCCTCTCCTGCTCGAACTCCATCCGACACGTCTCCACCTCCCAACGGGCGTTTTCCAGCTCCCGCTGAAGCTCGGGCAGACTCAAAGTCCGGACATCGGTCTTCACCAAAGACAGTTCCGATGAGGTTCTGTTAAGACAGTGCAGCGTCTCCTGTGTCGGATACTTCCGTCGCAGTTGGCGTCCACTGCTTCCGTTTCCAATCTCAGGACTATTCTGATTTGTCGGGTAGTTGAGATTGTTGTTAGGTGACGAGTTCCCCACTTTGTGGTAGTCCGGGTCGATCTTGTACCTGTCTGTGTCTATTTTGGACGATTGAAATTGGTTGATTAGATCCTTAGTGTTGACGTCTTCTAGTAGACCTCGCATGTCGGACTTGAGGCTGTTGAGTTCCGCCTCGAGGCCTTGGCACTTCTCTTCGAGACGTTTCTTCTCCGTCTCCAGTTCGTCGGCCTTCGTCTGGAGTTTTTTGTTCTCCTGATGGAGCTTTGCCACCTGAAACTGGAGCAGCTGTTCCTGTTTCCAGGCCTTGTTCTGCTGCGCCTGTAGCTGGCTTTCCCACTCCTTCTTCCGCTCGGCCATCTCCGCCTGCCACTTCCGCTTCTTGTCCTCGAATACCTGCAATATGGCGCTCTCGTTCTTGGCCATTGTCTCTCGCATCATGCGTAGCTCATTCTCCTTGATCATCAGAGCGTTCTTGAGGTCTGGGATCGAAAGTACGTCCTTCTGAAGTCCCGAAGACGAAGGTCCGCCTGCAGGCGTCGCCGCCGGTTGTCTCGCCTCAGACCCCAAGGAATTCCCGCCGTTTCTGTATCCGCCTCCGACAGTCGAGTACATGTTCTGGCGGTCTTCCTCGGCTTGTCTACGACCTGGAATGCAGCGAAAGTCAAAGCCCGGTCCGGATTTCTTCGATGTCCAGGGACTGTTGAAGGTGGAGCTGCTCATGGAGCTCTGAGAATTTCTGTAGCTGGCAATTGCAGAGCTTGGCGAATCCGGACTGGAGACGGGAGGTTGCTGTAATCGCCCAGGGGTCTGAATCTCTTTGGGCGATGCTGGATCAAAGGGACCGCAGTTGTTCCGGGTTAGGTCTCCCGACGATGGACTGAACTGCGTCGAAATCTGGGAGACGAAGGAAGCGGTTCTTGACGGATGCTCAAGGGAGAGGTAGCCGTTGTCGGGGCTTTGACCGCGGGGCAGCGTGCTGGCCGAACCGCAGTAGGAGGAAGCATGGACGATGGGCTGGAACACGCCCCCACTCCCCACCGGTGCTTGACCACACGGAGTCTGCTGCTGGCTATACTGGCGCTGATGGCGGTTGTGATGGTGGTACTGCTGCTGCTGCTGCTGCTGCTGCTGCTGCTGCTGCTGAGGAATCACATCCGGTACGAAAGGTTTGAAAGCACTCATGTTAGAGACGGAGGCTGAACGAAAAGCAAAACCCTAAAACATCCGAAAATATAAACTAAGATTAAATTAAATCGGTTACCAATCCATACTTAAACGTGGGCCTTGTGTAGAATGTATTACACTATGGGACACGTGTTTACACCGACGGAAAAAGTGACTCCAAGAGACGGAGACACACTGGAAGTTATTTATTATCCGAGACGGAGGAAAGCAAGAAGGGAATGGAAGGAAGAGAGGAGATGAAAGCAAAAAGGAAGGAAGGCCAGACAGTGAAGAAAAGTGGAAAAGTACGGAGGACGGGAGGATAGTGGAGGCATCGAGGAGAAGGATCAACGAAAGACAGAAAACGGATATCCTGAGATATCTGAGATATCGAGAATTAGGCTGCAGATAGAGTTAGTACTACAAAATACATAACTTACATAGCACGGCTTCAAGATGTCTATCGGTGGACTGTTTTATCTCAAGCCGGATGATGAAGGAAAACAGATAAAGAACGCTATTAAAACGTCCTCAGTCACAGACATGCATAGGTATCTTAAAATCGAATATCGTTGCGAATCTACTGTGAAGTACGATCACGAAAGCATGATCAGCGATTATATCAACACAGACAGTCTAATTCTTCGAAAACACTCACTCATAGGCCTAATTGTTGCCGTGGGTCAAAATAACTGGATATACATTGTAGGCCCTAGGCTAAGTTGAAAGCGAGGGTTAAAAATTCTTCCTTTTTGTCGACACACCCTGTAATCGGTGTGTACCTGGGGAGTTACTTATTGGATCGGGAAACCCATAATTAAAATCTGTATAGAGACTTAATTAACAACTCGGCAGGTAGCCTTCAATTTAACGTTCCTCGCCATTCAACCATGCTAAGTGCCATGCATGGTCGCGTAAGAGTACGAACGAGTTTACTCATTGCATGTGTATGCGCATGTATATTAGGCCTCCACTGATGAATATGCATATTGTTCGCATTCGAGGCTTTAAGCATTGAAAACTATTATTCAATAATTGACGTTGGCAATTACTAGTTGAATAATTATGCAGTCCGTTCAAATCTCCCGTTGCTTTGCCTCCTGCGTTAGATTTTAACTTCTCCATGATTCAGTCATTCAACCTATGGTTATTCAAATGGGAGATATAGGCTCCATGCATGATTAATAAAAGCGGGTGCGTCATAATAATGAACCCGTGTTTTAAACAGGTCTTGGAATTTGCTCTTACACTGTCCCATTTGTCTCATAAATCTGTGATAAATACACGCAAAATTACATCCGAATCTTCTACTAATCTGTCTACTCTTTATTGCTTCAATCACAGCCCCTTGTACATTATAATGTTGAAAACTATTATAATGTAAAACTGCATCTTTTATTGAATTTGCATGATACGCTTCAGTGAACACGTACTGCGTAGGCGTCTAGTTATGTCTGAGTCACGTTTCGTGCCGATAATCCTATACCTTACTTACAGGTTATTCTGCTTCTCGGGAGTTTCTAATGACACAGAATAACAGAATTCATAAATGTATCATTATTTATATAGTTAATTATTTATTTGCAATCATAATCTCGGTGTCTAGTTGCCGAATGCAAAGCAGTTCTGCGTCCATTTCGCTTCGGAAATAGGTTTTAAACGAGTCATTTGCTCTGCGAATGCCGGCGCGTTCGACTGAGTTCATAGGGTCACGAGACCCGACTTTTAGCACCGATGCATAATTGACGAAGAAAATTGGCCCAAGATTACGAAAGCTGTCGTCCACTGCATGCACTCAAGACGACCAAGGCTCAGATAAACTGGCAGCGCGAAATCAGTTCCATGCATGCAGAATTTTCCACCATCCAGACCTCTATAGATCTACTACACCCATACGATATAGGCTGTCTATATAGGCTACCTCTTTAAGATGCAGTGTTTAACAGTTTAGTACCATCACCCGGATTAAGAATGAAGTTAGGGGAATGATTTTTTATCGGGGTGGAACAGCCAGGGTTTTGAGAAGAGAGGTTTGACCTATATAGCTTGCGTGAAGAAATAATATAAAGAACCCTATCTATCTTATATTAAAGTACCGAGGTTGCTAATCAGAGCGATATCGGAAGGCGTGAGAGGTTCATTAAATTATTTATAAGCATAATCATAGGTCTGCATAAAATTCCATCTTCCACCATCTGTAGATTCGAGACCAGATCCCCTTAAAAGCTTGTTGAACACTTACTTTTCATGCGTATCCTTCCCTTCATAAGCCCAAGTTCAACTGAAATATTACAGGTAAAAATCTTGCAATATAAGCGGACTATCTTCAGATAAATCGCATGCCAAATGTACCCTATATATATACATAGGTCTATTTTAGTTATTTCTTGGTCTCCAACACACGCCTTAAAACAACTGAAATACTTTGAATGTTTTGGCATGTATGTACGGGTACAGATACATGCGACTGACTCGGCGATTTCCGGTGGACAGTGTAACGCTAAGCTTATCGCTAATGACACGTTTCAAGCGGCGCTACATTATTAACTCACATAATCGGGTAGATATGGTCTTTCCTTTAGGTTGTAAAGCTGATGACAGTCGACTGCTATAAGTTGTTCATAGTTGTTGTAAGGAAACAGCTGAACAGCTACCAGCTATATATATATACAGATCTATTTTAGTTATTTCTTGGTCTCCACAACACGCCTTAAAACATTTGAAATACCTTGAATATTTTGGCATGCATATACAGGCATAGATACATGCGACTGATTCGGATGCTGGAAACATCGTCGTCGTCGTTGTCGGTTTTGCCATAGCTTGGCCTAGCGTAGTCATCATTAATTAGTGGTCCATATCAATTAAGCTGTCAGTGAAACACAGAAGCGAAAATAACGATTTGTATGGCTGTGTCCTAAATCACCAACGTTGTCCAATTAGTATTCGTCCTCGTTTTCTACAACTGCGTCATTCCTAGTGGCATTGAAGAAAATAATTAACGTTCAATAAGCATGCACGATGAATTGCCGAGTAGATATATCTCATTTAAAATGAATCTGGTGGCTATTAACTCTGTATAATCAAGCTAACTCACCCATTTTTATTTCTGCAATAAACCAATGCGGATGGTGATGTACAGGTGTGTACAGCGCTTGTGAAAGCTTCTTAAAATGCGCTATATAACTGAATTGTGGAAGATGCAATGAACAGACTATTGTAACGTTTTAAACTGACAATAATCACTAAGACTTATCCCCACAGAGGGTCTGTCATCCGCGTGCTAGTTCGGCGAATATTCCTTCTGGGCAAAATCCTCTGTTGCTCTGCTACCTTCTTATTCTCATATTCTTCGCGAGATGGTGCCTATGTCGCCTTTTCTAGAGGTATTAAATGGACCAAGACTTCATCGTAGTGTGCGACCGATGGCAGTCCAAAGACCCTGGCTCGGCGTTTACATTTACGCTGAAAGTACCAAACTTGTAAAACTAGCTGATGTTTATCATGCATATATATTACTGTTGGTATAAATATGGGCCGGACGTGTGTGGGCATTATGCTTATGGAGACATTTTTCTGTGTCGGTGGAGAGTATTCAAAGAATCTGAATCCCTTCGACATTCGTCCGACATCAGCACCTTATCCTTAAAGAAGGAAATGTGATATCATCGGCATGCAGTAATCGGAAAATACAAGGCCACGCAGACTAAACCATCATGGCTATTATTTATTATAGACTGATAGATATTCGCCTTATGCTATCACTGTAAGATAAGACGTACACCAGCAACATGTTTCGTACTAGATATGTATGCATGCACGTATGTGTTTTATATATACGTAAAATGTGTATATGTGTGTATATGTGTGTATGTGTCTATGTGTCAGGTGTCTGCGTGTGTGTGTGCAGGTATGTGTGTGTGTTTAGGTGTGTATGTGTGTATAGGTGTGTGTGTGTGTGTGCTTAGGTGTGTAGGTGTGTGTGTGCGTGCGTGTGTGTGTGTGTGTGTGTGTGTGTGTGTGTGTGTGTGAAAGTCGAACTTATAGTATGGCTGAATCACTTTGAGGAACCATTATTGTATTCGAGTGGCACTGTGCCTTAATCTAACAGCACTATAGACGCTATGCGATTAGTTTAGATAAGTTAACATATGGATAATAGATTAATAGATAACTGGATGGATAGACCAGGTTGTCGGACAAATATATAAACACAGAAGTGGCAGAAATTCAGACAGTGTAGGCGTGAGTTTCCAAGTTTACCTCTTGGATTTTATCACTGTGTCTTTTCGTCCGATTCCTTCATTTTCTTAAGTATACACTTGCTGTTTATCTAGTCTTTCTTCAAATATCCTCGTCCGACTGTCGTATCCGGCAGAAGTAACAGAGCTACAGTGTCGAGCGATTTCAACCACCTGCAATCTCTATGCGACAATGGCGCCTTGCAAGACTCGAAACGCACTTCAAAGAGCAAATAGAGCACCCTCCGTTTAATAACTTATCGACCCCACGAAGCGGTAGATTTCCTTCCGGCTTAGAACGAAGGCAGGGGAGAGGATGAAGGGTGGAAGAGTGGGAGGAAGCAGGGAGGGAGACGACCTCAGTCCATATGTCACATACGTACCCGTACTCTAGAGTCAACAAGTCGGTCACTTCGTGCGTGACTCCGAATGTTCAACTAGTTTAGTTTTGTGCAAAGGAAATTGCTTTAGGGTGCAAAGTGCATGGGTGACTTAGCGGAGCTGACCTGACCTCCTTCCAACGTCCCTGTATATATATTTTTATATACAATGTTCTCTAATATATATATATATATATATATATATATATATATATATATATATATATATATATATATATATATATATATATATATATATATATATATATATATATATATATATATATATATATATATATATATATATATATAGGTTACAATATGATGATATGTGGCACCAATAAATATAAGGAATTGTAAAGAAGAGACAGTGGAGGATTTAGCTATAGGCGGTTCGGGCCCCCGCCCCTCTTGGTTATCTGCCGGCGCCCCTCAGACCAGACCCGTGCATGGGTGGACTGCCTTAATGTGGCGCCCCTCTGGAAATGTGCTTACCACCACGCAAGCAATCCTGGAGAAGAGACCTTCGTACATATACATTTATAGACATATATACAAACATATGTTATTATCTACGTATAAATATACTCGTATATTGTATAAATAGGTCTTATATATGTGTATATATATATGGCCTATTTATACAATGTAAGAGTAAACGGTATTCTGTAGTGGGAGGAATAGAACAGCTGCCTGTGTGTGTGCGTGAATGAAGAGCAAAAGATCTATTCGAGAATAGACATGAGAAAACGGGCGAACCATTCACTGCGATCACACACACCCTTGCTGAATATGGGTTCCCACTGCCCGCCCCAAACACACAACGGTCATCCCTACACCGCACCCATCCAGGTACGCACCTAAAATATGGCTAAGTATTATTAGTCTGTCAACATCCCGGCATACTCACAGGAGAAATTTTATGGGGTACGGGGTATTTCAAACTCTTTGGAATGGTGTAGCGTATCCCCATACTATGAATAAGCAAAGCTCATTAAGTTTAGTGTTGAGACTGACATTCTCCAATAACTGTTCCTGCTATTAGTCCCACAGTTATTAGATTTGTTATGCGAAAGGGGAACTGAGGGAAAGAAATTGCAATCCCCACTTTCTAGACCAAATTTACACCCATAGGCACCCATTTGACTTGAACATTTGAACAGCACCCAGAACTCGGCAATACGAAAAATTGTTAAATTTAATAGCTGCTAATAAATTTGAAGATCTCTTTGAAGGCAACTGGTACCCTATACAGAAGAATTTGAAAACCGCTTCAATTGATAGAACAAGGCATATAATAAAATAAAAAGCCATAAATGTCATCTTCCATTCTGTTTAGGGTTCATAAAGTTTCCTGTCTCAAGACTTCCAAATGCACCTTCGACCTACTGTCAGAGGAACTATCAAATTTCACTCGTAAACTATTGCATTATGTGTATCGCAACGCTGGGGTCATTGTCAAAATCGTCCTTGTTATTAATTATCATCATTCGCCATTTTAACATGACGTCGATTTCGCTTGGATCAGTGTTTAGTTTTGTTGTGGCTCTGTACTTCTTCAAGCCACATCCTTTATTCAAATATATTCAAAGAACTGACGATAAACCCATGCACTGTAAAGTTATTCCCATGCAATATAAAAGCCTTTTCTTGTCTCGATTTTCTTCCATGTTTCTATCTACGACACGTCATTCAAACGTCATTCATACGTTCTTCATACGTCATTCTGCATTAGCCGAAATGGCATATGCACGATAAATAAACGTATACATTATCCACGTAACTATTATGCATAGGCGGCCATATTTGTTGTGATCGGCGGTGTGCTTCCTTTCATTCGATAGTATTTAGACTCTGGTATAGATCTGCGTCATTTTGTTGGCTGAACAATGTTATACCTTTGTGATATTCGCGCTGAAGAAGCCACCCTTCATATATTATGCACTGTATGGACCTCAGGCCTTCAAAGAACTGCAAGCCAGTCTACAGTATATCCTGCATTAACGAACGATCTCTTGATAGATACATGGATATAACATAGTGCTAAATACTCCCTTATATTTATATATATGTTTTTTCAGCATAAAAGGCGCGTTTCAATAGAGCACAAATTACACAACGATCCGCCATTAGAAGACAGTTTCCCATGGATTTATCCGCACAGAACTATAGTGTCGACTACACGCATTGTCATAAATCACGCAGGCACACAGAACAGGCTCTGTGGTTGCCTGCTAGTGCAGGGCATATAGTCATAACAATATACAGTCATAACAATATGCCTGCATAATGGGTATTAAATATATACAGTCACATATTCGACCATTCTGTGTGTTTCGTTCATATATAGAGCCTGTATCTGAAAAAAACATAAATGAAAGCAGTTGTGGAAAGCAAGACCTAAATTGCATAATAACTGCAATTGTTCATAGTCTGGGTTAGCGCATTGTAATAAATGCATATGCTAAGCACGGAATTTGTTTGTCCGAGTCTCATTCTTGGAAGCAGCGCAGTGGTTGACGACATTCCAGCCATTTCTACATATGAAAACAGTTTTTTGTCTAATTAAGCAATTCCTTATTCTCGAATATTTTGCGACTATTCTTGCAGGACATCCTGGCTCTTTTGTTGGAGTGCATGAATGTTTCGAATGTGTAAAATCGACATTCCACTTACGCCAACACAAATACATAAGCCTGTAATTATAATTAAATGCGTAATGAATTCTTTCATTTATCTTGTATTATAGGCCTGCATGAACCTACATTGACTTCGAAAAGAAATTGTTCCCGAGGGCGCTGTTCACATTCAAAACAGCACGCAGTTACATCAGACGAACCAGACACAGCCAATGATCAGCCAATGGAAAACATCAGTATGCATGGCTTATTCCGATATCCAATATCGTACATGCTTAATCCATTTTTAGAATTCCAGCTTTAAAATAGCTCTCCGCCCAATCAGTAGGTTATAAGAAAAGCGATCTAATTCCACTTTAAGAATTCCAGTTTAAAACTAGTTCTCCACCCAATCAGCAGACTATAAGAAATGCGATCTAATCTACGTGTACAAGTTCGCTCATACATGCATAGGCGTATACATATGCATACGTAACATATGCCACATGCAAGCCTTGCAGAACTGATGCACCTGTTAAAGCACGCATGCGCACACAATGTCAACAGCTGACAAAAGATAAACGTTTGCTTTAGCGTCAATATCCGGGCAATATCATCTGTTGCCACCCATGCATCGATGATGCAATCTAATCTAATCTGGGGATTTTTATAGCGCTGTTACCATAATGCAAGTTCACAATCGGGAGGAGTCGAACGCCGATCACAGAGCAGTAAGGCTGCAACACTACGCATCAGACAGCAAGAACTCCTGTGAATTGTGAAGCATAAATGTGTTCGTATAAAAACATGCATGCATCCATACATGCAAGTAAACATTATATACATACATACAATGTCAGACATGCATGCATACATACATACATACATACATACACACACATACATACATACATTCATACATACATGCTTACATATACAATTACATACATACACACGCATACATACATAAGTACATAAGTACTTACAAGCGTACGTGCGCAAATATATGCATGCAGCATGCATGCACACTTGCACACATACATACATACATGTACATACATGCATACATATATACATATGTGGCATCTATATAGTCCTACATACAAATATAACGATTATATTGCGTGCCAAAGGGTTATTTCACCTGCGTTCATGGCCTGCCCCGAAACTCAAACAAGGTCGTCATCTTTAAGTATTTTTCGCCGTTTCATGCAGAATGCGCAGCAACACTTAGCGTCTGATGTTCATTCATTCTTTCAATCGCCGTTGCATAAAAATAGCACCAGACGACTTAAGAACACACTTGAATCCAACTCTTTCATGAAGAGTCTCAAAGCATTTCTCCAATGCCAACGACTCGGCCTTACGTAGGCCAACAGCTGATACTCAAAAGACGAGCCAGAACGAAGTCCTTGTCTGAGTCTCGGGGCTTTTATGTCACCATATCTCGTATGACAAGGTGGATATTTTCATTGAAGTGTTGATTGATCGTGAAGCTGACTGAATTGCTTGATGGTCTGAGGATCGACAGATGAATGTTCCACTATGCTGCCTTCATGAATATGCTCCCTGAAGTTGTCCCTGACAGCGAAGATGTATGTATGTATATACCGCATATGTATGTATGTATGCATGTATGTATATGCCACATAAGTATGTATGTATGCATGTATGTATATGCCACATATGTATGTATGCATGTACGCATGTAAGTATGTATGGTCAGGTCGGACTATGGACCATAATTTGGATCAACTAAATATTAAATTCTGCGTAATTAGCGTAATAATTACTGAAATCATAGGCTATGTACTAAAGCTCTCAAGTTCAAATTTTCTACAGGACAAAACTTAAACATGTCGTGTTCCTATACCGACGGGGTGGGTGTTGATTGGTACAAACGAACACCCCTACTATCCGGCAGATCTCGTGTGTCATTAATCCACCAACCCTGTTAAAATTTATCAGCCTACAGTCGCCCACGCTATCGCTGGGCCCTAGATGCCCGCCAAAGACTGTAACATCGCAAGCCTTTGGATCGAATGCCCATGTTATAAAACCCTGGCGACTCCCACATATCTCAAGGCAAACATGAAACTCATCAAAATATGAGTATCGCTATGAAATGCATCAGAGTAGATAAATTCGGACTGAACTCACTCTAATTTAAATTAAGAAATCCGCTCAAACAGAGAAAAACTAGTGTCAAAATAAAGCTGGAAAGCGTAGAGCTTTAGACCTTTTAGTCTCAGCTGATCGAATGTCAACGCTGCTCATACCCATCGGCCACAGAAACATAAACACACGCTTGAAACGCCGATATTCCCGAGGGCACGCATGGTATCAGACTATTATTAGTATCTCATCATAATATCGCAATTTCGTCTCGTACCAAGCACCTGCCTTCGCAGGCGAAAACTAGCCGCGCGAATCGTTGGATCTTAAACCCCTAACGCCACAAATGTCTGTTTATCTAGCGCAGGTACCCAAGGCATCTCCAGAACGCCTTGGGTCAAACCCTGTGACAGGTGCGTGTCTTCCGTCCATGTTTCACGCACACAAATAGTGTCATAATAAACACGTAGCCTACTATACGTGTACAGTTCACTCATTCGTGCATAGGCGTATACACTTGCATGCCTTCGTTCGCTCAGCTGAAGAAAACCCGCGATTTTGGTTGTCATACACGGTTGCTCATCTTTTATGTACGTTGAAACTCGTCAGTTTTTCCCACCGTCCAAACCCTCGTTCAAGCTCTTAGCACTCAAATATAATGTGCATATATATATATATACACACACACTTACATACATATATATATGCATTGATGTTCTGTAGACACACAAGTATTATATACATGTATGTGTGTATGTAATAAAATCGTTATGTCAAAAATCGTAGTCCGATAAGGCCATGAGTAATTTGGGACTAAAGAACCCTAGGAATGGGACTTCGATAAACAGGCAAAAGAAGAATCATAACAGAGAGATACAGTCACCCGACCGACCTGCCTGTCTGCCTGCCTGCCTTCCTGTCTGCCTGTCTGCCTGCCTGATTGATTGATAAGCATACATGCACAAGTACATTCATTTGGAAGCTTACAGAGCATGGCCTACATTCAAAGTGTCCTCCATTAAACTGAACAAATGCACAGAGATGTGGTCTGTAAAATTTATGTATGCACAAAGTCGTCCACGTTGCGGCGAATATGCAGCCCAGGCCAACGTATAATAATGAAAACCATGTAGACCAGGATTACTTAGGATCCATCGCTTTTAGCCAGCAGACAAACAAACACCTGGCAAATTAAAAACTGTCCAATGTTGTTGTTGTTGTTGTTGCTGCTGTTGTGTCCATAACTTTTATATCCATATGCACAGATAATACATATGTACATAGTACTTGATTATCTAAATCACGCAGTATGTATCTTATTTCTTTGAAATGATGTATGAATAGCCCTTCTTCCTCTTATCTCTCTCTCCTCTCCCACCCCAAACATCACCCACCGTAGCTGCCACGCTGTCTCTCCGTCTGACTTTTGGATCTTGACCTGGAACCGAACCCTTTTGCTTATCGATGTGTTTTGACTGAGCGCCTGTGAATAAGGTGGTACCAGCGACGTGGCTTTCGTTGGGCTCTGTAGAAATCTCGAGATTACGATTACGATTACGGATTTGAAAGGCTTCTAAGTATACGATGCGTCGCTAATCTTTATTTGGATAAGCTGATTTTAACTTATGCAGACCAATCACTTGAGCATGCTTGGTACGATCATCATCGGTGTCATATCCGTCATCATCATCAACAACAATACCATCATCACTTGCCCATCATCATCAGTAGCAGCAACAGGCTAATCTTCATAACCATCAGTCGGACAGAGAAACCGGACAACATGGGTAACTGATAAAAAAGGGCAAGGAAGAGATACGAGAGGATTCTTGGGCCGTATGGGGAACACAAACACATCATTGAACATCGGTACATTTGACTCATGGGTTTGAGTTGCTGAAAGAAGAACTCGTAATCTGTTTATTGTGCCAGTCTTCCAGTTGCCAGAGAGAGAGAGAGAGAGAGAGAGAGAGAGAGAGAGAGAGAGAGAGAGAGAGAGAGAGAGAGAGAGAGAGAGAGAGAGAGAGAGAGAGAGAGAGAGAGAGAGAGAGAGAGAGAGAGAGAGAGAGAGAGAGAGAGAGAGAGAGAGAGAGAGAGAGAGAGAGAGAGAGAGAGAGAGAGAGAGAGATAGAGAGACACCTCGTGTTGGAAAGTAGGGCGAGCAGCGGCAGAGGTTTGTTGAATTATTAGCACCGAACAAGGCGACTCGAGGCCACAGATATAAATCATCTAAGACACCTGAGACATGTCGGCAATTGAAAGGAATGCTAGGGCAGAAATTCTTTTGTGCTAGAAAAAATATTATTATAGACTTGTGGAAGAGTTAGGATGATAGGACTGTGTCAGTGGGTACTATCACAGCTTTTAAGAGGACTCTAGGAAGGATTGGCTATTAAGCATTCCTAGTTAATTTGCCGTGTTTCTAACACAGATTAAATGTCTTCTAAACCACTTAAAACCCTTGTAATGTTATGTTACGTTATAATGCTATTTTATGTTATATTATAGCTCAGCCCAGAGTACTATTGTCGCCTGTATAAAAATGCATTCGTCTGTCATATAGCAAAGCCATTTTAAAAAAACATCAGTATATACACACGTACCAAGGGCTGTCAGTAGGGTGTCAGCTATGAAATGCAGGCCTAATAAAAATACAGTCTTGTTATTGGCCATTCACCATCAGCTTTTCAATACATTTTATACATCCTGCGACCGTACGCACATTGGGTGCATGGGGGACCCTGGACAACACAAGTTTGCCGGTATCTGTAGCTATAAGTTTAAGCCTTCGAACTCCGGCCTCTCTTTATCTGCCTCCGTAACACTGCATGGGTGGCTTATCTTACACCCCTGCGCCCCGGATTCTCAACCTCGGTCTGTCAGGTCAAATTGATAATTCGTTGTCAAAATGTGAACCTCTTAAGGAAAGGTTGTCCAATGTGCATTGCCGTTGTCGCATTTGCGTTACACTTTACCTTCATTTAATTTACCTTTACTTACCTTACCTTTACTTACCTTACCTTACTTGGCCTTACCTAACCTTACTTTACCTGGTCTTACATTATCCGCCTGGTTAGCTACATTGGTTAACCCGTAAGTCAAGGCGCCCCTGTGCGTGAAGGTGCCGGTTAGCATACCGATAGCAGCTTATTTCAGAGAGTTGAATCTCAGGCTAGCACACGAAGAGCTTAAATGGCGTGGCACCCATTCAAATTGGCAGCGATGGTAAAGGACCTCACCCGATTGATTCACTGAAAATGAGCAGGGTCGAGACCATACGGTCGCTATAGAAAAACGTGTACATTTCCATTGATCTTACAATACCTACCTGAGCAGAGGCGGATTTAGAGGGCGTCATGCTTTAGGATGTCGAGTCCTTACCTGATTGTTTGACATCAGGATCGAGACTTGTAGATCCAGGTTAAGTTGATCTAAACGCCGGCAATTGACGACTCACACAACAGACTGGTTGTTTGTAAGAGATCGATGGTTGGTGATCTAAGCGGCGTGTCTTTGTGTACGTGGCCCTGGGGCGACTGACTCTGAAAGACGGCTTCTGTCGCTTCCGACGCCGGTTAATTTCCATGCGTCGGGCATAGGCAGCAGATTCTACTGCACAGGACGACGAACGGAAGGCCGTCTGCTTGCTTCGATGGGTTTTATGTCGACCGAAACACGATGGAGGTCTTCGCTTCGATCTCTGCTCGGCGTCTGAGCGCAGGACGGACCCCGATCTCTCGGCCGGCCGGTTTTACGGGTGTGCGGCAGTGACGTCGTTCGCTTCAATCAGTCCCGATTGATAGCCGATGTCTATAATGTCGCCCCTCGTTCTCCTTCTTCGTCTACTTCTCCTGCTCTGTTTGTTCTCCCCTCTGCCTTCACACGATGCGCAGAGACGCTAATAGATAGATGTTCATTGAATGCATTTAGTACAGTGCGATCGCAACGAGATTTCTGTCTGGTTCTGTGTATCTGTCTTTGTCTTTTTGCTCTTTCGCTGTCTTCGTTCCTTAATCTGTCCGTCATACCGCTTGTCTGTCCGTCACTCTGCCAATCTCTCGTCAATGAGTCAGTCAGTGAGTCGGTGAGTCAGTCAGTGAGTCGATGAGTCAGTCAGTGAGTCAATGAGTCAGTCAGTGAGTAGGTGAGTCAGTCAGTGAGTAGGTGAGTCAGTCAGTGAGTCAGTGATTGAGCGAGTCGGTCAGTGAGTGAGCGAGTCGATCAGTGAGTGAGTGAGTGAGTGAGTGGGTGGGTGGCGGGTGGGCGGGCAAGGTGGGTGGGTGGGTGAGTGAGTGGGTGAGTGAGTGAGTGAGTCAGTCAGTCAGTCAGTTATTCTGTGTGTCCGTCCGTCAGTCTGTCCGTATGTCTGCACAAGTCTCGCTTGACTGGAGCGTGTGTTTGTGTGAAGCCAAAGCTCTTGAGAATGAGGCGTGATTCGTTGGCTTGTCTCGGATGAGAGGAACCCTTCTGCGTCAATTGAGCTGCCGTTGATGGCTGCGGTCGTGTGAAAAGCTTTGCCTCAGCCGTTGACGATGACCTCTCTTAGTCAGTTCGTCCGTCGATCGCCGGATATCTTCAGACATGCATTTCGACCCAAGTACAGCATTGTTTAGGACGACTGTCGCTTCCTCTGTACCATTCTTTGTCCCACTCTCCGTATCCGTGTCTGCGCCTCTGTGCAGTTTTTACTCTAATGGCAAAATCGCTCGATGCCTGAAGAAAGCTTACTCATCAAAGGAACCAAATGCGTTTTGTGTACTATGTACACTTGCATGTAGTGCATGTATTCAGCAAACATAAACTGCGTTCGTACCTGTTAGTATGTGTGTTTGTCAGTGTGCATGTCTCGTCGTCTATTTGTGTTTGTTTAAGCCTATCGGTGTGGTCGTGATGACACTCTGTACCTTTGCAAATCTAAATCCCGTTGTAAGCCGAATGATTAGCGGGTTGAATTGATCGGGTTTCGAATTCAGGTGCAATGATCATTTGAAATTTGTAGGCCTATGTCTTGGTCGAGTGCTTTGAATTGCAGTCACCATCCATTGAAGCAGCAATCACCAGCAGTAGGGGCTTCAGATGTCTGGAGATGACCGCATGATCAGGACTCGCTGAAACGCGATGTCCGGTGATGCTGTTAGAGGGTGAATGTACGGGGGGATGGACCCATGGATGGAAGAATAGATGGATGGGTGGATGGAAGAACGGACGGACGGACGGACGGAATGATGGACGGACGAACGGACGGATGGAAGGATGGGACAATGGATGGATGGATGGATGGATGGATGGACGGAAGGACGGATGGATGGGAGAATGGATGGATGGATGGATGGATGGATGGATGGATGGACGGACGGAATGATGGACAAACGGACGGACGGACGGATGGATGGGAGAATGGATGGATGGATGGATGTTATATACTGACCCAGAAGGCCAGTCCCAACTGGTGGTGACTGTTATGCATTTGCCATAACGATAGAGATAATAACTTGTGGTTTAATGGCAGAAACCATCTTATAGCTGCTAGGGTGACGTAGAAGAATTCGGTAAAGCGATCTCTCTAAGCTCCCTATAGACCGCCAATCGACCTACAACCATTTCATATCAGAGCGAAGTATTTGTAGGCCTACGCTACAAATTGCAATAAACAATACATATTATTTGCCTGTATCGGTTGCTAGTTTGCATCCTACTGTATATATTATTATACGCCAACGTACCCGTATATTATATTAGGCCTACGCACAGCATGCATAGTATACGAATGTGCTCGCTCGTGTGTCTAAGAGGAATTCCAAGCTTTTATACTGTAGATATTCATTTTGTTCGGGTGACAAACTGATAGTTGACAGGCTTCTTCTGTACACAAATTGGAAATCATCGCATGACAAGCGGGTAAACTTAGAACTAAGCGCCTACAGAACAGACAAGAAACTCGCCTCTTGTGCCTACGGCTGATCATAGTCCACGCCTGATCTGGCCTTCTATAATATATGGGGGAAGGGTAGGTGGTTGGGAGGAAGAGTGGGGGTCCACCTCGTCTATGGGTTCCATTCCAAGGAACGACTTGGACAAATTTGATATCCTCCTTCAGCTTCGGTCTGGTCGAAGTTCATATTGCATGGCATCCATAAACACAGCAGCTCACTTCTTTAACAGGAACAAGGATGAAATCCTGCAAGAAGTTGCCAAAATACTTACTACTTTCCTACATACCAACATACTTACCTACCTACCTTCTTGCCTACCTACATACCTACCTACCATCTTACCTATCTGCCTATCTTCCTAGCCGGCTTACCCGCCTACGTATTTAAGTATTTTGGCATATCGTAATCGTAAACTCGAGATTTCTACAGCGTCCAACAAAAGCTAAGTCGCGGGAACCAGCTTTCGCGGGAACCAGCTTATTCACAGGCGCTCAGTCAAAACAAAATCGATAGGCAAGAAGAGTTCGGTTCCAGGTCGATCTCCAAGAGTCAGTCAAGTAGACAGTCATCTGGCAACGGTGGGTGGTGTTTGGAATTGGATACTATCTAACTAGGCTACGTATACTTGCTTGCTTACTAGCTTACTTATTTCTTGTTCGAGCTGAGTGTCTAAGTTTGTACTGTGCCGTTTTGCTGGTTAATTCTCCTATGCTTGGATTACTTATTTGTCCCGTCTCCGTTCCAGAATGATTTTTCAAGTCTGTCTCGGATTTTTGTATGAACAAGAGGACACTGCGCTATATCTAGGCCTAGCAGCGTGATTTTCCCGCCAAGTCTTGTCACTGGTAACTTTTTTTAGTAAACCTGAGCAATGTTTACTAACGGGTGAATGTTCCGTTCTTAACCACATTTAAAAGCGTAGAGAACGCCTCTCAGTAGGTCCTCTAAAAGAGGCGCTATACGAATTTCCAATTACAATTACACTACATACAGACTACAGTACAATACATACAGATATACAGCATTAGAATCCATAAAAACAGCTATACAAATTTCCAATTACAATTATAGCATATGCAGACTTACTGACTTACATACTTACTTACTTACTTGGGTTATTCTGTTAGTCGCTAGGCTGCGCGCCATATCGTAAGGTCTCATAGGGGGTTGAATTCTTCGAAAATATATTCTTCGTTGTTATTTTTTCCATGCCAAGATGGCTGTGTACCACGGAGACGTATACGTTGAAGAGCTAAATTTGGTTGGTGTCATTATCAAATTATCGTCCATTAAATATAACTCTACATCTAAGTCATAGCTACTGTGTGAAAATCTTGCCGCGGAATACAGTAAAAAATTGACGCGGGTCGTGACAGTGGGATAAACGACCACCCTACATCAGCAGCTGGAAGATATAAGAATTAGTTATTTAGTACGACCACCTTGTGGAACTACAAGAGTATGAGGACTACTGCCTATATAGCCACCTATTCCAGTTCTGTGATTCAGTCGCTAAGCTCGGTACTCATTTGCTTTACGCCGCTAAATTATCGACACTAGCGACTCCGGATTGTGTCGAAATAGAGCGCAGCACGCCATATCAGCATATATAAGTAATCAATTAGAGGGTAGTACACGAGCTTTTTCAAAATAATTTCATTGTTTTAAAGAAGTTATGAAACTTCTCTAATGTGCTCACAACCAAATGCTTCTTTGAACTAATAAAACTCGTGCAGATGCTTTAGAACAAATCATGAATTGGGCCAAATTATCCTTTCAGTTGTGTTTGACGTGCACCAATGTATTCTTCATGTTTTGTACGTGTACCTCATTGTTGTTCGAATCTACGAAGTTGTGTTTGTGCACACAAACAGAATGAATGAATATGCTGTTTTCTAAGTTTTCCAGATTTTAGTATGCTTTCCAGCCATTGGTCGTGATGTGTGTTTCTAGGAGATGTGTTGGAATGTTTTCTCTTCCTGGGTTTCAGTGTGCAGTCTCTGTGTTAACACAACCATATAAATGACAGAAAGCAAGAGACTAACGCTAGACTCTAAAGAATATGAGAAAGCTGCACCTCGATGTGGCTGCACTGAAACACTTTCTAAGCGTCCACAACTGTGTTGGCATAACATACTTGCACATACTTTCTCATATCCAATCAAAATGGCTTCACATGAAGCTTCAGCTGATCTTTTTTGACCTTTAGCTGATATTTCCAATAGTTCATATTTAAATGCTACACTGATTTTCAGTGAGAATATAAGGCTTAACTTCTAGACAGTGTAAATATTTTTGTTCTTGCTAGGCACACCAGCAAGCACGGAAGGCTGAAGTACATCTGGCTTGTGGCAAGTATGACGAAGCGATTAGCTGCCACGAGAAAGCTGCAGGTAATGGAACTGGAGCGAATGGGTCAGAAACAGAGATTTGGTTTACATGCTTTCTGTGTTGTAATGTAATGTAACTAAATTTTTTAGCATCTTAGAAGTACCTCTTGTAGATGCTGACTTGTTAACATTTATTTATTTTTAATGAAATTTTTTCTGATGATTGATAGCGAGATCAGTATTTGGTGGTATCTATATAGGTATCTTAGAACTTGACCAGTGTTTGTATGTGTTTTGAAACAGTCCTTACCATAAAAATTCTATTAATTAATAGGTGATTAGTTAATATATGATTCATTGACAGTTTGTTTGCTATAAACACAATTGTGTTCATTCTTTCATCGTCTTAATTTGTCCATAGCATACTTTTTTCCTACATGCAACACCATTAATTCTGTTTTGTTTTTGTATAGACTATTTGACACAAGCAATTGCAATGACCTCTTCTACCACTGCCTTGGAATCGCTTAATCTACAGAAGGATTACCACTTGCGCCAGATGGAAATCATTCGTAACAGGAAATCAAAACACGTGGAAACGAAAAGTGACAAGCCACACGTGGACACAAACGAAATGCCCTCAAACGAAAAGCCTACAAATGGGGTAGCAGAGAAAACACTAGAGATTATGTCAGAAAGATTGTATAATACAATGGAACAGTGCGACACCCTGTTGTGCTTTCTCGAAGGCAGAGGTGCCGAGGTGAATGCCTCAGAAGTAACGTTCCGCAACCACCTCCCACCATTCTACCAGTCCGGCGTAAAGATTCAGAAAGATGATAAACAGATCATAGAGGAACTGCGTGTCCACAACGAGTCCCTCCAGAGTCACATTCTCAGTCTGCTGCAGGAGCGTGAGCAGTTCAAAGCTGAAGTAGACAGATTAATGTCCGAGAATGAAAAACTGCATCGAGATCGGGCACGTCACAACGACCACTGGGTTACGAGTTCGACTGATCCGACGTATCTCAATGAACCCGGTTTAGAACTTGGTTCTCTGGAACTTCCACCACTGGAGATGCCAAAGTTTGACTTTGATCTTCTGTCAGGCACACGTGACGATGATAGTCTTCATTGATACAGTGCTTTGTAAGAACTGTTTAGATGTTGTTATGATGGTATTAATTCCGTTACTTGCATGAACGAGAGTAAGCTGACAATTTGCAGTCGGTTTTGTCGTGTGCACCAGTGTTTCTGAACATGATCAAGGAGTGTTCTGAAGACCAAACTCCTAGGATGGCATGCAGAGTTGTTTGCCACAGAGTCACACGCACAGTACATGCACGAATAACTGGTGTTTTTAAGGTCGTAAGTTTTTTAATGTTTTTCCAACTGGTGCACTTCACTTCAACTAACTTTACACATCCTTGCTTCTTTCTGTATATATGTGTATATATGTATGTATGTACATGTTTCTGTGTGTATGTATATATATATGCCACTGCTAATATATGTCAAGTATTTACAAATATATATATATATATATGTATATATTTATTATGTATATATATATATCCAAGCACATATGTAACACGTTTTAAGAACCTCAAAACGGCACTGCAACATGACTAACAGTCCTAAGGAGATGTGGCTTAAGATAAACTGAGAATGTTTCTCGAGCTGTTTGGGGTTAGAAGAGTTCGAATTTTCAGAGGATAATTGTAAGAGGACAGTCGAATACTCAAGAAAGCACAGTGAGATTGAACCATTGTGCGGTAGCGCAGGTCTGTTGGATCTCCACACAGAATGCAGTTTGTCAACTTGGTTGGCTCGAGATAGGAATAAAAAGCTGTCCAATGTACTCTGGGAATGAACCGACTATCGAGGTCCACCCTATGAGGAGAACCTTGAATTTAATTATTCTTTGGCAGGCCTGCAAGGACTGCATTAAAAAAGTCTCAAGTGCATATGTTTGCACATAAAGTCAGTGCCTGTAATTTGGGTGGACAAGGGCTAATGTGAACTGCACATGAATTGTTAAGTCCTATGCAATTATCTCATTTTTGTTGCTGGCTTTTGAGGCTTTTGCATTAACACGTAAGCCATGTTAAGACTGAACTCATTTAGTCTAGCTGGTTATACAGTACTGTCTTCTGAAAATTGTATAGGGAATCCCTCAAATGCATTCAAATCAAAACATGCCCAGATGTTTTTTGTCAGCACTACATGTTTAACTGAAATGTGGATTTTTAAGAAGCCCGTTAATTCGGATATAACTTGCAAAAATATGCATAGGATATTTTGAGCTTTGTCTTTAAAGGCAATAAATACATGGAACAAACACATGTCTTCAATGCATCTATTTATTATGTATGTAATGAAACTCCTTAGAAGCATCAGTCAATGATGTGATTAGTAAAAGTCCACCTTACATAACCTAAATGCTGTCAAGTATTTCAGATACATGCTGTGAAGACATATTAAACTGCAGAAATGAAAACACTCTTAATCATTTGTTCAGCAGGAATTCCTGTGGTAAAGTACATTCCTTTCCGGAATAACTCATATTTAAAGTGCAAGTTAACGGCATTTTGGCCTGAAAGGTATCGTTAATCTCAAAGCAGTCAACAGAGGTAAATAGCAAATAATTCATTCTTTATAAAACATGTAAACCAGACAATCTGACCAGCGCTGTGAGATGTAGCAGTTTCCATGATAGCTCAGTTTTTCAGGTTTTCTGACAGAACAATGTAGCAATGTATTTTAAAACTGCTGAGCTAACATGATTTGCAGCTGATGAGAGTAGAGAGGATTTTCCCACTTGGTTTAATTATGCTGCAAGCGAAGATTAAACTTATGGTGCGAGTAAAGAAGACTGCATGGCCAAAGAGGGTACTGGTAGTATGAAGACAAGTCCATTCATGTGCAGAAGAAATGGCTGAAGAATCTTGATGTGCTGAAGACACATAATTTAGCAAATATTAATAAACGTTTTAAATATGTTAAATTATGGACTGTCACTTCCTCAGAATGTATGAGCACTTTAACAACTACTATTTATTTTGTTTATACAAACTGCGGATAAAATGAACACCTAATTCTCATCTGAAACCATCAAGGGCCATTCCCTCAAATGACTTAAAGCCAACCAACTACAAGCAACAGCATACGTATTTTTAATACTAGCATTTATAAAGAAACAAATAAAACCGACTAGTGCTCAACAAATTTCGTACTGTTTACGGTATGTATCATTTCCTCATACTCGTAGACTGAAAGCAAACAGGATTTACTAGGTTCATCTGCCCCTAATAGTGAATTATCACCGTAAATAAAAACAGAATCACCAGCAAGCAGAATAAAGCATATTTATTACCACTGGATAACTTTGATAAACAAGCACCAACATGGCACGTGACTGTAAAATTGATAGCCACTTGTTAGTTACCAGAATTTCCAGACGTTAATCATTTATCTTGAAAATGATTCGGTTATTGTAAAACAAAACAGCGAATGTTCGCCTGAAGTACATAAGACGAAATGTGACCATGAATTACGGATGGAAACTGGCTGTAAATACGCCTCTTCTGTCACAGAAAAATGTGCCGATTAGTCGGCATGCTGGTGCGCATTGCACGGTTTTGCCTTGTACGCTGGCCATCGACAGATTGGACAGTGGTGGTTGTCCCTGTTGAGCCACCCCATAATACAGTGCTGGTGGAACGCATGGCCGCACGGTAGGCCGCAGAGCACAGCATCGTACTTGTAGCTTTCCAAGCAGATGGAGCACTCCATCATTGCTATGATTCCAGGTGGCATCTGGTGGTTGGGATCAGTGCTTTGTGTCGCCTCGTGGTGGTGGTGGTGGTGGTCAGTCTTTGCCTTTCCATTCTTCGATCGATCTCTTTGCGGACTTTTGTGCGCAGCGTCTTGATGACCATGTCCTGAGCCTTGCTGCCCACACATGCACTTGTAGTCGCCGTCCATGAGGAACTTGGCGCAGGCCGATTCCGACTCTATTCGCTCTTCTTCCAGCTCTTGCTCTGACTTTGTGCTCGTGTTGTTGTTCTGCAACATGCGACACTTCTCGCAGATAAACATGAGCGGCTTCGGACCGAACTCGCGCTGCTGTGAGCCGACCGCCATTTCTGAGCCAGAAGCAGCGGATTCTTCGCAATCGGACTCGGCTCGCATGCTCAAACACTCCGAGTCGCTACCGATGTCTGAATCGGCACATGGGCCCTGGTACTTCCAGATGGGCAGCTCATGGATGTACTGGTTTGAAATGATTGGTCTCAGCCACAAGTTTGGTACTGCAAGTCTCTCAATCAGCAACTCCATTCCAAGTTCCATGCTGTATGCGTGGGCGTTTGTTGGACGTGCCAGATTGGCGACCGGCTGGAAAAGGTTGCTCAGGTATGATTCCCACTGAAAGCTCCAGAATCCAGACGTTGTCTCGACCGAAGGCAGCTGTTCTGATCCTTGGTAGATGTAGTGGAGGTATGCTGCTCCACACGAAAACAGAAGGAATGTTGCAGTAAAGAACACCCATCCAACAGATGAATACCACAGCCAATCGGAGCGGACGTAGCCAGCAAAATCAGTCATTCCGATAACACGAAGCGTCGTCAGCAACTGATCGAAAATGGCATCCATGTAGGGCAGCTGGAACAACCCAAGCACAGGTAACCACAACAAGATCAGTAGAAAGTTCCACTTGACGATGTCCCAAAGAACCCGGCCAAGCCTTTTGAAGAGGTTTCCACGTGCTATGAAGAATTCCAACCAGCAGGCCATGTTGATAACGATAAGGCTGAGAAGAAATATGTCGTTTACCTCTGGATGAAGCGTTCTTAAGAGCAGTCCCATCGACTGGTAATTCAGATATTCACCGTTTCCTTTGCCAAACGTTTGATTCTTTTCAGGAGTGAGCACCATGTATGTGGGAATTTTGGAAAGGTTTAGATGCGACGCTATCTCTCTGCCTTCCCTACTGTTTATATCAACAATGCCAAATTTGACCCTACCAGTGAACTTAACGCTGAGCACCGAGTAGAACATTGGGGGTATATTCATTTTGGAAAATAGTAGGACGCGAATTTTTTCAGAGCCACGTTTTTTTCGAAAGTGAAACCAATGCTCCCGAAGTTCCTTGAGGCTGCGTACTTCACTGATACGCGACGCTAGGTTGGCATTGACCCAGTCAAAGACAGCTTGATGTTGTGATGATTTCGAATAACTTTTTAGGGTGACATGATCCTTAGCACGATATCCCTGTGGCATTGCAAGAACAAGCTGTGATTGGTACCAGTTCTTTTTATCACAGAGGCTACAAAAGATAAACATCTGACATACATATGAAGAATCTGGTATAGGCCACATTTGAGCATGCAATTTGCAATGAACTTGCCAACTCAAGATGTATGAAGACTGCCTCTCCCACACTCAAGAATAATATGTGCATGGCTTTATACAAATGAGGATCAAACAATAACTAAATGTTTAAAAAACATAAATTCTATCACAATGTCATCCTGTTACTGTAACATACATCAAAATGTGTAACATCCATTTAGCCATGTATAAACATCAATTTCTGAACAGAGCTACTTACAAGATTCTGCAGTTGTTTTTTAAATGTCATTTCAATAGTAGCATAGAACCACCTGTGGTGACTGCTAGTTATTTGAGAACTGCTTCATTGTCGATCAGCTTTCTGTTCTTAATGACAAACAGATTCCTTGCTCAGTCTCTGCACATATGGCATGTTAACAAATGCATTACCGGTACTTACTTATCTATCATTGAGGTTAGCATCAGCAGTGCTCATGTGAGTTACTTTAAAAGCACTATATTAAATGTTTTGATCACTTTCTGAAATCCATTCTCTCTGCTACCCTGCTTCAATACCCTACTGGCTGCTAAGGAGCATCCATAAATGAGCCAGTCACTACCCGAGTAGTTGATAACAATACATCTCTGCTACCCTGCTTGAACATCCTACTGACTGCCCAGGGGCATCCACAGATGAGCCATTCACTACCCTAGAAGTTGACCACAATACATCCAGATGGCATTCAACCAAATTAAGCCTGTATGCAAGAGAATCAAATCCCACCGTCTGTCAAGGGTACAGTCGAATATTCCAGTCCGAACGCCAAACCGGGCGACTTTCTTGACAAACATCTTCCAGTTGCCATGCTGCATGAAGAGGCCGTATCGATCGCAGACGACCTGGACAACCCAGACACTGTCCTTCGTGTCTTCGACTTCCTCGTAGAAGTGCGTGCCACAGGTGAAGTTCGTGGAGACGACCTCAGTGGTCTCGTCGGTCAAAGCAAGAACCGCCACTTCCAGCTCTCCATCCGTCACTCCACCTGGAAGCCACATCACAAAACACATATTACAACATCTAAGGATACTGCTTAGAATTTAACATTTATAAGCACTGATCCAGTCACAATCAGAAGTTCCTACTTTGGTGACACAGCAAACGGTGCAACTAATGGGGTGTATTCCAATCGAACCTAATCTCGAAACTTCTATAGGACTGTTGTAATTGATGAGGCCTCAACTGTTGGTCACTTCTAAGCAGAACCACATTCCAAAATCACAATCTTTTGGACAGAACCAGATTAAGACTACACAACCTTAAGCTCTTCATAAACAACACCAACCATGTTTACCCAAGTTTTTAATAATTTTCAACTAACTATTACATCAATTCTGCATCAGCTTCTTTCAGCATTCTAGCAACTGTGGTAAAACATAATATTTAAAAGTCATACACATCTAAGCACAGTACTGATATTAATCAAAAACCACAGTAATGCAGGTTTAAACGCTAAAACATAAACACAGGCAACATTACATGCAAGATGCAAAGGAAAGAGAAGCAAATGAAGGCCACGGCTATACAGGATGGACAACACAAACAAGAACATAATAAGACTAGGAATGAACATAATGACAGCAATGAATTATTTATTCGTACCCATCGCTGCCAAGAGGCTGGCACCTGGAAATGCTGATGATGAAGATAATAATGATGATGACGATGATAATGACAATCCCTTCAGCACTGGATAATTGGGCTAAATAGCCAACTGACCTGTACCAACTAATGGGGTATTCCAGTTCAACCTAATCTTAGACCAGCTAGACACACAATTAGTTCAACAACTGACAGGTCATAATTCATTCCATACTTCACTTTGGCTTCTGCAGCCAAATGGAGTCAAACGCATTTAATTACTGGGACACAAGAAAATTCACAAATTTTAAATTCATAGGATATATACCAAGAGTGATGGAAGCCATTCAGACAATGGCAGTGCAATATTAGTACAGTGAGAGATGATAAACAACTTGAGATTTGCGGACGATAAAGATCTCACGAAGGCAACTTGCGAGGCATTGCAGGCATAGCATTGTGTACTGAAGAGGGCAGGAAAGGATGCCAACCTGAGGACAAAAATAGCTTAGACAAGAACATTGGTTAAGGGAAAAGAAAACAATCAAATAAACATCGTAGTAAGAGAAAATGTAGAAAATATAAGTTTCTTTATCTGGGAAGCCTCATAAAATAGGATGTGTACACAAAGAGCATAAAGACATGGACAGCGGAACCAAACGCAGCAATCATAGGATTTAACATCAAATGTAAGTGAAACAATAAATTACAGTAAGCCACCAAGTTGAAAATATTTACAAACTAGACAATGATCACCAGTGTGTAGCATAACTCAAAAGATAATCGATGTTGAACCTGCCGTCAAAGACTAGAGACAGAATTAAATACCTGAAGACGTGACGAGTTCTGTCAGCTCTTGCTGCTCCACGACACCTGTGTACCCAACGCCACGCTGGTCAAGAATGGCCTTCAACTTGCGCACACTGACCGAAACTGGGTCGAGCAGACGGCTGGCCAGATAGCCGCCTTCATAGTAGGCAAAGGCCTCCAGAATACGCGACAGCACAAAGAGTACTGACAAGTACAAGGTCAGTAAGACTATCTTCCACCACATGATGTCGCAAAAGGGATCAACAGATTTGCCAGAATGTTAGCATTTTAAGAGGAAATTCAATCTGCAAAACTACAATGACAAGACAGAACATAAGTTCACAGTTAACATCCTCAGTGCTTTCATCCGTTTTGTTTCCCACTATTGTTATTATCATCATGCCATTAAGCTGCTGTTATCATCAACTTTACCTGCACACTATTAAAGCCCTGTTTTCAATGCCAATTCATGTATGGTAAGTGCTCATTCATTTGGGTAATAAAGTTCCATAATTATGCTTTAGCTTCACACTAATTTGTACAAGGATTGACTGGCAATGAATCAAGAGAAGTTGATATTTTGTCACTGAGAGGTGCAACGTGTAAGAAATGCCTATTATATGCATGAAATCGCAAATATGATGATAAAATACATAATTAACATGTGACAAAGTTACATTATGTTACAACTAATGAACCTTGAATGCCAAAGGTCAACAGGTCCAAATGAAATCAGAACTCCACATTTCGATTCAGTAACCAAATAAACACATGAAAACGTTCCTTGTTCCTATATTACAAGAAACGGTTCTCAGGAAATCAGATGGAATCTAAATTCAGTCACCGCTACATAGCTGTGTCAAGATTACTGGGTCAAAACATCAACAAAGTCTAACTCTGGTCGCTCGTGTGCACTTAAAATCTAAGCTATGGCTTAAGTCATGCGACACAATTCAGCTGCAGTCTTTTTATAGCAGAGAACAATCCAGACCACTGGCCAATGTAAAACCCTCTTCAACAGCTCAGTTGTTTCCAAAGTCCACTCTCAAAATTTCAACTAAACAATTATAAGTGACTTTGGGGTCAATTTCCAAAGGCATTACCATATGACTAAATATGCATGATCCCCTCCTTTTCTAGACAGAAGTCAGTATACTTACAATCTTATGCAAACACACAGCCTCTTGCAGAACTTGTTACAATCTAAAAATTGTTTAATTTACCAGGACAAAGAATAAAAAAAACAACTCTTGCTTTGCTTTGCTTTACTTCAAAGGTTAGGCCTACAGCAGATGGAAAAAGATTACTGGTGACAAATAAATGAGAACTTGTAAAGGCATCAGTTGATGGCTTTGTTAAGGCAATATCGACCCAGGGTGGGTCAACTCGAAATTCATACAGAAGATGTGCACAGACATAAAACACAAGGAATCTAGTAATCTTACTAGCCCTGTATTTAAAAACAGCTCACTGCGCTCTTCAAGCTTCTTCCCCTGCAAATTTAACATGAACCAAATCCTGATTCCTTTAAGTCAGAACTCCTAAAAAGCACACTTGGAGAATGTGTTGCTTCATACTGCTCTACTCTTTCTTTTTACAGCTGCTACTGTTTGACATGGATTTATTACATCTGATAAGAATATAACATAAACAGAAAGAGAGAATGATCTAACTGATGCACAAATACACAATGCAACCAGTTTAAAGAAGTGACAGACCTGAAGCCGGTCTCTAAATGGTATAATGGTTATGTGACAGGAAACCAGTGGTTCATTCATGCAGAAGAAAGCAATGGGAATTAAAGGAAACAATTAACCAAATATTCTAACTCCCACTTTTCCTTAATAAATCATCACAACAGTACTCACACCCCAGATAAACCACAGTAACTTTAAGAACATAATGACATCCCTTTTTGAGAACTTGTTCTGCTTTCAATTTCAGTGCATGTGCAGCACCAATTATTTCTTCTATGTTATTCTACAGAGCTGTGTAAGATAAGACCGGTCAGTATGTTATAAATTGTCGTTAACCCTGGACACCAGACAGTGCAGCTTTAATACCAGCAAAAAGAATATTACTCATTTGGCTGGTTCTTTGACCTATTAGAATTTTAGCATTAATTGTTAATAAATCCTCTTGGAAACATTTGTACCATTACAGCCAGGAACGAATATTTGTAAATTCTGCACTATGTTAATAAATAAATATTTCCCAATAAACAGTCGCAAATTAACTCTGGGGCAGTTCAAACTTTTTCACAATTTTTAAATAATTGTAATAGCCTATACATATCTTTGTTTCTCTTAAATACTGCACCTACATACTTCTCAGCTGTGGGGCGAAGCGTAAACAAGTCCTGCGAACAACAAACGCATCAGTAGCAGACCTTAATGATCCATATAGCACAACGCACAGTTAATGAAGCAAGTCCGTTCCTGTCATCTTCAAATCTAGCACAAGTACTTGCCATTGGATGCAATTATCGCAGTTTCCTTTAATTTACGTTAAAATTAAAAGTAACCAACTTTATCAACTGAAAGATAAGACCATTCCTATTTCAAGATGTCGACCAAGGGATTTAACTACGCATTGCCACATAAGCCGAGCAGATACCACACTTCCGTGACGTTTGTATATCCAGCTTTTGGCGTTATAGCGAGATTCGTTATCGTAAACTACGCATTTCGTCAGCGTCCAAAAAGCTTAGTCATAAGATCCAGGTTATTCACAGACACTTGATAATCTCTCCCTCGGATTCACCGATGGCACCGAAACTTACGAAACAACCTGGCTTTTGCAGACTTGAAATAATATGGCGTGGGTAAAAAAGCTGGTCTCTCAGGCGTAGATTTTGCGTGGCACAGAGGCAAATATATGGTGAGGTTCAGAGGCAAAATTCACAATGTCAGGCAGAGAGGCAAACCGCTAGAATTTCATGGAAATAGTAAAATCCGGCTTCTTAAAATTGTCAGTCATTTTCAGATTTTTGAGTGGAAAATTTGACCAATCAATGCAAACCTGCTGCTGCTTTGCAGAAATTCAGCATTAATCAATAAATCTAATTTAGGTTGACGCTTTAAGGTTTTTGTAGAACCAGTTCAAAATATATAGTCGGTTGTTGAACTCGGTGATGTCATTAGACACGTACCTATCAGCGCTGGTTCCCTGAGATTCGCGCGTGAAGTCGTGCCAGCATGACATCTAATTTAATCTAATCTTAATAACTTCTATAACGCTGTCTTAATAACGTACATCAAATCCTGTATGCAAATCCTGTCAGTTTCAGGAGGCCAGTCTGAGTTTTATTTTGTGTTGTCTTTCGTCGTCTTCGTACCAAAGGTTGGCCGCACCGAACACCGTTCGTATAATGGCGTTTTTGTCTTCTGTTTCTTCCGTCACAGAGAGTATATATCAGGACCGTTCAAGTCCTTACGCTATCGAACTGTTTTCAAGGGCGGATCTGAGGGAGCATGGCCCCCACCGTTGTCGGCTATGTTGGGATGGAAGACCCGAACCAGGGCTAGAATACAACGAGAAAGCCATAAACTAATGCAAAGAAAATATTAAAAATAACCAATTTTGTGGTTCCATAAATTTTACCAAGGACACTGTATTATATATATATATGCACCAATTGTTTTATTGGAACTTATTGCTACATATAGTGAGTTCTGTTCTATGTGTATATATATATATGTATATATATATGTATATATATATATATATATATATATATATATATACAGAGACAGAGGGTGGGTTAGGCAACGTTCTAAACTGGAACTCATCAGAGTTCTTGGCCTCATCCGCATGTGTGTGTGTGTATTCAGTTTTTTCAAGTAGATCACCAAGGCTAATTTCCATGTCCGTGATGCTAATGTCACTGCAGGCCTATTTCTTCACGAGAGTGATGCCAGAGGTAAAATATAGATGTAAGCTTCCTAGATAACCACTATGACGAGCCGGACAGGACAGTTCAGTTCCCTGCAGGCAACTCTTTTCAGTTTCCAGCAACCCTCTGTATGCCTGGAAACCATTTTCACAGGTCGTTGGATCACTTAATTGAGGGGTTCAAGTAAATACATATACTCTTGAAAACAAGTACATGCATGAGGTCATTAAAACTTGAATGGGACTGAACTGTGATGCACTACCTTAAATCAATCCCAGCTGTGTTCATATGCAGGTCAAAGCAACACATGTTACCTGCTTTAAAGTACATTGCCAAACTGAAAATTAACTGTATTTCCCATTCTAAACAAAACTACGGAACTCCCAATACTTGCAAGTGATTTATTGGACATCAAAATCAGATTCACACATCCAAAGTCTAAATCTTCATCAACTGCTAAACAGTGATCAACAACTTAATCAAAACCACAGGAAGCTGACACTCCAAAACCACGTACACGTCGTTTAAGAAGCTGCTGAAGTCAAGTGTTGATGCAAAATCAACGATAAACAGTTTTAGAGGTAAGGTAAAAACTGGTCTAACAATTCTGCAAACTGCAAAAGAAAACAAAAGCATCATAATTAAATATCAAGCAAAATCCAATGAAACCGAGTCATTTTTACAACAGTCTGTATGCAAGTGATGACAAAAACTAGCAAATAAATATGAGAACAAAAAACAGCCAAAGGGGAGCAAACAACAGAGGATTCTCCCAAGAAGAGACATTTTGCCGAAAACTAGCATGCAGTTGCTCTGTGCGGAAAAGGCTACTGGTATTTACTACTTTTCAAATAAGTACTTACAAACAACATGAAATGGTTACAACTTTCAGCTCGTGAAATACAGCTGACAAGCTAATCAGAAGACACATTTCAAACGACTAGAAACACGCTAACCACTTCATCATGACAAGTTTGCATTATCCAGTTGACTTTTTATCATTACTGCTGTCACTACTCAGCACTGTAGTCAAATACAAGAAACACATTTTCAGCTATCCTGAAAATGCATGTAACATTAGGTTTGAACATAAAGAACTTGCAGAATAAATCAGCTTAACAAACGACCTGACATGTTAAAGGATAGCGTCAAATAGTCAAATGTTTAAGATACCTATAAGATGTACAACATGATACTTTACATGGTTATATTTACATTAGCCACAGCAATCCACTGTGCAGTAACCTAGTTCTATAAAAACCCCAGCTTATTCATTCTCCATTCTTTGATTACTGGGAATGTGTTTTGTGTTAAATGCACTTGGACTAGATTTTCTTCCTTACCACACTGCCAATCTGTAATTAAGACAAAGAACTTGGGCACTACATAAATGTCAGCTGTATCACATTACCTTTCTTAAATAATGCAGCATTTTCAAATAACTTTAACCTGGTCTTACATCCATTACATTTGACTGTTACCTCTGTACATTTCTTAGTTCCCCTTGTACTAGTACTTTAAAGTTCAGCTTCAATACTGAAAATTTGTCTTTAGTGTCTATGCCTTTCTTTAATTTCTCATATTTCATTTAAAATTACATAATAATGTTTTATTTCAGTTTGGCATCACTTGAATGTACAGTACGCATATCGTCAAACTTTTTGTCATACAAAGAACAAGTGCTAAAGACGCACATAACATATATCTTGCAATCGTACAGAGAACAAAGTGGACGAAGCAGTAATTCATATGCTTTGGACATTCACAGAAAAGGCAAGTAAGTACAAAAACAAAGTAAACTAAAAAACCCAGATCTATAAAAAAAATCTCAGATCTGTAACAATAAAAGCCAATTCTTTAAGTTTTTCAAGCACAAAGTTACAACCAACTTCTGTCCAAAGATGTAAAATCATGTAGGAAATTCTGACTGGTAAAAATGAATTCGACCAACATGATGACAGACCATCACAAGGCATAACATATAAAAACTTGAAAGCCACTCAGCGATAAAACACAATTAAATTACGTTATTGATCATAATGATTACAAAGGATGAGATGAAATAATTCAGTAATTAATTTCAAACCGTTTATGGAAAACCATGTCACAATGTTGCAGGCTGCAGAATAACAATGCTGAAAACGCTTAACCTGTTTACAGAAAAGGGCTTTGAAACCAAAAGGTTAATGGAATATACTTTCCACCTGTGAATGAACTGCCTGATTAAAACATGTCAAAGTTCAGCTATGAAGACCTATCGCTAGATGTCAAGAAAAACTAAAACGTTCACTTACACATTTGTGATTATAAAACTTCAGGAATACTGACCAACAAGTTATAAATTCTTGCATTAATTTCTTCTGGCCCAGGTCAAAGTTCATCATCTCTGGCATATGGAGATCGCACCAGTCTAATGTACAACATTTTCAATGCTCTTGCATAACTGTAGTGTCATTTAATCCAATACACGATCTGTCTCACTATCATTTGCTGCAAAACGTGTTTCACGTACTGATGAGCAGCAAGATGCAACTTTTAACAATGACGACTCCTCTTCAATAAAAATGACTTAAAGAATATTAGTCACTCAAAGAACAGCAGAAGTCTAAAAAGCAGAAAATGCTAAAAAGCAGAAAAAGAAACAGAAAACCTTTCACAGCAAGAATGTCATAATGTGAACACCTTTGAGACTAGAATTAAGTGTGTACGTCATAAAATAAAAATCATTAAAAAAGTCAACAGACTTGTTTAAATAAGCAGCTAAAATTGCTAAAAACCCTGCACTCTTAAGCATCTAGTACAAGCTATCTCAGACACTTATACTTTCAGCCGAGACCACGAAGTTGCATTACATACTGGTACAAGACAGAGTACACAGACCTGGCCTTTGTTTTTACTTTTCGATATCTTATAATTTAATGTTAATTAATTCAACAATAACAAAAGCATTACCTTATTTGTCACATACATACATTTAAATGTTGCACAGAATGAAAACTAAGAAACATAATAATACAGGTCAACGAAGGAGATTTGTTTTCAAATAAAGTTCTTGCTAGCGACTACTTAATATTTTGTTAGTGACTTGCTAAACTCAGTAAAGTCAGAGTTGACAGCCCAAAAACAAAATAAACTCTTAGCAAGCAATAGTTGATTCAAAATATTGAGTATTTAAAGATAATGCCATCATAAGATGGACTATATTTATGTTAACTCAGTGACAAATTTTGCAAACAGGGGAAAAATCTCTAATTAAGCAAAATTAATCAGATTATACATAACTCACTAAAAATGTTTAAACAAGAGAACACAACTGTAGTTTTAAGTTTCTAGCATAATTAAACTATCCGGATATGCAAATAAAGACTTCCACGTTCAGTGAAATGAACTGAACTGGCAAGATCATTCCATATTTAAAATGCATGAAAAATTTGGACCCATCTGATAAAATCATCTTTGGCATACAAAACATTCTTCCATGCTGTGCCTCTAACACATCAGTCAATATTAATGACACCAGCTGATGAAGAAGTCTGAGATTAAACAAAATTCCCAAAAGTAATACTTCAGAAGTTTTTCCTAAAAACAGCCAATTCAAATTCCTCTAAAATGAAGCATGCATCCATCAAACAAAAACCTAAAGACAGTCATGTTTGTCGAACTTCTGCAAAAGATAACAAAGGGTGCGATATAAATGCCTACTTCTTGTTACCTTCAAAACATGTTTGCAGAACTTCTGCAAGGTAATACAAGGTATGATAAAAATTTCTACTTGTAACCTTCACAACTTGCATTTGATATAAACATACATAAAAATAGGTGCTAGAAGGCTGTAAACACACTGAAAATTATCACTACTATTTGAAAATATTTTGTCCTAGTATTCAGAACAATAAATACCAAGGCATTTACATCATCTTCATCATGATTACTGTTATCATCATGACCATCACAACATCAACACATAAGGCTTCAGAAGCACTTGTAGCCATAGGCAAGTCAGTTTCACCTATCGCGCTGTGCGTTCTTTTTGCACTCTCGGCCGCTTTAAATTCGAACTGTCTGCAGCTGTGGACGGCCCATTTGTTGCCGAAGATGTCTTCTGTGATGAGCGTTGGCTACCGGATGACTGTCGAGGTTTCTTTGTGGCCCGGCTTGCCTTTTCATCATCATTTGCACTGGGTTTTGATTTGGCTTTTCCAGTGCTATTGTTAACAGAGTCAGACCTTTTAGGACCTGCGACTTTGCTCGTTCTTGTGGAATTTTGGCGGCTGCTAGTGCGAGATTCTTCTCGGGTTTTAGGAGTTCGAGAATCAGAAGTGCCCGTTGCTTTTTGTTCTGAATTGGGGGGATCAGGAGGAGGAATCTTTGGGCATACAACGGGAGGAACACCAATCTCCTCATAGACGTTCTCCTCCTCCATGCCATTTCCACCAAGAAGAGGTGCAGAAACTTTATCCGAAGGCCTTTTCAATCTTGGAACGGTTTCCCCAGCAGATGGAGGATTAGGGCGCAGATTAGATGAAGACGGCTCAAGGCAACTGTTTCGGTTGGTTCGATCCAGGGGATCTGCTTTGATGCCTCGAGTTTTTGAGGGTGGGTTAGGCAACGTTCTAAACTGGAACTCATCAGAGTTCTTGGCTTCATCTGTTTCATGCTCAAAATTGCCAGCTTGCCTCAAGCCCTGAAACTCGCCTCGCCTTACCTTGGACAGAGGAAGCGTTGATTCCAGATTAATATTTGTGCTACTCACAAACTTTGGACTTGAGATGTCCTGAGTTGTGATGCTGGAAGCACGCTTTGCCTGCGAAAGTCGGTTGGGTGGATTTGGACGAATGATGACAGACATAGGTCGAGAAGGAAGAGCAGAAGGTTGAACTAGAGCACTCACAGGTGTGTTGACGGGTTCACTCATTTGCACACTCACTGGCATATTCACAGGTGCACTAATTGGCACATTCAAGGGTTTGCTCACAGGTGCACTAATTGGCACATTCAAGGGTTTGCTCACAGGTGCACTAATTGGCACACTCACTGGTTTGCTCACATGTGCACTAATTGGCACATTCAAGGGTTTGCTCACAGGTGCACTAATTGGCACATTCAAGGGTTTGCTCATAGGTGCACTAATTGGCACATTCAAGGGTTTGCTCACAGGTGCACTAAATGGCATATTCAAGGGTTTGCTCACAGGTGCACTAATTGGCATATTCAAGGGTTTGCTCACAGGTGCACTAACTGGCACATTCAAGGGTTTGCTTGCAGGTGCACTAATTGGCACAATCAGTGGTCTGTTCACAGGTATGTCTGCTGGTATGGTCACAGTGGCACTCACAGGTGCACTTGACTGCACTATAACGTCACGGCTTTTGAAAACAGGAACTGGTTCCTCTATCACCGTTTCAGGAAGTGCAGCATCTGCTGAATCCGTTGTGCATATATTGACGCTTTGAACAGAACTGTGCAAAAACATTAGGTACCATTAGATAAAAACAACAACAGAGAAACATTAAAAGATCAAATCCTTCAGTCAACCCAGAGGCAGTCACGGACAGGAAATGTTATACTGATTTCACTGTTTCAGCTCAACCACCTTATCATCCTCTGAAAGTCTGTTTTATAATCGTAATCAAGAATTTGTAAAGTGCCACTTCAAGATAAACTCATCAGAGGCGCTCCTGGCTTGACAACCCAGAGCCACTGGGGAAAAGAATGGTCTTCAAGCGCTTGTGGAAAAGAGGGAGAGGAAAGCAGAGAAGATCATATTGCAGAATCACAGGCAAACCATTCCAAGAAGTAGGGCCGACTACAGCAAAACCTCTGCGTTGAGCCATGGCTGTTCGGACGTCTGGTGTATAATTTAGAATTCCCAAGTTGGGAATCGAACCCCAACATCTGGGTTTGCAGTGCAGCCTGCTACCGACTAGACTACTGTATGAGCACAGTGCTATAAGAAAGTATGAAGAAACAACAAAATTTCTTAAACCACATCACAGACCAACGTACAAAGCATAATCTAGTACCCAAGTACGACAGCAGCAACATTATTCAGGTGAATGGCTGCTCTTGGAAACATCATGAATGGCAAGATGCTGATTCCCTGCTTGAAAGTAGGACATTCCAGCCACTGGTAATAAAAGTTTGAGATAGTCTGTGGAAGTGCTTTGTAATTCTAAAGCATATTGCAACCAGAATTTTCAACATTAGCTGAACAATAACGGATCAAAATGCTAGCAAGATTCTGCCAAGTGCTAGTGCTGTAAAGTGGTCATAAGGAGGTCTAAACCTCCAATGAGGTAGTAAGTATTGCGGAATTTTAAGCAAGTTATGGACATATATTTGTCCCTTACATTACATCATTAAATAATGATGCTGATTCAATACAATAACAATTAATCAGCAAGTTATTTATTGAGGCAACAGCAATAATTTCCGCACAGTGCAAAATTATGCTATACATTACATGACAACACTTCTAAACTGATGCTATTTTAGTTTCAGCCGTAATCTCCTAACAGTTCACACTGACCGATATTTTTCTGAATTCCGTTCAACCCAGTAATGTTTGATTCTCTGACGATTTCGAAATACACAGTACACCAGCAAAAGCAAAAGTGGAAGAATGACCAAAAAGAAAATACAAAGTCCAGCTGTAACTCCAGAACTGTCATCTGAAAGCAAATCAGAAAACCAATCAGAATGAGCCAAGTAAACATTTTTGTCAGTGATATATAGCAATGCACACTAGCTGACAATGGGGCATTCATCAATCACAATTCACTTACATGTGTGGATTGGTCATTCTGAAATGTCAGTGTGCTTTTAGGAATATTAAAATACAATTCATTCACATACCCCCCACTGACCTAATAACCCAGATTACCACGTAAAGCATGTAGAAGTTGTAATCTAAAAGGTCTTACGCACAAGAACTAAAAATAGCCAAAAACCGAACCATGGTGGTGGATTAGTATTGGCCCACTGTGATAACTTCCACCGTTGCCTGGTCTGTCACAGTAAGGTGGTGCATATCCTGCCTGGCAATGACATTGCCCTATACTGTTGCATACCTAAAACAACATAAGTCACAACCGATTTCATTATGCATTAGTACAATGTTCAACTATTTTATCATTATTATTAGAAGATAATTTATGTTTATCTAATGCAGTGCTGATTTAGTTAATAAGATGACATGTTTTTCGTACTGTACCAAGGACAAAAAGGTGTTGTGTTGGTCAAAGTAAGTCCTTAAAGAAACATCTTCAGCTGAAACTCAGAGTGTTAGTTATGTTCTAATCTTCAGGACAAAGTTGGCAGTAAGTCCAGTAACCATGACACTGCAGTCTAAAACTTCAGTAGAAGTTATACAATACTGAATCACTAATTACCCTTGTAGTAATCAGGCTTGGGTCAACTGTAATTAATTATAGTTTGTTCCAATATTTGTGACTGTAATTAATGTGTGAAACTATCAATTACACGTAATCATAATTGAAATGATATAACTGTAACTGTCATGCTGCAATTTATTTTATAATAAATATAATAAATATTTCTTATTTATGATTACAATTACAGAGTAAAACACCACAAGCATATTTATTGATTTCAGAACCATTGAATTCATTAGACTAGAATAAGTAACAAGTGTTAAGTGAATCTGCATCATATTAACAGACTCCAAAGAACACAATAACCCGTTCTAACCCAATAAAAAAGATGTTGTAGAGGTTTAAACTAAACTGACAATAGCCAAATGCAAAACTGTACATACGCCACGACCACTGCAGTCGGGACACGCAACTGGAAAGACATCAGTCACATCCTGACACTGTTGATTAAAGCAAACCTAAAACAGTAACAAAATCTCAACTGTGTACAACTTCAAAGACTTGCAAGACTTCAAATCAATCTAAGAACTCAGCTACTTTTCACCTACAGAAAGACCAGCCCGATTAGATTTCCATAAAAAGTTTACAGACTTCTGGGGAACAGCAAGTGACAACAATGACAGGTTGTTTTCCCAACAAAGGTCAGGATCAATAATAATACTGTAATAATAATAAGACATTTTATATAGCGGCATAACACAACCGAGGTAGAAGGCCGCTGTACATTTACCAGTGCATCCAGCCGTCGAAGGATAAGCTGAAAAGGAATGTTTTTAGCTGTACTTAAATGTATCCAGTGACAAGGATAGTGCCAGGCTACCTATATGTATCTATGTATCAAGATACTTGATATGGCGCCCTTTAAGTACCTCTCAAAAGTGCTGCAAATACTGACCATTTAACTGACCTAAACAAATGTATTTTAAGGCAGTTTGAAAATTCATGCTGGACAAAGTCAAATGCAGCAGCACATATTAACAATAAAAGACTGACCCAAGAGAAAGCTCCAACACAAGAGAAGGCACGATGGGCTACATATACGTACAGCATCTTTATATCCCCAAGGCAGCAGAGGGCAACAATCACCAAGCTGGATCACTCGAGACTGGAACAAAATCTCCCTGAAGTAAGCCAGGGCAGTGCTGACAAGTGAAGCACATCCCAGCAGAAGGTTCTTTAAAGAAATTTGTTCAGCAACCAGTGCAGTGTTTTCACATGCATTTCAAAACATGCAAACATTTAGGCATGTTGGCTATAAATCACACAGCAAAATTGAATGTAATCAGTACTTTGGCAGGCCTGCAAGAATGGACTTGCAGTAATCAAAACTAGTCTAAATAATGTCCAGATGAAGAAGCTAGGGTGACATCCAGGCCTGAACATCTTGAATGACAAAGTTAATTATTCTTTTCACTCCTAAACATTGTTCCAACTGGCATCTGCTGACCTTTCCCCTTCAAAAGTCGCACAAGCTTGAATTTATTAGCCCAATTTTTTTCTGCAGGAGGTTTCACTTGATATCCACTAAACTTATTACCCATCCACTAAACCTATTACCCTTCTACAGATGGATCTGAGTAGATTTTACTAACCTTTCCATCTCCACATGCAGCTCCATTAGGTACCAATCCTGGGTCAGGCATATCAAGACCAACGTCAAGGATGACCCCCTTGCACTCGTGTCTTGAACCATTAACCACAACAAACGTTTCAGGAAGACTGTAAGCAAGGCTCTCCTTCCAGAACATCAGTTTTTCATTCAAGTGATGGCAGTGAAGCATTCCACATAAGCTGTCTCTGCAACATTTAATTAAACACACGTACAAAGTGACTTCTAACCAAGTTAAATTAGTTATTCTACTTACTGTTAGTTTCCACAAAGTGTATATTGGTATCTGTACTTGGAAGCTGATAACCTGTAAAGAGGCAACAATAGTGTAAAATATAAACTGATAGTTATTTATTAGAAGGTAGACAGGGATGAACCACTGGTAGTAGCACATCTGGTTAATCCTACCACAATTACAACATGAAGATTTAACCACAGGTCAAAACCATTTCCTACGTAAAAAATTCACATTAAATGATAAAAAGCAAATAAAATGTTATCCAGGAACCTTTCAGATCACAGACTGATTTACCGAGGTTCACATTTTCTGAAAGACGACTTTCCACCAATCCAGCTGAACCCACAGTTGCCGCTGGCATTTCCCAGGATGTTGTAACGCTCAAAACAGAGGCTGTGGGAGGCTCGGCCAGTGATACCCCACAACAAACGACACTGACTGTCTCGAGTGTCACACCTGCCTCCATAGCAGTAAGACATCACCTGTCAAATTACAATCACAACGTCTCGTGTAATTTCCTGTGTAGTTGCTGTTTAACGTGTAGTTGCTGTTTAATGCTGTCTAGCATTGCCTTCCTACTTTATCCAGGCTGGGACTGGCACCGCCCAAGTATGGCAGTGGCGGAGTTTCATGTGAACTCATGCGATCTTATCTTCACCACAGGTATTGTAGTCAAGCCAGCATATAGAAGAACTGCTTAATCACTACTTTGAAAACAAGTGTTGAACATAACACAAAAATTTGCTACTCTGAAGGAAAACATTTTGCATGTAACATAAAAATTAAACAGCAATACACAACCATAAGCACAACTGGTTGTTTTTAATGCCTTGTCGTCTTTACAAAAGGTAAGAATTTCAAGCAATAATAAATGAACTGCAGAAAAATCTATCTATTTCTAATGCAAAACTTTAGGACACGATAAAAAATCAACATATGTTGAAATATGGTAAGATGTGCAGCCCACCAATGGGTCGTATCACATCCCCTTTCAAATCATTACTTGCAAACAGAATTGGCTGTCATTAGCACAGTACTTTACAATACAGATCCATTTATTCAACAACACATTCGTGTTTCAGAGGATGGGTGTTTAACAGACTTTCCTTTACTTTTAATTTATTTTAAAAGCATCCTTGAATATTGTTTCCTAGATATATTTCTTTTCATCATTAATGTTTTAGTATCAGCAAGTATAAATGTTTGACAATAATCTTCTGTCTTCTCTTCCGCCATTTATGGCGATGAGGCCTTTATGAAACTTCTCCAAACTTCTCTGTTCCTGATTGTTTCTCTAACTCCAATCAAGCTTGTGCCTCTTTCTCTCAGATCTTCTTTGACATTATCTATCCAGGTCTTTCGTTGTCTTCCTCTGCTTCTCTTTCCTTCTATGTGTCCGTGCAATGCAGCGTTTGGTAGTCTTTGTTGCGTCATTCTGATCACATGCCCAAACCATCTGAGTCTTCTCTTTGTGATTGTTTCTACTATTGTTTCATCAACTCCCAGTTCTTCTCGTGTTTTTTCATTTCTGATCTTTTCTCTTCTGCTTCTGCCTATTATTCTTCTTAGCCAGCCCATCTTTGCCACCAATAGTCTCCGTTCGTCTTCTTTTCTCAAGCACCAGCACTCTGATCCGTATAGTAATATCGGTTCTACTAAGGTATGATAGAGTTTCATCTTTGTTCTGATGGAGATGTTTCTTGCCTTCCACATTTTTCCCAGTTTTCCGAATGCTGTACACGCCAATCCAATTCTTCGTTTGATGACAATAATACATAGCAATAAAGTTAACAGCATGATAAAGTTAACAGCAGCTTTCCATAATACGATAAAGCCATATGCTTGTGTTCCAGCCATTAAGATGCAAACAGAACAGAAAGATTTATTTGCCCTCTATGTACTGCAAGTTGTTAATTAAGGAAAATGAGATACCTCACTGTTGGTGCACTGAGTGCCATCAGCCATGAAAACGTCAGACGGACATTGCTCACGAATTCCATCACAATACTCGCTCAAGTCACATTCGCCACTTGAAGGACGACACTCAGTTGTCACTGGCTTCAGCTGTCAAACAATTTGTCTTGATAACTGCTACTACATGCATTATCATAACAACTACTAATGGCAGTTACAACACTATTACTTATTTATGGAGCGGCATGATCAAAATGGCAACATACACTTTCACATTGACTCAATCATCTTTCAGGTCAAACACGTCTCTTTTACAGTATATGATGCCAAAATCTCTCAAAAACATCCTGATGCACGTCTATACTGATGATCTTCCTGTGAAAAACAGCTGATTCAGGTATGAATGGGATTTCAAATAACTGCCTGCAGCCTTAATAGAAAAGTCTATCGAGATATTTGTTTATTTCAGCACCAAGCCCTAGCGTGTGGAGATTGAAAACAGCCCTTCAGCAGTTAATCACAGCTTACTTGAGTACCTTTGCTAGAAGCAAGGTCTATGATGATAATCATTATTCAAGCAAGTACTCTAAGACAACACTTCCACAGTGTGTGCGTGTGTGTGTCTGTGGTTACACAAACATATATAATAAGAAAATAAATATATTCATTAAAATGAATTTAATTTTAAAAGCAAAATTTTCAACTCAGACCTGACAAATTGACTGGTCACAACAGGTACCCTGTGCACATGTTGCATTTGCCATGAGCTTACACGTTTCAGCATTGCAACAGTAATTCTTACAGTCCTGTAAACATTCAACACACAAAAATAATCACCAGTGCTTTGGAAAGACATGGTCTACTAAAATCACAGATGATCAATAGTGTACATTCACATACATTAATTTTACTAACTCATGCGTCATAAAACATCTTATAATAATGATAAGATGACAGGAGACCATGCAACTGCATCAGTAAATTCTGAACATCAAAACTCAGCCTTTAAATTGTCAGCTCAGTCATTTCTGTTTGCTTCACGATTCTATGATAAAGTAATACAAGTCACTCATTTACTCTGCAACTCTAACAAAAACGATAGTTCTGAGAGACTAGTTTTGTTAGATTTTGAGACTGAAGTACTAACAGTAATCCAACAAACAGCTGGAGGCATGAATAAACACACAAATGCCTCAGACTAAGATTTACTGAAACCTGCCCTGCAGAATAAAAGGAATAAACAAATATAAAATAAATAAATAAGAAATAAACAAATGGTCAATTTCAGAGTAATGATGTAATTCGATTCTAGGAAGCAGTGAAGGTTCACATATGCAACAATTCCACACCTGACGAGGCAAAACGAAAACAAGTCAGCCTTTCATTACACCAAGCTATAGAATTAACCCATATATATATATATATAATATATATATATATAATATTAGGTAGGTTAGATCAGGTTGCATCTCCTCTGTGCATATATATATATATATATATATATAGGTAGACTTGATCAGGCTGCATCTCCTCTGTGCAGTTCTACCCTGACCTACCACACCACAGAACTAACATATATTTAGGTAGATACGATTAGCACGCATTACCTCTGGGAGACCACAGTCACATTCTTCTCCCTCTTCGATGAACCCATTGCCACAGACTGTACCATTGTAGGTCAGCAGTGGAACATTGTGCAAACAGTAATCCATGCCGAGATGAAATGCGTCTGAAAGCTGTTGTTTCGAACATTCCGACCAGTGGATTGGAAGTTTCCGACCACTGAAAGATAGCAGTTTATTTAAACCTGTTCTAAATTCAGCCCTTCCTGGTATATGGGCTGGGCCCCTCGCACAATCTAGTTGGACTGCTACAGAGCAAATTCGTTAACAAACGGAAACACGCTCTCAGATCCACACATAAATCGAACACTGGTTACGAGGGTTGTAAGAAAATATCTCTTATACGTTAGTTAAGCTTACAGTAAATCTCAGGTATTACAGACACATTTGTGCATCTGTTGGCTTCTTCATCGTGGTCACTGTCATTTTCCCCCTCTAAACTGCTCTTGGCTAATTTATTGGTCTGAGGCAGGAATCAATGGTCCAAAGGCATCAATCATCACTGGCTCCAATTTAAGACACACCCTAGTAATACACCCCATCTTCAAGGTCATATGTATGCAGGTAACATGACTGCACATTTCATCCAGTCCCAGACCTCTCCCAACAATTCAGGCATGTAGCTCTAATAAATTCTTCAGAAGAAACATAGTAAAGGAATAAGATGTAAAGTATGCAAAAATGCAGGAAAGATGCTTTAAAAATATTTACACTAAATCTGTTTATGAACCAAAAATATGTTTAATTTTGTAGGAAAGAAACTGAACCTAAACTGAAAATGATTTTGTAGAAACGCTAATTTTTTCTATTACAACGCTTAGACTACCAGTTTTACAATTAGCCAAATTATCTCTTTCTAGAAAATGTTACTTAATTTACGACTGGTAACTGGTTTTCAAATGATCCTATAAATATTTATCGATATACACCAAGATTAAGGTCGCTGGGGTTGACGACTGCACACCCATCCAAAGACAACAACACCACGTATCAACTTACTGTATAAATATGGGACGGCATACTGCAAGTTTATATTCAAGAATGCTTTATTTGAAGGTTGGATTCTGACGAATTAAGATAAAAATTCATTTCGTCCCAAACTTTAAATCATTCTGAAACTGGCAAGTTACAAAGTAGCTTAAGCTAATCTTATTAGGAATAGAATTGGGAGTTTACCCACTGCTGGCAGCCATGATACAACGGTCATCTGCACATCGACACAGCTCGGTGTCGTGCAGAAGCCCTAAGTTATGACCAATCTGGTGAGCTAGAGTAGCAGCAACTGGACCAACAAGAGCGCTGTGATCCTACAACAATTTAAAATAAAAATTTCTTCATTCATCTGGTATTGCATAAACGGCTGTTCATAATTTTTTGAATTTCTAAATCATATAAATGGAGAATGAACTGATGTACGATAAAATTCCATGGCATTCAGGTAGACTCCAGTTCAAAATATTTTATAACATCTGCGGTGTGCAAGTGAATCAGAGGTCAAATTAAAATTGGAAGAAGATTATGAATGCATCAAGAATAAACAGAAGTGCAAAAAGAAAAAACAAAAAAATAAGAAAGAAGTTTCTTGTTAAACAAACGAGAAGGGCCGACTTCCAAATCTAGAGAGATTAGTTCTGATTTGGGTAAAATAAATTGAGTAATGACCAAATTACCGTTGTTACACCTCCTGAGTATCGCAGCGTACAGATAGTCATTACTGGGGCGCTGCCAAAAACACCATCACTAAAAAAGCGCCCCCTGTTGAAAAAACACATATATTAACAAAGCAATAAATAATTTAGTAAATAAGAAATGAAAAAAATTAAGTACATCACTTTGTTTCATCAGTTAAAGGTTCGAAGAACTTACAAATGAGTAACGAATAAACATTAGCAAAAAAGTGCAAGGAAAAGACAGAAGATGAGAATGGAGAAATTCTGAATTGACAAAGAAAGGACTAACTTCTAATTGACTCACGTGATGAGTTGAGCATTATCATTACGATGCTTGGGGCTGATGTAATAGCGACGATATTCAAGAAAGTTGCTCGCAGCCTTGTCTGCACTTGTTGCAACTTCTGCCTTGTCCCCTCGGACCCACACTTCCACTCCAACGAGTGACACGTAGATGTTCATAGGATGATAGAACTAGAAACCAGCCCAACAGTAAATCTTTAAAAACACCCTGTTAACCAGTTAGTCAGTAAACAGATAAAATTACACTAAACATACTGGCCCACAACAATCAAGCAATCAGTCAGCCAGACGGCCAGCCAATCATTCAGTTAATGAATCAAATCAAACCATATCATCCAGCTGCACATCTGCCATCTTGAACATATCTGGAGAAAAACAGATTCAAACATCTACATCTACCACTACTTGTAAGCAAGTATGCTACTTATGCTACTTCAACTTTTTCACCTCTTGCTAACTTGAAATCACTCTTGATCCCTATCATTATTTATGAATCTTACCTCATGCAGAACCTATCATTAACTTCTCACATTTATTAATTAATTATTATCTTCTATATCTCTAATTACTTTGATATCAATTCTTCTTCCTCAACTGCATTTCTTTTCATCAATTACTGAAACTAAGTGACAGGAGGTCACAACTTACTGAGCTCAGAATGTTCACAATATCTTTTGTTCTCCTAAAGACTTTTGTTGCATCACTTCGAAGAGAAGCATACTGGATAAAACAACCATAACAACAGTTTAAAAGCTTAAATTATTCTCATATTGGATTCATGTTTATTGCACAGATATAAATGGACACTTGCAAAGTAAAATTCCTTACTGTAGCTTTAGTTAAAGCGGCCCCAAGTCAAACATTATAATTATATGCAACATTACATTACATTATTATAGCACCACTTGAAGTAGGTAGAGCCTGTTTTAGAAGGACAAATCCCAATATCCTGGACATGGGGCCAGTGCATCACAGGACTTGCCATTTACTTTCCAGCTTAAGTCAGTACCAAATTAAACTGCTCGTTTTGATAGTAAATTTAAATAATCCAAAAGTCTGATCCAATGAAGACGACATCAGCAGAAGTAATTTCAAGACGTAAGTCAATAAATAAGCCAGCACGTGAGAAAGATTCAGAAAACTTGCCCCAAACCTGTGTATAATCATTTGCCACATACAGCTCTACGACTTTGGTCGTGTTGTCCTGTGACCATCCAGCAGAATTCTTCTTCTAGAAAGCAAAACATAACACAGTGTAATAAGTATAAAGAATTAGTAACTATTGTCAATAACCATATTTTCACACATATAAGCCACATATGGATATAACCCACACATGCATATAACCTGCGGAAATTAAGAAAATGCATAAGAAGCTTGGTATACCCCGCACACACATAAACCCAGCAGGCCCACATATGCCATACAGGAATAGCCTGCAAGCATTAACCCACATTTTAAAATGTCTGAACCAATTCATGCAATTTTGTTTACTACATTCTCATTAAAATGAATAGAAAGGTGGCTTTTTCAACCTTCCTTACAGTAAAATAACAATTTGTCTAAGCGTATACTCTACTTGCTTCAGGTTACAAAAAGAAAGTCTCTAGAAATTAAACTGCATTAGGTGCAGTCACAGGTGCATTATATGGCACACTAGTGTCTGCACTTGATGAAAAAGCTTAGCCAATGACACATCAGATACCTTTTCGATGGCATCATCCAGGGCCCTCCAAACCCGTCCATGCAAGCTTCTTCCTTTAGGACCTACACATCAGTTGCCAAGTTGCACATATCAAACCTGTATGAGAACATTTTAGATGCAAACTGCTTCTGGCAAAATAAAGTAAATTTGCACACTGAAAAACTGCACTTGGGACTCGGATGGTTGCGCTCCATGTGAGCGTAAGAGCACACCAGTGGTGACTTTTCCAGTTATATGAGCAATATCTGATTACGCAAGAATGTGGTGTTCTCAATGAACATTAACACCACTGAGGTTAGCGAGCAGAGTGCTTTTGTCAGATTCTAAAGAGATACATTAACTACACAACAAGACATCTGCACAGTGTCTTAGTACTCAATCAAGGATGCAATGCTACAACAGAGGCTTGCCATCACAGCCTCTGTTATATTTAGCAAAAGTACTACTACCAGAATGCTTTGCAAAGTAGCATAGCAGACAGCCTGGCCTCAGGCACCTATGGCAAACCTTGCAGCTCATAATACACAAGTTGTCATTTAAAACCATCAGCCAATGGTAGATGAAAGCCAAGCAAGCACAGTACCCTCTGCAAATCAGGTCACGCAGTTCTAGTAACGTCAGAGGGAAAGATAAATCAGATCTGCTGGAGGAAGGAAGAACCTGGTTATCCTCCCTTATCCTCTAATTCATTCCACACACTGACTTCATCTGCTACAGCAAGATAAAACCTGCCCATCAGATGAATCGGATATATCCACCAAAGACCCTGTGGGCGCCATGGTCTCAGTGGCACGTAATTATCTCACTTTGCCAAGGACAAAGTCCACACAAGACCTAAATCATTCCATTCCTCACTGTAATGATAATACTCTCTAGACAAGATGGCAAAATCTGGTAAACAATTTCCACTGTCAATCTGGATGTGAAAAGCACCTGACCTCAGTTCAAGCTAAAAATACCCAGTAGACCAAAAATATCAACCCAAAACCTACAGTACACCATAGATTCCCAATCCTTATCAGTGTCACAAATATAATTAATCTACACAAATCTGCATAATTTGCCAGAAAGATCAGATAAAAGTTCTGCTGCCTTACCACAAGTAAGACTGGGTCCCTTGTAATCTGAGTCACGGAATACGTAATGTCTTCCAGAAGGACTCCATTCCCAAGGCTCCAAGTGGAACCCATCTTCTCTTACCCAAACGTAACCCCTGGAAAACCACTCAAAATTCACTCTAAAGATCCTAGAATTCAGTTTAAAAAACAAAATGTTTGCAACACAAATTCATCCCAAGATATATTCCATTTACTGAGTTTCAGCAAAAAGGCAACTTAAAAATGGTACAGAAAATTTGTGTCTTCCTGTGTATATCCATTCTGCTCAGCTGCTTAAGTCATTTTCAAGACTTACCTTTTCAAACTGCTTATCCACCGCATGCCTCTCTGTCTAAAGGACTGACCTTCTGGATACTGACCTGGTTATGGCTTGGCTTTGGTGTGCCATCGGCTGATGCCTTGTGCATTAGATACCAGCGCAACAGAAGTTACTAATTACAATTGAACAGCATTCTCTAATGATGCTAATCAGATTTAACCACTGCACCAAATCCCTGCTCAATATCATCAACAACAATCCTGCATAAGATTTTAAGTTTGTAAGATGTTACTGTCTCACTACAACAATTTTAACACTTCTAGTGCTGCGAATTAGATGATGCAAAAGGTGTGGAAGTCATCCAGCAAAATCAGATAAGAAACTGACCTTAGCCCATTGCACGTACTGACTGCAGCCCTTGACTGTGGTTGGCCAACCACATGGCCACTGTAGTAACAGTGCGATTCATTCTAAGAAAGCAGACACAATGAATCAACCATATCCAGATGACTTGCACAGGTATTTTGCTCCAGTACAGACATCCCAAGCTTCCAGAGGCAACACTGCCTGGTCTACGCTTATTTTCGTTGATGGACTTTTCAAATAAATCTACCCGTAATGATGCAAAACACATGCATCAAATGAATACAGGACTACATCAAGTTACTGCAGCAGTAACTTTTTTATGTATCAGCTTGATGACTGATAATAATATATCACGAAAACTCCTGATGACTGACTGATAATAAGATAATGATGCCCAACATGGTGCAACTGAAAAAAAATTAAATACTGCCTAAAAAAAATTAAATACTGCCTCATCCTTCATACCTGAGCACTATGATACAATTCGTCTTCATCCTTCACACTCTTTAGCGTGAGATTGGGACTGATCAAATACCTAGTTTCAACAGAAAACCACAGACAGCAGCAGCATCAGCAGCAGCTTTACTTTATACTGAAATCCTCAATATCCATTCCGTTACCTATTAATACACTAATGTATTAATTTATTCTGTAATTATGATCCAATCAAGTGCTACTGGAAAAGGCACATAAATCATAATCAGAAATTGTGGCCTCACTATTTCATGTCACATCTAGACAACACAATGCAATCAGGATTTCATAGTTCTAAATAACCGCCTGGTTATAAACACATTCACAGCAGCCTATATCCAGATGCTACCCATTGTGGCCCCACTTTAATTCATCACTAACTTTATGATAACTGACTCAATTCAGTAAATCTCAACAAAGCCCATGGCAATCAACCAGCCGTGTAGACACTCAAATGGTTTCATTATCATCTCCTCTAAAGTGTTGCCACTTCCACAACACTGCTGCCGGCTGTCTCTATTCTGGGCACATCTGCAGGCCATGCGTAATCCAAAATTCAGCATACACAGGTCGGACTCCACTATTCTTGCCCATGTTTGACGAATGCATCCAGATAAGTTGCCCCAACCTCTTGGGGGGGGGGGGGCACATATCTTAGCTGGTAGAGCTTTGGCATGTTCTTGTTTGCTGTCACAACCCATCTCCAACAATGGGATGTGCATTGTGTTGACAGACCTTTGTACTGCTGATGTGGGCCACATAGAGAACGTGTAGAATTCTCCTCAGGTACCACTGTTTACAGACATCTAGCTCTGCTTACAGGTCCTTTAGTTTGTGTCCAAGTCTTGGCGCCATACAGGACAGGCAGTATGTATGCCTGACAAAAGGCTGAGTCTCCAGATTCCTCATTGCTGATTCCAGTGACAACCGTCATAGGGTGCCAAACCTCACATACGTTATCACCATCAGCCTCAACATGAGCACAAAGCTAGGAGCATAAGGACCAGCTCCATCACGTTTCCTGTTACCTGTACATGAACCATTGTTGGCCATGGGTTCACTGTTATCTGGATTTTTTGCCTTAGCCCAGTGAATTATAGTCCAAATTCATGTGCCCCTAGTTCCATTATCTCCAAGGACAGAGCAGGATCTCTAGGATTTTGGAAACAAGGGCCTCATTATCAGTATAGTCCAGCTCAGTATACCATTCCAATCCAACACAAGCACCTGGGTGCCCCTGTCCAACTGTCTCATCCATGATCTTACCCATAGGGCATAGGAACAGGTCTGGCACCATTCTGCACCCCTGTTGCATTCCTCTAGCCACCCTGAACCATTCTGATGTTACACCATCAATAAGAACCACTCATTGTGTTGTGGTCATATACAATTTCATCATCAAGCCAAGCCGACTATCTTCTCCAGTATTCCATGGGATATTAACAGCCTCCAGATGTCACCACGGTCCACAGAGTCAAATGCTTATTTCTTCTGTTTTTATGTCTGAAACTCATAATAGCAAATACAATACTCTGCCCTCAGACTGACACTGGCAATCCACAGTGGCTGTCCAAATTCTCATCTAATCGGAATCAGACTGTTCTGGGTGAAAATGCGATCAACTGTTGATCTACCAGAAGTGAATCCCCTCTGCTCTCTACGTCTCAACTGGAGCAGGTGTCTCCTAACCATCAACAGGAAAAGACCAGCAAAGACCCTGACGGCCACTGACAGCAGGGAAATGTTGCAATAACAGCAGGGAAATGTATTCATTGGATTGGACATAGCAATGTCCAGCAATACTGAATATTTCTGTAGTTGGAGTGAGTGTTGCCTTTCAACTGTTTGTTTTACTTGTCTTCTGCCAGGGCTCATTATTCTGACCTCCATCAGAAACGATTACACAAAGCTGTCTCGCAGTAGGCAACACGAGGTGTTCTTTGACACAGTTATGTCCATAACAATCTAGCCACACTGGTGCCAGCTGAAAGCAGACATTATTTCAAAGATTATGATATCTAAATCAACAAGCAACAGACGATTGTAAAACCATCTGCAATTGAGCACCATGCCTGCAAGCTCCCAATCTGGATAATCACATACAGGTTTGCAAGCAAAGCATTCATAGCTAAACTGAGATCAAAAAGTTCATATGTACTCTCTTTTGTACCCAGTATAGCATAAAAACCCAAGTTTCCATGTCTGACAGGACAACACCTGTCAACAGGGTAGCTAATTGTTCAGCATCTGGACTCTTTCACTTCAAAAATATAAATTTTTATGTCTAAACCAGACATTTGATGGACCCCCCCCCCAGTGCTCAGTAGTTTTAACTACCCAGACCAAAGAGCTGACTGCTGCTCGTTGCTTTTGAAATTATTTGTATGTTAGCCTGAAGTGTACAATGACTTCATAATAGCAGCAAGAAAAGCCAACAAGCTCCCTTAAGTGGATACAATGATATGGATACCATATCAGTACAGAATACTACTTTAACAATTCACTCATGGAAAGTTTTCATTTGCTGATTTTCTCATTTATAAGCATAAAGTGTTAGTCACCATCTGTTCCCATTTAAATTTTAGTTTTCTCTAATCAAGTATAAAAGATAGCACATGCCCAAAATGACAGCATGATCTGTTATCCAGTTTGAATAATAATGATATTCATATCTAAAATATAAGCTTATCTCTCAAGCCCTAGAAATAAGAGAAATAAATGTTTATTAAGAGCCCAATGCTGTCACAACTCAACATGTGTTAAATATCAACAAATTATAACTTTTCTGTGGATCACGAACCCCACCTGCCTAAGCCATGCGCTTCAAACAAACCCAAACTAATTTGCTTTTTTCAATAGCCTCAACCCTGCTCATTTCTCAATGAATTATTCATACTTAGTCCTTCCTGTTCAGCTGCGTTGCACATGGGGCAACAGAGCTTTTCCCTTCATCTCAGTCAATTTCCAGTCTTCCTGCTTTATCCCACAACATCCCTAATTATTCACTATGTACACTGTTTTATTCATTAAGTTTTAAAAACCGTTAAGCACTGCATCAATGGAAAACCTCTTAATCAATCTGTGTATTTTTATAAGTGTGGTAATTATTATTATTATAATTACCTATTATTATCACTATTATTTATTGTTTATTTAATACCATTGTCTAATGGGTAAGCCTTAAGCCACATGAAAGCCCCAGGCAACTGTTTGTGAAGATCTTCATCAAGAACCCTACACAGTGACCATCTCAGAGGAGGTCGTACCCTCTTGTGCATATTTAGGTGTATTACGAGGCAACTCTAACACCAATCGGCTACCACATCCCACAGTCATGACAGGCAAGACAGTCAACTACTAGAATCATAGTTTTGGCTTTCTGCTAGCCAACAAAAAAAGACTTTACTTGGGTAGTAGTGCACTAAAAAGTGCAAACAGCAAATCTGTCTTTTCCTCACTAATATCCTTTGCAGACTTCAGAAATGCCAACAGTCTTAAAATCCAACCTTCTATTAGCAACACATTTCAGAAGTGCTATCTGAAACTAACAGGGCGTTGCCAACATCAGCTCCAATCAGATTCATCAGCTGCAGCCAGTACATTTAAAGGAGAAAGACATCAAGACGTAGGCACAGAAAGAACAAACAATGTTCGTGCCACAAGATCCTAAAGAAAAACATCTGGACCTACTTGTTTAGGATCAGCTGGAGGGTAAAGAACTGATGAAATGCAGAAAACTCCACAAAAATATCACCTGGAAGTATGGCACCCTGTCATAACAAACAAGCGGCACTTGTTTAGTGTACATTTACACCATTCGCATTTACACTGCTTCCCAGCACAACAAATCCCTACACTGTTCAGCATATATTTACACCACTCTGTCCCTATACACAACACATGCCTATACAGCTGAGCATACATTTACACCACTGCTTTCTTACATTACACTTACGTACACATTCTTATGTAAGAAAATGTGCAAACAATGCATATTATTTCATAGCCATTACACACAAAATATTCACACAAATATGTACGACTTATGTATGATTTAATGCCAATCTCGCATTGCTCAATCTCACAGCAGGGTAGAAAAAGTTACATGTACCTAAATTACTGTTCCAGTGAAGCTCAGTGGAAAAATCTGGAGGAAATTAGTTGGCTAAAGCTAGTTCAGTGTGGAGAAAACTGTTGCCACATATATTTGTCTGCCACATAGGCTCAAACAAAGTGTCTAATACCCACTGTCACCTCAACTGTTGACATAATCGACTGATCGAATCAATCTTCTATCATTCTACATACATATACCAATACTATAGTATGTATGCATGTTTCTGAATATTTTTATATTGCCAAGTGTCACCAATTCAGTCATTATAGACAGTCTTTTTTCTAACCCAAGACTACAGTATAACTGCAACTTTAAGAAATTTATGCAAACAGATAAGCATCATTCACATTTCATACATTAAGTTGATAGAAACTTGATACAGAGTCTAAACAGCAAACATAATACTTTTAACTAACATATTGCACACTGTGCATTTCAAACTGTCAGCATCAATCACAGGCTTTTCAAAACATAAAGCATACTGAGTTTTACTGACATTACTTGATGAAATTGGAATATATTTTCAGGGTTGTTAATAATACTGCAATATTACAATGACACCAGTAATGTTGTAAAAACCTACAACGAAGTAGTCAGCACTAGCAGTAGCAATACTCCAACTAAACCCCACTGGATATTCTTAAGCCTCAGTAACGATGACAACGATGAAGATTACAAGGAAGAAAAATGAATGAAGACGATAATAATGACAAGATCAAAGATGCACTGTTGCAATGTCAGCGACAGTGAAACTAAGTTGCACAGAGTGCATAATCTTTATGTGGTACCACTGCTGCCGCCGCTGCTGCCACTATCACCACCAATACCATTTCTTGATGCCAGCCATCTGTCCTGTTTGGATGTGTAAACGAATGACCTCCATTATTTTCAGTTGTCTGTCACATCTATGCTTTCCTCACATTCAGCCCATGTTTTGTTATGTCTCTCTTTGTCATACTGTCTATCCATTGCGGTCGGTCTCTGTCCTCCTCCGCTTCCCTTTCTTTCAAATCATGCAAGCAGTTGGATCTAAACAAGAAGTATTCTTTCAACTGGATCAAACCATCAGATTAGCATCTTTGTTGAACAGCTTTATCGTGTAGGGTTGTTCTCATATCGATTAGTCATGCCATATTCTTATTTCGTTTCCAGTGTTTTTACAGTCTTCAGATTTCTTTAGTTTTCAAAATCTGCTCTATGCATTCATTACTTATCCTGTTTTCTTAATATCAAGCATTCAGACAAAATAGAAAGACATGTATCATCAAACAGTACTGTTTTGCCTTTGTTTTCTTCTACTTATCTACTTAGTTTTTAAATACTTGTGAAGTCTGTCTAATCTTGGCCTCAGTTTCATATTTTTTTGTGTTTTCGTGTCTGAACTTCATAATAGCAAATACAATACTCTTCGTAAACAGACGAACTTTGCAACCTGTTCAATATCCTTGACTGTCGTGTACAACTGAATACTGTACACGTACAGCATATTTACACATGAAAACCTATCTTAAATGTAATGTATAAACACAAGTCCATATCCGGTTGGTATTTGACACCAGATGATCAGACCAGTTTAACTAACTGTGCCAAACAGATCAATCACAATTAAGACCCATTTATTGCAGGAGGTGAGACTCTATTCAAGCCCTATCAAGGGTCTATTAAACCTATCTTATCCAACTCCACAAAGGCACAGTTCAGGGGTCATTGCAAGGGTCATCCAGGGCATAATTTGATACTGATCAGGTCATCCTGTGACTGTTTCCTTTGGTACAAAAGCCAGCAATGGTTCCATTCATTTAGGGGCATTTATTTAGCTGCACAAGAGCCCAAGGGAGCACTGGCTAAGAAACTATTAGGGGGCTGTGCCTATAATATTGCAGTTGGCCTGAAAACGGCCTGTGGCTAGTGAGTCACAGTTTAACACAGCTATGCACAGAAAGATATTAATGGACACCACCCAGGGACTATCTGTACCATTTCCATAGCTAACCAATCACTAACCCCCTTCACCAGCAGTCCATAACTCACCACAGAAATGGCACCACATATAACCAGGATGCAGCAGCTGCTGCTGCTGATTATGATGAAGATGATGATGACATTAATGATCAATAATGATTACTTCACAATTAAGAAACCAAATTATTTTCATCATTTACCTGTTAGACTAAAGTTTTTAAACCAAATGCATGTATTACAACATTTATTACAAGCAAAATTATAATTATTAACATTCATCTTCTAAAAATTACCCCTTTTTTAGTTTTGTGCCAGTATCAACCCACATCATTCAGTTTGGTTAATGAACCACACAGCAATTCGTAGTTATTTGTTGACCTCAAAAGGATGATGATGCTGAATTGTCCCAGACAGTCTGGTTTTCCACGGATGGTCACTCATCCAAGTACTAACAAGACTCAACGTTGAATGACTTCATTGTGCTAGTCAGCATTGTGGTGGTCAACAGTAATCTCATAATAACTGTCTAGAATTTAAAGTTTAAAGTTCTTAGATAAATCACTTTTAAATTCAGTCCAGTGATTACTGAAGGGCTCTGATCTCTGAGAGATAAATCTGAAATCAATTAATGATAAAGATGAATGTCTCAATTGAAAAATAACTCTTACTAGTTTGAAAAAATAACAGAATGAAATCAAACTAAACCAAATACATAGTAGGACAGTAATTATAACAGGGAGATTACCTAAACAAGAAAACCAGAACATAAGATTCAACGAAAGCAACTTAACGGCAAATAATCAGCAAAATGGAGGAAAATTTATCTGAAAGAATAAAAGCCAGAAAAGACATCAAAATCATTCAAATATGGAAAATAAAACTGAATCAAACCGGTGCAAAACAAAATGACATTCGTACCATTTTAAAATGAAAACAACCAACAATCAGAATGATCAAGCAAACATAAAATCAAGCAATTCTTCAGAAAATTACAACCACATCTCCAGATATGAAAATTATCTTCCAAAATCTAAACCACAACTAGTCAGAAACAGACATTCATGTAAACATATAAGTCACCAATGCCTGCCAAATGTTAGTCTGCCAGTCTCTTCCTCTCTCCATCTATCAATCCAATCATACCTTGGCCTATATAGACTGACCACATGACACATATTGTGGACAGTGTCATCTATGTTGTCATCTATGTTGTCATCTATGTTGTCATCTATGTTGTCATCTATGTTGTCATCTATGTTGTCATCTATGTTGTTATAAGATTAATTCTTCTTCTATCTACCTTGGGGTGTCTGTGTCACAAATTCAGCCAAGCAGTACCAATTATTTCATGCTTCTACTGTGTTGGCCACAACTCACACCACGACACAGGAAATAGTTCTACATTAGCATCAGACTAATTCCACTTTATGCTCCATTTTCAGCTACAGCTTGACAATGTCCATACCAAACTCCTACGCATATTCATAATAATTGTAGCCCACCAGTTTTGTTTCACACTCAGCCAACATAGGCCACAGGTTCAGCAGTCTCTGTTTGGCTGGCTGCATAAAAATGAGACACTAGCCCGGATCAAAACAAGAGTAAGTCAACGGCTGCTCTGCTGCTCCTGCAGAGGAGTTAACGGCAGACAAGGATTCCAGGTTTTCCAAGCATAGATCTAACAGATCGTTAACAGACAGGGCCAGATATTGGAGCAGACGGTTGCATTTTATTTGCACTAGAGCAAGATGCAGAATTATTCCTGATTATTCATAGCCTATCCAGACTAAGAATAAAGTAACCAACTGTGAGTCACTGATAGTGTCTAAAATAACTGCATTGTAAATGAGAAAAAATACACCATCTGAATACTCAAGTAACTGTTTTATTGCTCTATTCCCATTCCGAGTGTCATTTAAAACCAAAGTCCATAAGTCAGGGTAGCAATTCTGTAAAGTAGAACAATGCTAATACAAAAGAAACGGGAGAAAAATTAGAAAAAAACAATAACTATCATGCAGCAAAATGTTTGTAATATTTACCAGAAGTGATCTCTATAAAATGAGAACCAAACAAGAGAAATTTTGAATATGAACCTATTTTTACAATTCAATATTATACTTTAGAAAACCACCAACAAACATGCTTACACCTAGTTATGCACAGATACACCCAGCTATGTAGCCATAATTATCTGGGTCAATTGCCATTTGTTCCCTTAAAAGTTTTGGGTAAAGACAACAGACCAAATCTGTTGTTTTCATCAATTACTGTTTTGCTTTTTAACAGTTTTGGTAAAGATATTAGACCAACTTTTTATAAGATCAAATGTAGTCATTTCTTTGTGAAATTTTTAGTAATGTTAAATCAATTTTTTTTATCAGGTATATTGCTATTAGGCTTCTTAGAAAATTTAACTGAGGACATTAAGATCAAATTTGTCTCTGTGTGGGCCAATTTAAGTTCATATTCTTGAAAAATTGTTAAGTAAGGGTTAGGGCATTAGTGCAAATTCATGGCCTGATCAGGACTTGCTTTGCTTGGCATTAAGCCTTGACAGTTATTCAACTTTAGGGCCACAAGAGAAAACAATAAAAACCTGATGAAATTAAATATTTAGTGCTCAACATGAAGTACTACAGTAATTCAGCATTCACTCTAGCATTTTTAAACAATAAATTACTGTAAAAATGTTTTAAAAAAACTGATTGCCCTTATTTTCATATATTGCCTTTGGGGTACAGCAGTCTCTTCGATACAAGTATACATGTATCAATGAAAGCCACCAGAGAGACAGCTGGAAAGGCAATCAGTTAAATGAACTATCAACTTTTTTCTAAAATGTCAGGATCTGTCTCTAGCTGAGTATGGCTGAAACACTATTAAACCAGGTGTAAGGGTGTTTTAAATTTAATTCAGTTTGGTATGCACTATACACAAAGGATTCTCTGGCTTCTAGATTTATAAAACACTTGAGTTAAGCATTCATTTCTAAACTGCTCTATGCATGATATGTTAACACATTATGTAAGGTACTAGCTCATTCATCACAAGATGCTACCAATATGGAACAATTTTATGCAGAAAATCACTACAGACAGTGATTTATAAACATGAGAGACAGTGACCAATAAACCCAGGAAAGATTAACTTCAATATCAGAGCAACAGCATTACCAAAAGGATAAGCATTTGGATTCTCATTGCTCATTTACAGACCGCTAAAGGATGGAGGGTAGAGCAGGCATAATGTGGGGATAGTATACTCACCCGAGAACTAACTGAGCTCAATTTTGCTTAACCTCATGCACCAGCTAGAGTCCTACGAAACAAAATGATGTGGCCATATTGATACAGAAGCGCTAGTTCTCGGTATCTGCATTAATACTGAGAAGCGGCATAATTCATCGGAACGTGGTTCATTTCCACAGAGGCATTAAAGTTCTGAGCAAATATACCAACAGTGCTCTGATGCAAGCAAGCACAGAAGCAGTGGCACAATTATTCTGAGCACATCAGTTATCAGACTACGCACAAAGTAAACACATTTCTGGTGGCCATGGGTAACCCCACCACCCAATTATACTGCTGGTGCCCAAGGGTAAACCCAGAACCCTTTGGGCAACAACTGAATCAGTAATAATTGATTACCTCAGCAGCTGTTATGTTGAGAGTTAGATTTCTGTTGTAGATTCGCGGAACAGTAACATCATATCCACGAAACTCTGGCAAGGCACTGCCCTTTGTTGAGCTCTGTGGATATCCTTTACAAGAAAACATCAGAAATGCAACTGTAAATTGAAAAATCACAGTCCACAGCTTCCAAATCAAATTACATGCTTTTATGCAATGCAGAATAACTGAAAATACTACAGAATCACAAACGGAGATGCACCAGCAAAGCAGATAAGAAAATGCAGAAATCCATATAAACTAGGGAAACACAAAAATCAAATTATAAAAACTGTAACAGTTTTCTGACTAATATCAAACATCTCAAATTAGTTCTCAAAGCTAGATTACACCAAAGACTAAACTTTCTGCCTTGAACCACAAAGTTAGTAGCTGCTAGAAACATGCAGTAATTGACACTTTTATTCTTAAACAGTAAGAAATTAATACATTTTAAAGTCCTGGCAAGTGTACCTAGCAGAGGGTTTATAGGCAGTGGCCATTAATTAAAACCAATGTCTACTAATAGCAGACATTAATGCAGCCAGAACACTACTAAACTACCCATGTCAAAGTATATTCACGGTAGCCTTCTGCCACACAATTCTGTGAAATTACTACAACTGATCACATTAGCAGACATTAGCTCAAAATTTGAACTGGCCACACAACATGCACAAAACACTAGAACACATAATCCCTGTCGCTTGGTTTCAGACTGACCTTACCCTTAATTAACTATTCACTAACTGGGCCATCCGCTGACTACGAGATGGTTTTACAATCTCAACTTAAGAGTTAGCTGGTTCTGCAAGCATAGCCAGCTTAGACTGCCTTCTGTGTCACCAGACTGACCTCATGGAATTTACCAGATTGTGGATGGGCACTGGTGCACTAACTGCCGATGTTTTGCACATTACTATAATAGCACTACAGTAATTTCATGGTTATTTAAAGTAAGCTGTGGTGTCCCTGTTAAAAACTCTAATTTTTCGACCTTTGTGTTTCTGAATTTGTGACTTTCACATTTACGTCTAATATTTCTATATTTTTTTCTTAAACTGCTTAATATATTGCATTACATGAACATCACAAAATCGCTGGAAACACCTTTCATCCAAAATTGATTCTTTTTTGATTTATATGCTCTTTTTGCAAGTTGTGTTGTTTAGTGATTTCAGGCGAATTTATGAACATTTACATCACTCTCCACATTCGAAGTTACAGCTACAATAATTTATAATCATTTCTTTCGAGGGCAAATACGAAAAGTCGGAAAATGGAAAAAAGAAAATGCTTCTGCCGCTAGGTTTACCGAGGTGCCCATCAGGTAAAATTTGATGAGATTCGGTAATAGTTCCCAAAGCCGGATCCGTACCTCGCCAACTCATCAGAAACCAACAATTAAATGTTTCATTATAGAAACATTCAGAAAGAAATTTACGCAAACGACTAAACAGTTCATTCATCCACAGGAAAACTCACCGCTGACTGCGCAGCCGAACAAGGCTGAACACGCGAGCAGACAGACTGCAAAGATCGTCGCCTGACATAACTTCGTGTAAAATGCAACAGAGTCCAGCATTGAAAGAGGCTGCATTTTATGAAATAATCCAATTAGAATGTCTTGCACATAAAAATTCTCGTTCAAACTCCACGAATAAACCCCAAACCAAACCCACACATCGCCATCTACTCTTCTCTCTCTGCAAGGCTAGGTCGCCAAGATATCTATCCGTAGAATTCAAGAGCAGGTCAGGTTATGTAGCGCTTTAATTTAGTTTCTGGAAATTCGTAGGTTATAGTTATCGTAAACTCGAGATTTCTACGGAAGCTATATCTCCGGCCCAGCTTATTTGCAGGCGATCACGCAAAACAAAATCGATAGGCAACAAGGGTTCGGTTCCAGAACAAGATCCAAGAGTCAGACAGGCAGACAGTCATAAGGCTGGGGTTTTCGGAATTGGAATTGAAATACTGTTTCACGTGAAAGGGATGTTACAGCTACCTGTATATACTATTTGACTTATTATTGTTTTATTGTTTACACAGACAACTGGGATATAACTAAATCCCTGCACACGAAAGCATGTCCTATCATGATAGACTATTGGCGGCGATATGTGGGCTGGATCTCAAATGCAAAATGTAAATGCCAACGGTTTCCTGTAGCGACCTTATGACCTCGACCCCGTTCGTTTTTCGATTAATTTATCGGGTGAGATCCTTCACCACCGATACCTATTTGAATGGGTGCCACGCCATAATCGCCATTTAAGGTCTCCGTGTACAGACCGTAGATCCACGTGTGTCCCATGCTCTCGATCCACTCACAGGTCCTACACAGGCACATAAAAGCCATAGATATGCCCCTCCTCTTCTATGTCAGCGATTTCTGGTCGATAAAGTCCAATTTAAACTCAATCAATCACCTCAGCCGTGTAGGCTACGTTAGTTCCTGCAGCCTATGGCGACAGTACAAGAAATCCCCCCAGTCATGTAAGGCCCGTATTTACTGGGCCCGCATTGTGCCACTGATGTCAGCTGGTGTCAGCTATAGGCCGAACGGGTGCCTAATGAAGGGTTGGGTTTATAGAACACCCGCACTGCTTGCAATTCCTGAATATCTCCCTATTGCCAATGCGCCATGATCGAAGGACATTTCGGCAAATACTTCTTGCAATTCCTACATTATCTGTCAACCACAAAGTATTTACCGAAATGTCCTGCGACCATGGCGCATTGGCAATAGAAAGGAGGAGGTATAGGCCAGAAGGGTGATGAGACCCAGCAGAAATACCCCTCCCCTTCGTCGAGTTTCTCAGTCTTGGTTTCTGGAGATTCGTAGGTAATCGTAATCGTCTGTTTCCCTTTACTGACAAACGACAGACTATACGCATGTTGGGACAACAGATTGGCTTTTAACATTCGACCAATTTTCAAATTTTAGCTATGTCAGTAACCAAACTGATAAATCAATACCGTAAGGCGTCAGAGTTGACAACAGATGGGCTATCCGATCTGAAGCCACCACTCCATCTAACGACTAATTATGTATTGTATTGGTAATCTTATGTAGCGCCTCTTTCAGAACAAACTAGGTCTATTCAGGTAGGTTGTCGAAATACATCCTTAGGCCTACGAAATAGATTCTTAGGCCTACGTCCCCAAAACTCTCAAGTGCAATGTAAGTGAAGCGAGTAACCTATTTTAAGTTCTATTCCTGGCATTCCATTTCATCTACGCCTAGCAAAACAATCCTCAGATCTTGACGATATTAAACGGAGATCAGTGAACCGATGAAATGTTCACTTGACCAAGATTATCTCGCGTAGGAAAAGTTGCAGGGCCTAACTGGATCCCGAGATAATCTGACCCTGAACATTTTCCAATGAATTCATTGGGTGAGATATCCTTCTACGCGTAGTCGTGGAGCAATTGTCTATAGACTAATTTCGAGGAAGTTTGGGTGCGCATTTTGTGTGTTTTGCTGTGTTGTAATTGCTACTAAATGGGTAGCACATCAGTTCTTAAGAAAAAGACTTACCTGAGAGTCTGTCTGTCTGTCTGTCTGTCTGTCTGTCTGCATGCATTCATGCATGCATGTATGTTCGTATGTATGTATGTACGTATGTATGTATGTATGTATGTATGTAGGAATGTATGTATGTGTGTATGTATGTATGTATGTATGTATGTATGTATGTATGTATGTATGTATGTATGTCTAGATGCCTGTATCTCTGTGTTTGTCCGCCTGTCTGTGTGACCGTCTGTTTCTGTTTCTGGCATCCTGTCAGCTAAGCTTGTGTATATAATTGATGTCTTTGGCAGAAGCGCCGATAACAGCGGCTGCGACGATGGCCCAGAGAAGAACCAGCAGCCTTTGTCATCAGTTTCTTTGTGTCTCAGAGTTCTTGCTTACAGACTGTTGGTGGATTAGAAATGCACTTAGAATATGAAACCCGATGTACAGAAAACCTTAGAAGCGTTGATAGTCAGAATGCATTTCAAGTGACTTTCCCTAAGCTAGATCTTTGGGAAAACTTTAGCGACAATAATTTCAACAATATGTTATTTAGTCTTCCGATTAACTGAATGTAGGCATAATAGCAGAATTGTATTCAAAAGACAATCTTCTACTGACAATCGTATAGGCCTACGCTTGTGCCAAAACTAAGTTCAGAAAGTCTTTCAATGGCAAAACTTCTGCAGGCTGATTCACAACGTCTCAAGCCAACTGAACGCATGGTGACTTCAACCATTGGCCCAGCGCCACGATTTCTTCATACGTCTTCGATCAATGGTGGTGATGCAAAAATATTGATCTGTAGGTTAAGCAGTTCAACACCGTTAGTCAACGATGCTGAAACAAAAATCTAATTCAATCGGCTTTTGTGAAATATAAAATGTAAATGCTTTGTGTCGGAATTTCACTAGTTTATGTTGCTTCGAGGCGAATTATATGAACAGCAGATTACACAAATGAGAGAGAAACTATACTCGATTAACGTAGCTTTCTCGTTTGCTGCGCATTCGCCATAGTTTAGACAAATGTCCTTTGAAACTCTGAAGCATTAGACTTGTTCATAAGAAGCTGGTCTCTGTAAACTGCAATCGTCATTAATGATAGCTGCAGGTCGTTCATCAACGATGAATCAGCGATGAATCAGTGATGAATCAGCGATGAATCAGCGATGAATCAGCGATGAATCCGTGATGAATCATCAATGAATCATTGCACAATGCACTTCTCTGTTGCGTCTGTCATGGATGCCGCCATCTTGCCAGGCAAATCGGAAACCCTCGACGACAAATCGCTGAAGCTTCTCGGAAATCCAGACTCTACAGATGGATCACAAGAATGCGCCAACTTTAAAGTTAAAAAGGTAAAAGTAACATTAACACACCTGCTTAAGTGCCTCAATGGAAACATAATTATGAGAAGCGTGGTCCAGCGGTTTAAGGGATCTTTGGGAGTGAGTTACATAGCGCTCAGATAGAGCTTAAATAAATAAATAAATAATAAACAGAATTTAAAACAGTAAACAAATGTGCACATAACTTTATAAATATAATATAAAACTATATTAAGTAGGCCTAAATGATACATGATATGATTGAAAAATATACACGAACGAGGCATCATTTAAGAAATAGATTATACGGTCCCCATATAAAAATAAGTCAACGCATAGGGCGAATAAAACTAGGCCAACTGATTTTATCGAAGCGATACAGTTCAGGTCTTTTAAATGTTCCGTTGAAAGAAAGGCCGTGTTAGGCCTTCTTTTGCGCTATAAAACTGGTTGCCTTGAGTGCAAGAACTTGCAACAAGCATGATAAAAACTTTTCCGGTCTTAGCCTATAGATTAAGCCAGCAATAGTCATCCGCCAAATTTCTAAGTTGTTCGTGAGTATACAGAGGCATAAAAAAGGTTCCGCGGACCCTCTGTTGGTGGGCAGCTAGCGTCTCCGGAATTGTCCGCGCTCTTCGATTTACGGCTGGAGCGGTTCCCTTCCATTCCCGCGTCCCCCTGCGCCGCATCCCCCGCCTGCTGCTCTCTTTTCTTGATACCATACTGAAAGTCAAACCATGAAGATATGTTTGCTTATGTAGGCCTAGGTATATGCAGGTATATGTATGTATGTATGTATGTATGTATGTATGTGTATGTATGTATGTATGAATGTATGTGTGTATGTATGTATGCATGCATGTATGTCTGCATGTATGTATGTATGTATGCATGTATGTCTGCATGTATGTATGCATGCATGTATGCATGCATGTATGTATGCATGTATGTATACATGCATGCATGCATGTATGTGCGGGTGTATGTGTGTATCCGTGTATGTATGCATGTATGTAGGTATCTTGGGCTTTTATGAAGCGCATTTTAAGGACCACTCAAAGGCGTTGTGTAGATCTACTTGACTGTTTAAGGAATCTAAACAGTTGCGTCTTAATAAAACAAGAGATAGACGCCTCTGATAAAGACGCAGGCCTGCAATTATAATGCGTGTTAGATTACAGTTTGCTGTAAACTAAGAATAATCCCAAGAACTTTTTCACTAAATCAGTCAGACAATCAGCCGACAAACCAGCCAGCCAGTCAGTCGGTCAGACAGTCAGCCAGTCAATCAGTCAGTCAGACAGTCAGACAGGCAGTCAGACAGTCAGCCAGACAGTCAGTCACACAGTCAGTCAGTCAGTCAGTCAGTCTGGCAGCATAGTGAGTCATTACAAGGACACAATTTGAAATCGAGGCAGGTGCTCACAGTTACAGAAAAGAACTGTAGGCTACTTTATCTCTGATGTCTTGTCTCATCTTCTCGCGTTCTTCCTCCATCTTCCGGTACTTTTCAGTGCGTTTTTCTTCTGCTTCTCGTTTGGCTTCGGCAATTTCCGGATCTTCGTCTCCGTTTCCTTCCGTTTTCTTCTCCTCCTCCTTATCGCCCAGCGCTCCTAAACGAACGAATTGCATATGGATTCAGGTCATTCTTCATTTATCACCTGAGAGGTTCGCAAAAGGCGCTATATCAATGCTCAAATACATTTATCACGGCTTCGCCTTGTTAGTTTTTTATCACCAGTCGTTCTCAGAGCTATTATCGCAGCCGAATTCGTGTAGTTTTATAATTATTTCTGTATGATTATTATTATTTCCGCATTTATTTCGCGCCATTATCTAATGGCAAAGCGACAATCGATGGCGCTGAGCAGTGGTAAATGTAAATGTAGGCCTATAGGTTTTATATATGAGTGAAGGACGTAGTATACTCAAGGTTTATATACAATAACCGTCTTAGAGGAGGGTCGAACCCATACTCACCGCGTTACAACCAGATCGCTCAATGTGTGATAATGTTGTCATCCTCATTGTCAATTTTTTTATACAAAACTGAGCCTGGCGATTGCTTTTGCCATTTAAAGACGGCATCGTTTAAAATGTGAGAAAAGATAAGTAGACCTAATACTTTGCATTTGAGCTTATCTTCTGGATTTATCTCAAACTCCTATACTGTATCTGTCATCTTGCCGCCAGTTTACGGTGGTAATTCAGATATTATAGAGCTTACTTTCACCTCCGCGATTGGGCTTCGAATCCCCAGCGAGTCATGTGAAATTGTCAATTTGTTTTCTTTGTTTTGGTTGTAACCCGCAAGGAATTGTTGTCCTGCTGTTGTCTTGCTGCTGTCTTGCTGCTGCTTTGCTGTTGTCTTGCTGTTGTGGGGTTTTCGCTTACGTCGAAACAGTCTTCCACCCCAGGTCTTCGGCCTTGGCATTTATTGTTGAACGAGGCGTACAGTAAATTAGCGAATATAGCTTACCTACCACACCATACATTATCTTAATTGCCTAACCTTACCTTACCTTATCCCTTACTTTAATTGTCGTCTAAATATTTTCCTTCCTCTAGCTTATCGTGCCAAATTCCTATTTAATCTTTGCAGACTTTCTCCAGACCTTTGAGTTTCAGTCATTTTCGAATGAACTTGCGAACTCTGCCATTATACAGACGTCGAGAATCGTCATCAAGAGTTTCGTAGAAGACGCTGTTTTAACTGCCTTCTAAATTTAAATCACACTGGAATAGGATCACATAATACATATACATGTTGCCATCCGGTTTTTGTAATCAGAACCGACATGTTTTCTACGAAAACCTTGGTGCTGCTTCCAACATAGAGCTGTCGTGACAGTCGCAAATGTTTTCCTAGACGTCATATCTATAACCATGGCGATATTTCTCTCTGCCTGCATCTTGTCCGCCATTAATTTGTCTTATGGTTCGTCCTAAGAATTTATAGGGCACTCAGGGACACCATTTTGACTAGAAACTGAAATTGCGGAGACCTGGAATTGCGAGGACCTGAAATTGCGAAGATCTGAAATTGCACAGACCTGAAATTGCAAGACCTTCGGCAAGGCAGTAAAATATGAACTACGCTCTGAGAAATTGTAGGCCCAATTACGTTTGGCCCATTACATTTATGGGTTCATAGAATGAGGACGACCCTGTTTATCTTTCTGCACGCTGTCTTGCCTGTCTGTATGGCCGTGTCTATACATGAATGTACAAAACGATGCTGCTTGCCTTTGACGGAGTCTAGCTGCTTGCCAACCACCTGCTTGGCAATAAAGGCGGCCATATTTCTTCTTGATCTTGCTGCTATCGCTGCTTAAAGGACGACAGATGACGGTCTTTATTGCAAGTCTTTGGAGATTTTGTTGTGGAAAGCGGATGTTGTCTTCTTTTTGCTGCCGTTGTCTTTAATGGTGCCAAGTGCTGATTATGTTGTTGCTGTTGCTGCTGCTGCTGGTATAAATTCGAGTACTTGTTATTCTGCGACGATTCCTACATCAACACACATACAGGCATTCCGGTTCCATAGCGAGCAACAGAAGCAGTCGATGTGACACGACTCGATGGATCGGTTAGGTATATGAGAAAATAATAATTGGTTTAAAAGTCTTTGTTTTGCGGACATATTTACAACCTAACTGTAAGACACAGTCATCTTTTATCTTAATACCACACAGAAGCTTCAGTTTGTCACACACTGCTTCGGTCTATAAATTAGCACGCAAAACGATAGCCCTAGGTTTTTGGACATGGGAAGAGCAAGGAGGCAGAAGCCTCCCAAACGGAAGCACATGAATCTTCAGTTTAAAAATCCATTAGCATATTAAAATGTAAAAGTGGCCTATGATTTGGGAGGACTTCGACCAGGGGTTCAGTTGCATCTGGCCACTTTCTCCAAATACAGGAGCATCAAAAACGGTTGTGTGGCGAAACATGTTCTTCTGTTCACGCTATAACATAAGTTGGGCAAACGTAATTGTTAGGCGCTAAATGTCACCTTATAAATGCCACGATACGTACATGCACACACGTACATCCATTCATATATACATGTATAGAGGCCTGTGAATGCATGAATGTGTGTACATACTTTAAGTTTCAATGTATGCATATACAAAAACACATGCATACACATATATGCATGTATACATACATACATACATACATATATACATACATACACTCATACATTCATACATGCCTATTGCCTGTGCGTGTGACTCGCCCAATTGTAACTAGAGAAAAGACACACAATTCTTGATTTTCTATGTAGGCCTATAATTAACGAAACGAACAGTCCAGTCACAACAGTACTTGAGTCATCGACATACAAGTTTCTGGACGCACGAATCAATCAACGACATTTGTAACTCAAACTCAACTAAGCACACGACAGACTATCGCTACAAAATCTTTTTCGCGCACCTCCAACAATGCATTTGCGGTGGTATCAAATAGGCTGTTCCTTCCACGATAGCAGACCAGTTCAGACTGGTCTAAACCGGTCCTCACCGCATCGCAATGAAGTGCGTCGTTTCGCCCACGTAATAAATTGCGCGCCAGCCGATGTAGCGCAATCCCCATCACGCGTTCGATGCGTGTGGCCTTTTAACCAACAGTCAGACGTACGTGATCAATGCAAGGCCGATAGGTGCACACAGTTGTCGCAAGCACATGATCATCGCGTGCACAAACAAGTCAGCAACCCGATGACTCATCAGTGTGACGTCGTAGAAAATTCCTGTGCAAACGCGCGCTTAAAACTTGCTTACTCAACATCGGAGGAATACTTTCATATAGATATATACTTGAGCTTATACATACTTACATACATACATACATACATACGCTCCGTGTTTATTGGCATAATAATGTCGTTATGCTTACAGATTGGACAAAATAAGCCAAGTGAAGAGACGCACGTGCATCTAAAAAACCGTTGTTGATGAAAACCAACCTTTGCATGTGTATTCCAGCCACCAAGCATGCAGCGACTCTTGGGAACGATTTATGTAATATTACTAGAATTCATAGGCCTATACATATGTAGGCCTATACCTGATTCCAACTTACAGTCACACACACGCACACGCGCACGCACACACAAGTATATTCAATAAAAAATCTGTTCGCAGAAAGCTTTGCGTATAGACGTGCGTGTATAAAGGCCTATTTCATGATGGCAGCATAATTGTTTAGTGCTGCCATCTGGTGATGATTGTTGAAAGCTTCCGTCACACGCAAGCAGCAGTAAGCATACATCTATACATATGATGAATATATTTATATATATAAACTAACATACCTATAGGTGTACACTTGTGTATATATATATGAATATATAGTATATAGAAAATGTTCAGGAGAAGAAGCTTTTGCGATACAATGTCACTCTTACGGTATAGTTTATGCCGGTTCATTGATCTTATTAAATACAAGACAGCATTTATGAACAGGAAGCATAGAGATAAAAAACTGTTTCCGCGGACGTGCATTGGGCGCCAACACATGACAAGGCCTACACATATAAGCTGCGCATAGAAACGTACAACGGTTTGCGGACGTCTTAAAGGCCATGTTGCATGCACTGTTGCTTATGAAACTCCGGGATGAATCCATAGAGATTTATACCTGGGAATCTATGTCCTCCACATCACGTCAAATCTGTGTCTCTCTGTCTCTCTCTGTCTCTCTCTCTGTCTGTCTCTCTGTCTGTCTCTCTTCTCTCTGTCTCTGTCTCTGTCTCTCTTTCTGTATCTCTGTCTGTATGTCTGTCTCTATCTATCTATCTATCTATCTATCTATCTATCTATCTATCTATCTATCTATCTATCTATCTATCTATCTATCTATCTATCTATCTATCTATCTATCTATCTATCTATCTATCTATCTATCTATCTATCTATCTATCTATCTATCTATCTATCTATCTATCTATCTATCTATCTATCTATCTATCTATCTATCTATCTATCTATCTATCTATCTATCTATCATATATATGCATATCGTCTAATGGTTGTATTAAAACGCCAAAGCCAATATTGCACGTGATCTATAATCTTATATTCTAATGTAGGTGAATACAAATATAATGTATATACATGGGTAAAATCCCGGTTAATCCCGGTAGTCTAACATATATATACATACATTATATATATATAATTATGCTACATATTTCATAAAATAAAAATGGCATACATATATAAATGCTATGAATATAATAAATAACAAATAAATTCATCTTACACTATGCATATATATCCCATATGTTAAGTCTGGTAGCCTAAATATAATTTATAGATGGAAATAGATATATACAATTACGCTATATTTATATAATATAGATGAATGTACGTAAGTATGCGTGTAGATGCCTCATTTTCTAGCGCAGCTGTTTGATGTCTGTTGTCGCCAGATCGTTGCAGACGCAGTACCTCAAAAGGTAACCATGGAAACGCAATGAAATGGTCTAGTCGATGAAGCCTGCTTCCCTGCAGTCGTCGACTATTAATCCGCCATGATAATTTCGCATTTTTACTGCCTTACCTTCTTGCGAGACACATCCAGGTACCTGGCCGTTTCTCCGGCATACAGCGGCCAAGCCGATGCTTCCATGGCGGCTTTATATATCGCCAGCGCTAATAAATTGGACTTTTATGAAATATATGCTGCTTAGCCGTTTTCCTTCCGTTCGGCTGTTTTCTCTCTGGACGCTTCTCGTTAATTTTGATGAAAATTTGCTTTATTTTCGTAGTATTGTTCGCTACCCTTTTTTATTATTCTTGTTTAAAGGGTAGCCTCATCAGGAATGTGTATGTAGGTGAGGTTGTATACCGATCAAAATAACAATCACCCTTTGCAACAACCACTGCGCATTCGAGATGTTCTTAGAAGGCGCTATATTAATGTTCAGATACGTGCATGACTACAGCCAAGTGGACAACCTCTGCTTATAGACTGCGTGCCTGACTCAACAATGAATTGTCAAAGATATAAAACATCGGGGTTCAAATCCTGGACGCAGAGCTCTGGAAGGCTGATACCGAACCGCAGCAGCTGCCACGCCTTATGAATCCAATGGAAATTTCTTTCAACCAATTTTCAAACAGAATTTCTCACTAGACAGTATAGTCAGCAACTGCAGAGTTCGGTTTTCAAACTGATTTTTTGTGTCGAACTGCACATGAAGAGAAATTCCAGAAGCCTAGGCCTACTCAAACAAAAACAAAATTGATTATACCCCAGAAATGCATAGGTCTATACACGTATTAACAATAATTAATAATAATTGCGGGTGATGGTTGGACTAATACGGTAATAGCCCGTCTGAGATTTACATTGTCCCCAAACCCGAACTTAGCTCTATCCACCGTTGCCTCTGTAAAATTCTGTGTCCGCCTATGATCAGTAAGCCATGTGTGGTTTGATGCAATGGGTCTGGAGGACAGAAGCTAAATGACGAATATTCACCATAACTCGGTAAATTCTCAACCAGTCAGTGGCGGATTTACCTATAGACGTGGAGGGACGGTTCGCCCCTCGCGCCCCTCTGGTTATATGTCGGCGCTCCTAAGACCAGACCCGGGCATGATGTATTGCCAGAATGTGACGCCGCTCTGAAAATGATCTTGCCCTTCCCACGCAAGCAATCCTGGAGCCGCCCCTGGAACCAGTGAATAAAAACCTACCCTTTCCCCGACTGCGAATCGTGCCTTGAGAACTAATTACTCTATGAGTTTAAGTGCACCGAACCTTTTCTTTCCCTGGCTAAAAACTCGCCCCCTGAAGACAGATCGCTCCTCCAGAGTAAAAGCACCAAAACTAGAAGAATCGCAGCAAAATCCCCTGCGGACATGAATGCCTGGATCTTTCTAACAACTTAATGGATAGATGGCATGGCCCTTCAACTTGCGGCAGGTAACTAGTGTTGTCACTTCGACTAATTAGCTTAACATAACGTATCGCAACATGCACTAATAACATATGGACTAACTGAAGAGGGCGCTCTTCCCTAGGGGGAGAAAGCCGCTGTCGTATGCTATATCGACGAAAATTGTAACCTATTGCTCGCAAAAAATATGCGCAAAAGGCAGCGCGAAACGCACGCCCACACGACTGTACAGAAACAAAGGCAAAGTGCACAGATCTGTATTCAAACGAAGCACGACGCAGAAAAAATTGCAGGCCTTAAAAATGTGGGCCTTCGAAGCAACGCAAAAGCTATTGGACAGAAAGTTCGAGGCATAGACTATACGGAGTCTAAAGAATTCGAGCTCCGAACCTTTTGTTACTCAGTTATGGATGAGAATTCGTTAGTTTGGTTCTATGAATATGCGAAAGCGCGCCGGTGAAGACTTTCTCTGTTCTTTGAGCGCGAATCAATCGCCTACACATACTGTAGTATTGGTATACGCTGTTACCCTGCACTATGCTACTTAGCGCCTGTGAAGAAGCCGGCCCCGCGACTTAGCTTTCTTTGGGCGCTGTAGAAATCTAGAGTTTACGATTACGATTACGATGCTGCATTGGCTCCAAGTTCAACCAAACTTTTGCATCAACTCTTAAAACTGTGACATAACTGTGATAAGATTAGATAGGCCTATGAGTAATGAATTTCAAAGTTCATGAATTTATACATTTATTTTGAATTTATAAACTGATGACGTCGTGGAAAATTCCTGTGTAAACGTAACTTGTAACTTGTAGCTCGTCTTTGTAATAAAAAAGTGGCAAGAGACCCTATGAGCTTTGATAGGATGTTGTTCGGCGAAATTTATTCTCCGCTGTAACTCTCACTTCTACCTTTTTATTTCTGCAATCGTTGAGGAGATTCTTCGTTGACTGCTCCAAGCGAAGTTTAAAAGCAGGGTCACTGCATGATGGGAATGAATGAACCACCAACAATTCCTGTAGGACATGCCATTCACATGAAAGAGTCTTACTTCAACATGAATCTTCTTGACTCTGTTAACTGCAAGGATTACCAGTGACCCGTCTGTGGGGATCTAAAAGTAATTGCCATCATGCTGAGAATGCAACAGGGACGCACCAAATTTTATTGCCTTCTCTGTTAGTGGGACAGTGGGCATGGTCTTACCACTATGAAAGAAAACTTCGGCCTATAGGCCTACACGGAAGTCTTTTGATCCGGGAACTAAAAGTGTACAGTACAGCTCACTAATTGTTATTTATTATTATTTAAAACTATTATACGAATACTTATATGTGATATTTTAAAATTTAATTATTTGCTTCATAAAATCTGTAGTAAAGTTCTGCTTTAAAATGTCCTTTTAACTGTCTAGCTTAGCATAATAAATTAATAAAATCTTAAGCCCGTATTTTCAGTACTGGAGCTAATTAATTTTTTTAAAGTCATTTTTGTTATCATAGCATTGAAAAAGATAGGTGGAAACGAAATTAATTTGAAATTTGTTGACCAGTGTTATTACAGTTGCCTATCCTGATTCCTCTTCTTCCCCTTATCAATCTTGCAGATCCGATTCCAAACACCACCCACGTTAGCCATCTGCCTGCCTGCCTGCCTGCCTGCCTGCCTGTCTGTCTGCCTGCCTGTCTGCCTGCCTGCCTGCCTGCCTGCCTGCCTGCTTGCCTGCCTGCCTGCCTGCCTGCCTGCCTGCCTGCCTGCCTGCCTGCCTGCCTGCCTGCCTGCCTGCCTGCCTGCCTGCCTGCCTGCCTGCCTGCCTGCCTCTTGGATCTTGACCTGGAACCGAACCCACCTTGCCTATCGATTTTGTTTTGACAGCACCTGTGAATAAGCTGGTTTCGGCGACTTAGCTGTCGTTGGGCGCTGTAGAAATCTCGAGATTACAATTACAATTACAATTACAATACTGAATGGCTTCTTGTCATGCCTGCATTCGGCTGAAAGATCCTTCAACCTTCTGAAGACTATCGTTGAGATGATTGTTGACAGAGAAACGCACTGAATTGGTCGTTTTCTTTCCCTCCGTTACATTTCGTTTCTATCGCGGTCCTAATTTATTGATGACCCGTCGGCGGAGCGGAGGCTGAAGCCACTCCGCTTCGCTTCCACCTGCATCCATTGTGTCCATTTATTTGCTGTTCGCATCGACTGCTGTGCACGACGTCGGTGTTCTTAGCGACCTCTCGAAGGCTATTCTCGTGAGTTTAATAAGTGCAGCACAGCCTCCCTATCTCTATCTGTCTCTCTCTTTGTGGGTGGCTTTTACCGTTTCCCTGTCGCTAACTCTGTTTCTCATCCTCTATCTATCCATACATCCATCATCATTTATCCGTTCATCGATCCATCCATCGATCAATCCAGCAATCTATCCAGTCAGCCAGCCAACCAGCCAATCAGCAAGCTAGCCATTAACCTACCTACCTACCTACCTACCTACCTATATATATATACCTAACTACCTATCTATCCATCCATCCTTCCATCCATCCTTCCTTCCATTCATCCATCTGTCCATCCGTCCGTCCGTCCGTCCGTCCGTCCGTCCGTCTGTCTGTCTGTCTGTTTGTCTATCTCTCTGTCTATCTCTACTTCTATCTAACTGTCTGTCATATGTAAGACATTGAATACATAGACAGATACATAGTACTATATTAAGGCGTACACAACCTACAAGCAGCTACATACAGAGCCATGCAGATAATATCTGCTACAAGGATGGCAATTTCTGTCGAACTCCCAAAAACCGTAAAGACGGATTCCACCGAACAGAAAGCGAGGAGGTTACAAAGGAACCATGCAGATCGATAATAAATAGTAGACGGTAACAGTCGGCCCAAGAAATCGAACGCGCATCACAGGCTCTGACTATTAGTCACGCAACAGCCATGAGCATTCGGCCACAGCAGTCGAAAGTTCAAAAGAAAAAAGCATGAGCACGCAAGCGACTTGAGGTCCGCATGTATAGACCACTCAGAGACACAGTGTGACCGCTACATAAATCTGACGTGACATCATCATCTGTCTTTATCCTCTTGACCAATTGAATTTCCAGCTGTCCGCTGTCAGCTCTACTGACCACTCCGCTGTCTTCTTGTCTTCTTCGTTTCCTTCGCCTTCTTTCTCCTACTCTTTCATCATCTTCCTCTCCCTCAACATCAGCATCACGCCAACATCTTCTGTTCCTCCTACTTTTCTCATCCTCCCCTTCGTTTTTCTCTCTCCTCTTTCTCCTCCTCTCGTCTTCTCTTCTTCTGACACCATTCCTTCTGTTTTTTCTTCCCATTCTTACCCATTCTCCTTGTCGTTCTTCTCTTGTTTCTTCTCATCACGACCTCCTCATTTTGTAATTCTTCCTACTCATGCATTTTTCTTGGCTTAGAGAAGGGGGAGAGAAAAGGAAAGAAAGAGAACAAATGAATCAGAGAGAGAGAGGGAGAGAGAGAGAATAAATGAATGAGATAGATAGATAGATAGATAGATAGATAGATAGATAGATAGATAGATAGATAGATAGATAGATGGATGGATGGATGGATGGATGGATGGATAGATAGATAGATAGATAGATAGATAGATAGATAGATAGATAGATAGATAGATAGATAGATAGATAGATAGATAGATAGATAGATAGATAGATAGATAGATAGATAGATAGATAGATAGGGTTTTATAGAGTCATTTAGCTGTAACTATTTCTGTTCAATTTGTTATGCAAAGTAGATAGATAGATAGATAGATGGAGTTAAACGAAAATGTAACTTGAATGACATATCAGGATATCACGTCACAAACAACTGGACATTGGACATCATGCATATTGTACTGGAGGGCATCATTCCCTTTGAGTTGGGTTGCATCCTGCATGGTTTGTGTGTGAGGGACAAAGTAATGACATTGCCAGAAATAAATAGAAACTTGCTAGTGTTGTGGGGAAAGTTGACCGTTGACAAGAAGAATAAGCCAACAGAACTCAGCAAAATTGAACTGCCCGGCAATGGCCTCTCACCATCCATGACTGCTTGTCAATACTGGGCCCTCCTAAAATACTTACCATGTGCACTAGGCACCAAGGTTTCTTGTGATAACCCAAACTGGCGATTTCTGTTGCATTTGTCACATTTGGTAGATTTATTATTTGCACCACGATTCACTGTTGCCATGGTCACTTATCTGAAAGCTGTTATTGCTGAACACCTTCAGCTGTTTGTTGACTTGTATTGTCACAGTGGTGAGGTTAGACTTCGACCCAAGCATCACTTGCTTGTTCACTTGCCTTCTGTGATCCTAAAGTCAGGTCCTTTACTTAACATGAGCTGTCTGCGGTATGAGTTAAAGAATTCTTTTTTTAAGAGGAGTGCCCACGTTGTATGCAACTTCAAGAATATATGCAAGACGCTTGCATATCGACACCAGCAGTATGCATTGTGTGCCCTTTTAGGCAAGCAACACGTTTCTGATGCTGCGATTACTGGACGACATAGAAATATGTTAGTTCGTGCTTTTCCTTTTTGTGATTTATTGTGTGAAAAATTTTCTTTACAGCCCACTGATGATGTTGCAACTTGTGACAAAATTTCTGTTTCCAGCACTGACTACAAGCTGGGTCATCATGTAGTAGTTGATGAGGAGCCAGACTCAGGGCTCCCTGTGTTTGGAAAAATTATTTCCTTTGTTAACAACAGCAATAGCCAGGAATGGCAATTTGTTGTTCGCATTTTGGAGACTGAAGGATTCTGCAGTCATTTTCATGCTTTTGAGGTGCACCAAAATGAGCCTCCTGTATATCGTGTTTGCAGTCTTGGTAGCTTATCGATCATCATCCATTACACTGCCATTCTGTTCATTTGGATGGTTTTACAAAATACCTCCTGCGTCTTCCATATCACATATTTAAAGCATAGTGTTTAAAGTTTAGTATATGGGGCATATTTTTTATCTTTGTATATTTAACTGATGTTTGGTTTAACGAGTAAAATTTCTTTCCTATTAGCACTATCTGATCACGATTTGGACATGGATTCGGCATCAGTGAGAACTAACCCTTGTAGCTTGCTGGAAGAAATTGAACAGGTTGTCGGTGGCTCTCACAATCTTCCGATGGATCTCGATTGCAAGTTGAGAGGTGTGTTGCCTAGTATATGTTCAGTGAAGTGGAATATGTTCATTGAAATGGTTTTTGTTCTTAGCTACTTTTTTTGACATTTGCTATTGCACTAAATTATAAGTACATTATATTCAGAATTAGTAATGTTCAGACATGACTAATTCACCATAACTGTCTAAACTGTACTAGGTGATTACTGTTTTTACATATGAAGCTGCTTTCATTCGAATATGTATTGAAGTTAATGTTATAACACAAATAAACATGTTGCACTGTGTGGGCTGTTTGCATGCATAGCTGAAGGTCTGTCTAAGGAATCTTTCATGCTTCTCAACGAGTCGGATCTGAAGGAGTTGGGATTTGGAATGGGACCTCGAAAGCTTCTGATGCAGTGGATAGCCAACCAAATCTCGCTAGACACTTCTACATCCGACACTTCGTCAATCCCTTCTCCAGCAGCTTCCTCAACACCAACTTCATCAACAGGAAATTCACATTGGCTATCAGGTTCAATTGTGAATCGTAAACAGTTCAAAGTAAGTGCTTTTATGATCCTTTTATGATGCCTCGAGATTCTTGGAGTCAGCTTGAGGTAAGGTGACCTGACATTTAGTACCTGCTTCCACAGACATGCAAAATACTAACCTTGTGCACTTTGTCTTCATTCAGGGATGTCAAGCTGCGGATGTTTTGTCCCAGTATAGAAAAGGAGCCATTGATGGAAGGGAACTCGCAACACGGCTCAGTGGTGGTGGTGGATACAGCCGACAAGAACGCATGCTTGTTGTGAAAATTATGGGCCGACATCTCATGAACAACAGCAAAATGTTAGTTTCTTCTTCAAAGGAGTACCATTTTAAAAAGCTTGGGAAGAATTAAGTAGTTCTTCTGTGTAGTGCCTATTTACTTTCAGCTGTCCAATTGTATGTGTAATTTTTAGAATTTCAGGGTCTTCTTTGTATTGTTTGGGGTGAAGCTGGATGACTTATTTTCACCTGCAGGGACTTCCTCTGCTTCAAATACCTTGTCTTCATTCTGGTTAGGCATGATATTACAATTTAAGACATGCTTTTGAAATACAAATTTTTTTGCCTTTATATTTAGACAAGACCGGCCATGTAAAGAGGAGAAGACTGCAATGGCTAGATGCATTATGGACTCGTTTCCAGTTTTTCGTGACGTAAGTACTCTTTAGCACAGCTTTTACCTTGCTGCTCTGTGATTTCATTTTTGTTATATTCTACTTTTCCTAAGAGGCTATTGCTTACTTAACTTAATCTGTCAATTTCAAGTTTTGCAAAACACTGAAGAGATTGCGCAATTAATTTTTTTAGTGGAGAAAATGCTTGGTGCTGCATATGGGGCATAGAATTAGAGTTCTGATATACAATGGGAGATAATGCTTATGGTACTGAAAGTGATTGGAGGAGAGGATGTTGAGAGTAAATACGTCCAAGACTGCAAAATCTTAACATTGGCAATACTTCCATGTACACATTACTTTTTTGCACGATACATAAATTTCTTCTGTACTGTTTCACAGGAGATGTTCTATGATCCAGTGTCACACACCGGTCATCTTGAAGCGTACATTCGATGCAGGCGGTCACGAAATCCATTCATAAAAACGCTGTGGACTCATCGACATAAAGATGGGTTAGTTGTTTTGCTTTTATTATAAAAGTATGGTTGCATATTACATGCACTGCCATTCAAGTAATTATTTCTTTAAAATTTAGGAATGCATATAACTTGAACTGCTGCTCGAGCGATTCGTAGATGTCTTGAATATTGTGTTTCACTGTTATGTGAAAGTAATGGTAAGGCCATTGAGGATTTAAGTTTTTTTTGAATGTTTCAGAAGTTCACGTGAAGTTCCCATGGCAATCCCTGCTGACGAAGAGGCCGAAAGGATTCTGCGAGAATGTCGCCCGAATCCAAGCAACAAAGAACAGCTGCTGCAGGGAATGCAGAGCACCAGAGAAGCCCGTCGCACGTGGATCAAGGAGCAACATCCCACTATCACGGATATCTGTCGACGATATCCAAGATTTCAAGATATGGAGGACACAGTGTGTAATGCTTTGTGAAGTTTCAGTAGAGTGGTGCTTAATGTGTCAACTACTGACTTGTGTAGTTAGAATCTCAATTGCGATTGTATGTGCAAGGTTATGGTAAAGTGAAAGTAAGATATCGTAAAGTGAAAAGGACATTTTTGTAGCAGCCTTTAACAGTAACAGTCAAAGACAGACTTTCTTTAACATGCTGGGAGTGATTTCTTTCAGTTACATATATCGGTTGAATTTCAACAGATGAAGGAAGGATACTAACTAGCTGCTTTTCTTAGAGTTATACAGCTTGTTTTTAAAATGCCAAAGGCCAGTAGCACTTGATAGTCAGTTGCTGCAAATGGCAATTAGGCAATTTGTGATGCTTATTTCTCAAGAATGGCTGTGCTGTTTTAGATTCGAGAGGAATTTATGGCGATAACCTCTGTTGAAAAGTCATTGACAGTGGAATTTCAGCGGCTGAAGGAAAAGATTCTAGCTTTAGCTGCTTTGTCGCCTTCAACTCAGGACCTCCTTAATGGCTTAACAGATGACTATGACGAAGGTATGTTGATCTCACTTCTATTTAAAAGTGAATAAATGTAGCCATTTGCAATTTAGTATGCTTTTTTAAAGTCTCTTAGCCTGTCCTAAGTTAGTTGGCATATTACTGTGTTTTATGACATACTGGTCATTTCTGCACTGATCCAGTTCAGTATCCCAATATACATTGGTCCATTCTTTGGAACAGTATTCTATTGCATGCTACCTGTTTCTTGGTTGTATGCTCTGTTTTGTGCAGTTCAGCTCACGTTACAATTTTATTGAATCTTGTAAGTTATAATAAACTCATCACATCTTGATTTACACCCATTTAGAAACTTAGACCGGCATATTCATTGAGAAGCTAATAAAAGACACTACTTATTTTTGGAGGTATATGTTCCACACTGTTAAATATTGTTTCACTCGCTCTTGGATGCAAAGTGTATCTTTCAATAGCTGAACTGCCATCTATTTACTTTAGATAAGAAAAGCGAAGTGGCATTCCACTGTCTTGTGGTCATGCTTCGGCCACCACCAAAGCGTGGTATGAAAAAGCCGCGGTCGTCGCCTGCTGAGCTCCATAATAAGCTTTACAAGTCTTTTGAGGTAAGCCAGAAGTTGGTTTGTTTTCACAATGTTGCTGTTCATTTCAGTGTCCAGTTCTTACAGCGAATGCATTGCAATGCATGAATCTTCTCATCTATAAAAAAGCATCCGCTTATTGCTAGGTTTGAATTGATTGATATCTGCTCCTTAGATTTTAGCATAGCTGAATTGTATATTTTTAAAACTGTTGCTTTCTTAAATAGCTGCTGTGTGACATCAAGCGTTGAAAATCCAAGGAATTTTTAAAACAGATAACTGCTTATTAATTCACGGGTTGAGACAAATACTGCCTGCCAACACATTAGCCGGATTTGCAATCAATGCTGTTGTTGGCCCTTCTTTATGGAATGAACTTCAGCTAGTTGTTTAAAGACGTTCTTATTTCCTAGGGGCTCTCATGCTGGAAGCACCTCTGAGTAGTTTGTTCTGTAAGAAGCGCTATATAAGTTATCAAATACAATACAATGCTGTCTGGCAATAAACAGCTACTTAAAGTGTGATTTGGTTTTTGTTTCTGTAGGATGAAACGGTCGATGGCGCGCTTGTGCAAATGACTGATGAAGGGCAACATCAGCCAACCTTATTTCGAATAAACACTAAATATTATGTGAAGCTGGATGCCACAGCTGTTTTGATTGATAGGGCATCTTGCTTTGCAGATGCCGTAGAATTTGTTTTTATGTGTTTTTGGGTGTTCAATGTTGAATACCCCGAAGAACTGCGGCTGTTTTATGCCTTCATTGAGAAGCAGCTAGGAATTTATAATGCTTCAAAATTTAAAAGTAGCGTTCTAGCTGATGTTTGGCGATCTTTGCAGTAATTTCCAATAAGCACCTATAATGTATAATAGTGACATTCATTTTACTACCTCATTTGAACAAACTTTAGTTAGTTACTTAACCAGTTCCGTTATATGCAATTTTTGCAGTTGTTCGGGGTATTCAACATAGTCCTATTGACAACTGAGTTCTCAGATTAGATTGTAGAAAAATGTTCTGATGTGAATTATATGTAATATGAAGGTTTTGGCATTACTTTTGACTGTTTACCATGTTCAGTGATTGATACTGCATTTTAAAGCTTTATGTAAAATGTGATAGCCCTTCATTTGTGGTTAACAGTTGTCATTTAATCTAATAAATTGTAGTTACTGAATGATTAGTTTTTTTATGTAATGAGTTCACGTTAGTACGTCTATGTAGTAATAATTATACATGATGTCTCAACATTGCCGCATATAGGTAGATACAACTGTAATCAATCAGAAAACGTATAACATAACTCATACGCAGCACCACAAATGTGGCAAAAACCATTATATAAATTTAGATCCGAAACCACTAAAATGTGTTTGCAGCAATGTGAACAAGACCGCTATATAAATGTGGACGCAACACAAATGTAGACATTACTAGTACATAAATGTAGATGCTGCTCCACATAAATGTAGATGCCGCTCCACATAAATGTAGACATTACTAGTACATAAATGTAGATGCCGCTCCACATAAATGTAGACATTACTAGTACATAAATGTAGATGCTGCTCCACATAAATGTAGATGCCGCTCCACATAAATGTAGACATTACTAGTACATAAATGTAGATGCCGCTCCACATAAATGTAGACATTACTAGTACATAAATGTAGATGCTGCTCCACATAAATGTAGATGCCGCTCCACATAAATGTAGACATTACTAGTACATAAATGTAGATGCTGCTCCACATAAATGTAGACATTACTAGTACATAAATGTAGATGCCGCTCCACATAAATGTAGACATTACTAGTACACAAATGTAGCCAAAATGCAACACCGATGTAGACCTCGTTCTCTACAAAAGTGTTGCAATTTGTGTCTACACTAGTGTAGACCGCCGGCTCGTCTACAAAAAGTGTTGCATAGAGGTCCACACATTGCCGATGAGCCAGACCTCAACATTAAGTGTTGCATAGAAGTCTACACTTGTAGATCGATTCTCTACACTATTTCTTAGAGAGTAGATAGATAGATAGACAGAGGTAGAGAGAGAGGCAGACAGACGGAGAGAGAAAGAGACAGAGAGAGAAGAGAGAGACTAAGAGACACAGACAGAGAGCTGAATTGCCAGTTTCAGTGTCCGTAGAGCCCTTTGCTCATCTCAGAAGATTTATCTGTCTACGAACAGAGCGTAGGGCAACTACGTGTAAAGCGCGCTCTTTCATTCCCTTTCATTCCGTTGCTTTGCGGCAGACGGGCCGAAGCAAAGAAACCAGTCATACATTGGATGCCTGGATAATTAATTTCCCGAATAATAATAGATCCATGGATGAGATTATTCTTGAGTAGGGTGAGATGTCGAAGACGATGATTGGTGTCGTTTGATTTAGATCGACAGAGATTGGCTGTGCATTGAAGAAGAAGAAGAAGAAGAAGAAGAAGAAGAAGAAGAAGAAGAAGAAGAAGAAGAAGAAGAAGAAGAAGAAGAAGAAGAAGAGGAGGAGGAGGAAGAACAAGATGATGATGAAGAAGAAGAAGAAGAACGATCTTCTGTTCCTTCGTATGAAGTCGGTCGTAAGAAGCTACACTGATCACTGTTCTTTATGGTTGCGAAGAGAAGAAAAGTCGAGAGACATAGGCAAAGACCGAGAAAGAGACAGAGACAGAGGCGCACACAGTCAAAGGCAGAGACCTTGCAGAGACAGAGGCATAGACAGAGACAGAGGCACAGACAGAGAAGGATAGACGTACGTAAATAAGGAAAGAAGTTAAAAGAAACCCCGGCGAAGTAGAGGGCAAAGAGGGACACATAAATGTAGATATGTAGCATGTAGGTCAAAGAGAGACAGATAGGGAAGTGGTCGGGTGGGGATGGGGGGAAAGAGAAGCAATGTAATATGCGGAGCAACATAAAAAGACGCAGAGAAAGAGCAAGAAAGAGGGAAAGTGAACAGAGTTAAAAGAAAATTAAAGAGGATTCTGCATGAGACAGAAAGTGAGAGAGAAAGAGAAAGAAAGAGAGAGATAAGAGGAAGAGAGAGAAAGAGAAGGTATGTAGTGTGACACTGGTGACGATTTTGCTTGCTGCAGATGCTGCATGAAAGAGGGGGAGGGTGTGGTACGCCAGAAGATCAGACGTTTCTGATCTTTTCAAGGGTAAATTAATGTCCAGCTTCAAACATGCAGCTGTAGCAGCGATTTCCTGCCTAATGACCCTTTCATCAAATACCCCATAGGACCTTTCTAAACCCCCATCCCTCACATAAAGACGATTAATGCATCTTACCATCACTGCACGAGGACTATAATTCTACTCCTGCTACTCTCACTCTCACCACCAGATGGCAGTAGTGGGAGTAAATTTTCCACTTCCGCTCTCAGCTACTTCCAACACTATTTCTTCCACTACATCCATTCGACTACTTTAGTAAATGTCTTACACAGGTATATATAAAATTGCTTTTATTCGGAAAGGAACAGAAGAAATTGAAATACAGAAAACTAAACTTTGCAATGTTAGTGAGGTCAGCAACAAGACAGTTAGTGCAGCCAATATGCCTAATTTAGCTATTCAAGAAAGCAATCAATGATAGTTTGAATACGATATGCTATATATTTTATACAATTAATTGAAATCCTCGACAGTGGCTGGCGAGAACAAGTCCATAAAATAACCTCACAATGGCTCGACATTGACTGTTAAAACCATTGTCTATTTTTGAGTTGATCAAGGTCTTCGGGATAGACCACAGAAAGACCACCAAAAACTCACGGTTTGAACTGCATTTGACTACGACAATACTCCATCAGCTATAATGCTATAACTAAATAGCAGTCTTGAAAATGACGTGTGCTGATCATTATTATGTTTCGTTTTACTATTTTCTTCTTTTGGTAGTTTAGTTCGACCCCTGTTTGTGAAACAGGATTGCTGCTCTAGTGGCGCTTAATAAATGCAAATAAAAAAGTTCAACTGGTGATACAGGTCAGCTATCAATGAAGTCGTCTACGCTAAAGCATTTCTACTTTGCTCGGTTACTGAGAATGACAAAGAGCGATCGACGTCATCTGCACGCACTGACTCCAAGTGCAAGGGCTGTTAAACAAAGGAATGTCAGTAGTCTTTGCACAAGCACGATTCATTGTATTATACCATGGAATGCGAAGCACTAGCTTTGAATCGATCTAATAATTGAGGTAATGTCATGTAAGATAAGGTTAGGTCAGCTCTGGTAGAGTGGGTCAGGTCAGGTGAAGTAAGGAAACGTCAGGTAAAGTTTGATAAGATAAGGAAGTTTTTAGGTAAGTTGGCTTAAGGTCAGATAAGGTAGGTCAGGTTAATTAAATTACTGCTTATTTATTCTACACCTTAGTCTGACATTAATTCTTTTCTTCAACGGCGTAGCTTTTGCGTGAAGAGATTTATTGGTTGAAGAACGAATACAACAGGTACTATATGTATACTATACTATAAGTACTATACAGTATACAACAGGTATATATAGTATTTGTTGTCTCACACAGTACATAGTGAACAGTAAAACAATAACAATTCATGAATAGAAGAACGTTTTCTAAACTGTTGGATCGATCAACAACGGATCGTTTATTTCAATGATGTACGGGAACTCGAACGCCCATCGCAATCACCACCAACTTCCCCCGTGCCACTTGGAATAATTTCTTTTAGTTCTGCCAATAGACTCACAAAAAGCCTTCTACCACACTGGTGGAAGAACTTAACATAACAAAGAGGTAAGAAACGTGTTTAGTTAAGTCAAACCTGTCAATATGGAGTTTATCTATTTTCATTTTCATTGTGAAGGACTTGTTCAAAGTCTTCGCACACAAATCAATCTCAAAGGAGGCTCGAAGCCGTACATTCCGCATTCAGGGCGAGCGCTCAAACCAATCGGCTGCGGTGTCACACGGTATGAGTGCGTGAGTTCAAAGACCTAGGTCTGCGTATAATACAGAGTTGGGCACCGAATGCTTCTCGGTCGACCAACTCTAAGAGAGTGCATCTTAATTTCAGGATTAGTTGATTAGTTCCTTTGGCACGCTTTTTACTGTCAACAGACTGCGAAATTGTGGTGCTGATCACGAGTTCATTACTGGATCCAAGCAACTTTAAGCAACATGAAAGCCCCGGCGGGATTGGACCATGAAAGCAATCTCAGATTTCGGGACACACGAGTCTTCAAAAGCCCTGGATTCACGAAAGAGCAACAATTTCGGGAAAAATCGCTTGGACTGAGCAATTGCATCGCTGCTCGGCGATCCTTCTATCTCTGATTTAGAGAAAGACTCGGATGCGTCGTTCTAAGAAAACGCAGGCGCTACAGAAACATGCCGCACCGTGAAAACAAAAGGAGCTCCTGCTAGTTTAGGTAAGCCTATATGCGCAGGTAGATGATTTATCGAGATAACGGGGCCATGGGACGCGGTAGCTGATTTGTTAGAGCGCTCGGCTTGTAACGCGCAAGCTCCAAAGAACGCAGACAATGGACATTGGCAACGTCAAAAAGATTAAGAAATAAAGAGAAAAACTGAAAACAGTACAATGCAGAGAATAGTTTATGGCTAGTATGCCTACACTAACTAGAGATAAAACACACAAGTTTGACAATAAATAGTTTATAAATAAAGGATGGTATATTGCTTATCAGGGTTCATTTGTTTAAATCTTTCAAAAATAGAATTCAATTGCACCAAGTGAATGAACTTCGGCCACAGAAGCAGGGATTGAGAGATAGGTAGGCCTACACGAATGAATGACCGTCCAAAGAATACCATGCCACTGGAGACTGGCAACATTGAAATCTCCATAAAAACAGGTTAAATCGAATATTTACGTGACTTCTTCACTTGAATAGTAATCAGTGCACACGACTTGAAATGAGGACACGAATGGGACATGTTTAATGAAGTTCTCGTTGAAGTTTTGAACACCATAATAAAACTAAAAATAGAAATACGAAAGCAGCTAAACGTCTTTTGAACCATGCCGCTTCTTGTTTTTAAAAAGAACCACAACCACGTACACAAGAGAAAAGTGAAAAAATCAGTTGACGCCATAAGAGACTTCAGTCGACAAGAATCAGACAATGGCACAATCAGTGCCAAACGGTGCAAAGGTCACACACAAGCGTTGTTGTCCGAACAGCAGCCTTGATTGCATCTTGAGATCTGATTAAATATTGCGCCCGAGGTATGGACCCTCTCAATTATTTAAGCGAAAAAAATATCTGTCCGGGTGGGGCCAAATGCGAGACGCCGTTGAACAGCAAACTACTGAGCGAGAGAGTGGACTGTAGATGCTCTTTCTCGGAATTCATGGCAGACTTGATTGACAGTCAGCCAGCGGACATTCGAACCCTCTTGGTATTCTATGTCTGCCTTCTCTGGCTCATTCAACCCCATCCATTCTCGTTTTGCTGTCGGCTGGCAGTCTTGCGTCATTTGCATCTGGAGAAGCTGCCACTTTTCTGCCTAAATCATTAAATTCGCTGACAGCTTTTCGGTAATACGCTTGCTATAGTTCTACGCTTTGTATTCAAAAGTGATTTCTATGGGCAGCCGAGTAGAGAAGCGTCTACTGCTTGCATTTTTAATGATGCGCTATTTTCTATGAATCTATAACATACACATGCATATTCAAATAGCAAATATGCTGATATATATATAGTAGCATGTGTCTTATCTGGGTTATGATTGAGACAGGTATTGTGCTCACGGAGACTGGAAAAAAGACGATCTCTAGTGGTGATACGCATAGTTAAGCCAAGTCATTTGCCGTCTTCGGTTCGTGGGGACTGTATTGTATGTCGTAATCGTAGACTCGAGATTTCTAGAGCGCCCAACGAAAGCTAAGTCGCGGGAACCAGCTTATTCACAGGCGCTCAGTCAAGACAAAGTCGATAAGCAAGAAGGGTTCAAGATCCAAGAGTCACGCAGGCAGGCAGACAGTCAGAGAGCTATGGTGGTGGTGTTTGGAATTGGATCTGCAGGATAGATAAGGGGAAGAAGAGGAAACAGGAGTATGATTGATTGGACAGGACGCTGCTCACTTGTCCCTGGTACGCTGTAGTCCAAATATGCTTGCAATATATTAACAAGCCAAAATATGTGTCATATAACAATATTAGTTTTTAAGCCTAGGGCATAGTTTTCAAAGTCATAGTTTTCATCAGGGACCATCTCATATATTATGAGCACCCACCCATACGGGTGGCTTGGTGGCCTAGGAGTTAACGTGTCGGCCTCTCAGATCTGGTTTGGGCCCGCACTAGGGCTTGTCTCCCTGGTAAGCCTGCGTGTAATCATAGACCTGTGTTGTGTTTTAAACTGATGCTAACAGATGGGATGCCAAAATGTGCTAAAGCTTAGTGGTCACCTTCTTACATAAATGCCTGGTAATGTTGCACCAACCTTAAATATAAGAAACATGCATTTAATAATCCTTGCCGAAGCTGCATGTAATCATTCAATCAGTACATTTGTGTAGCGCCTTTTGAAGATATATACTCAGAAGCGTGCCCAGCCCATTCTAGGCGGAAACGAAGTTTTCATTTTAAAAGTTTTACGAGATGCACGAAATTTCCTTATCAGAAGACGCAGAGCTCTATAAGAAAAGTTCATTCTAAGAAGACGCAGTGGCGGATCTAGCTATAGGCTTGGGGGCGGTTCGCCTCCCCGCGCCCATCTTGGTTATATGCCGGTGCACCTCAGACCAGACCTCTGCATGGTGGACTGCCAGAATCTGGCGCCCCTCTGGAAATGCTTTCCCCATGCAAGCAATCCTGGAGCCGCCACTGAGTAGATGGACGCTTTGACACGTACACTGTAAGAAATTCCCGTAAAAAAACGGTTAAAAAATACTCGCATTAAAACGGAATTTTTTGCAGTGTATGCACCTAGACATTTTATGGCTCACCTAAGAATCCATAATAAGAGTTCCTCCTGCTACCATCTCTTAGTTTCTACCTCGATGCATACGAAGAACTTACCTGTCCACATCGATTCGACAGTGTGGTTGTAACTTCCTTGTCCGAAAAGTCGGATTATTACTGCAAAAGATGTCGTCAAATTCCGTTAGAGCCGCGTCATTGGCGCCAACAAAAGGTATCAGACGTTGCAGGCATCCGTTTGATTTACCTTCGCTGGTCGCCCACTTCCTCTGCCTCAGCAGCAGCTGCCGGGCACGCACGCACCTAGCTGGCGTAAGCGTAGTGTATGGCACTCAAGATTCTGTCGATGCCCAGATTGTCTGCGAGCCTCCTCCACTAATCGATGCTTATTGATCTCAATGCAGACGACGCCGACGCGAGCCGCATCTTTTATGTCTGCCGCAGCAGCCGCTGTTATCCGAGGAGTTCTCAGCTTCCGTTCCATTCACGGATCAAACAGTTTCGTCTCAAGCGTCTGCACGTGTGGTGGCATCAACACAACCAGCAGCTACAGTTGCAGCATCAGCTGCAGCATTAACCACGTGTTAGCGATTCCTATCTGGCCAGCATCAGCATCCCTGGACACTGGCTCAGCGGATGCGACCAGCATCCTTTGCCATTCCGGAATTACAGTGCGGCCTGGTTAATGACTGGCGACGTTTACAATCTATTATGTACAGTTTATAATACTATATGCACAAACATGTATAATTATATATCGCCATATATGATGTATATTGTACAGATTGCTATGTTCTCTTTATAAAAGATATATAGTACCAATACTGTTATAAATGCTATGCACATAAATATATAAATTATAGCATATAAATATATAAATAGTTAATGCTATATGTATGTATGTATATACATACATGTTTATATAACATTGGATATATATGTGTATATTGGATTGTTATATAAATGTGTTCATATATCGTGGCAGAGTATAATTTGCCGCTGCGATTTATCATTCTTGGCACAAAATGCTGCATCGGTAGGCAATTAAACGCCTAATTGATTATCGAGTTTAACCCTTTTAGACCATAAAACACGCCGTAGACACAGGTATAGTTTAGACTCTTGGGGTTTCCAGTTGCAACATTTGCAATATTGATCTTCTCTGTCTTCGGTGCCACTGTCTTTCATCGTATGTCTATTTTCGTTTCTGCTATGTCTTTCTGCCTGTCAGCCTGTCTGGCTGCCTGCCTGTCTGTCTGTCTGTCTGTCTGTCTGTTCATAACAAGCACAATACTGAGGAGATTGATCACCTAAATTCTTAACTTCAATATTGGTTCTAGTTTAGTATTCTTTTGAGCATGATAGTCTAAAGATTAGCGTGCTGAACTGTCAGTCGAAAGGTCGGCGATTCAAGTCCCCACTAGGACAGAAATTTGTTTCAAGATTTCGGCTTTACGTGCACTTCCTAGCCAACCCACCTATGACGAGTACACTGACCTACACTGTCATTGGGAAGATCAAGCGACGAGGAAGAGGTCTGGTTACCCGCCATTATACGCCGAGGCTAAGAAAAATGAAATCGCTAACACTTCCTACCCATGGCTGCCTCTCGGGGATAGTTTAAGAAACTGCTCTTCTTCTTCCTAGTGTTGTCAGAAAATGGAACTTTGAATAATAAAGTGGAAAAAATTAATTCAAAACAAGGAGTTACGCAGGAAGTAAGGTCTTCATTTTACTGAACTCACTTTCACATTTTCTTGTCTGTTCGAAGAGTGTTTTGTGACGTTAAATACTCTAGATTGACCAAAATATTGCCACTCTAAATTCAAAGCAACCACCGATTCTAACATTTTTATTGTGAACTGCTGATTTCAGGTTAAACATTCAATGAAGACTTACCTGCCAGCAAACACCGCCACTCATAAATTAGTACAAACAAAACAGTTTAATCCAAGTCATTACGAAGATAATGTGTAGACTACACTAATTAAGAAATCTGAGCAGACTACAGAAAATATGAAGCATAGTGAATTCTAAAGTCTGAGCTTCTATTTTGGCAAAACAAGGCATGCCAGGTGCTAGAGCTGTTTCGTGGCGGTAATGAAGATTGCTAAAGTTCGTATAAGCAAATGTTATCGTACAATACAGGCCATGATCAACGGCAAAAACTTGTTTTCAACACAATCGATGACTTTTCTAAATTTTTAGAATGCTAACTAGTATGATTCTGCTGTTTCATTATTTCGGTTTTTTGTCTATATGATTACCAGAGACATATTTACTGGAAACTATTAGTCAAATATATAACTTTTCATATATACTATAGGTGTCAGTGACTGGCATCTATAGTAAATATGAAAAGTTATATATAGCCAGTGCAATATACAGACGTTGATACGGCATGTAATATTTATACCCGATCTTCATCACTTTCACTGTAAAAGGAGAATCACCACGCATGACTTCATCGACAAGAAGATGACTGTGACCTTATCAAAGGATCTAATGTTCGGACTTTCGTTGCATATATAGGTTGCCTTCGAAAAATTTAATTCAATTATACATTACAAATTACCTAAGAATTCCACTAAAATAGAAATTACAAACATCGTATTTCACACTACTAAAATCATAAACTATAATATCAGCTTTCATCTTTATTAGATGCCAGTGCAATATACGACTGCGGAGACGCCATCTAATATTGCTGTCAATTATCATCACTTTCAGTGTTATGGGAAAGTCACCACAATTGGTGCCAGCAACAAGAAGATGAGTGCTACAATATTAAAGGGTTTCACGGTCGAACTTCCATTGCACAGTTCGCCCTTGCAAAGGCAGTAGGTCTGTTTCTGCAGAGTATACTTTATTTGTACACATTGGTCTGAAACGATTGATTCGTTTACGCAGCCACGATCAACACTGGTTGTTCGATCTGCAATGAACAGCATTTACATTTCTAACTTCATCCAATGTATTCTATAGCTTCAGTAATTAATGCCCAGTACATCCATCTTTTGCATGTTCACGATGCAAATTAGTGGTAAACAGTGAATTTGGGGATGATTACATTTACCCGCCAACAAGAAATTGGTTCATAACTCGACTAATAAAGATCATTGTAAAGGTTATCAAATTTTAAATAAAATTTATAAATAGATGAATTTTATTGTTATTGTTGTTATTATTATTATTATTATTATTACTACTATCACTACTACTACTACCACTACTACTACTACTACTACTACTACTACTATATTGCATTTATTACGCGTGCAAGGTCAGTAAACCTGAATTTGAGGCGCGAAGCAATTGCGAGTTAAAACTTATTCAAGGTCCCGATACTATAACAGTTTCAGGGGACGCTCGAACCAGTACTCTCCTTGTTATCGTGCCCCGCAAAACTGGCAGATTACTGGCCAGGGGTTTAAACTGGGGATTATTTTCCTGGGCTTATTGTCCATTGAGGTTAATGCTCGGGGTTTTATACCAGAGGTTATTGGCAATAGAGTCATTGGCTGCGGGTTATTGCCCAAGGGTTATTGACCTGATACTGAGAGGCTATAGCTCTAACGTTGACTAGACATATCATGACTGACATGACATCAGGTGTAGTTATAACTGCAGTTGGTTAATTAATGCTATTCATAATCGTTGTATTTACTTTGATTGTAGCCGCGATCTTGACACTCTTGAGAAGCTCCGGTACAGATGCCATATGACGAAGTGCAGGTTAATCCGATGCAGGTAGGAACCTCTGTCATATCGGGACCGTTGCAGTTAAACTTGTCATCAGGATTAGTATTACCTGAATTACAACTGTAACATTTGATGTACGCCTCCGAGTTTCCTAAACCGGTGACGATGAATACTCCGACAAGAAGCGTGAAGGAATACATTTTAGATCCCTAGCAAAACAAAAGACATTGAACGATGATGATTGCAGATTCACTAATTCAACTTTAGTCTATCCTTGTTCTGAAGCGTCTTCAATAGGCTCACTTCCAAAACTCATTTATCGAATTTTGCTGTTACTTGATCCCTTTTTGTACAACTTTAAGATCAACTGAAATAGAATAATGTCGCCAATCGAAGGGAAGAGGGAGCGTATAACTGAGCCAAGAAGTTTAAGACCAAACGTTATTCAGCCTAATGAAAAAATTCCAAGTTGACTCTAACTTGGAATATTTAATAAATCAAATAAATCAAGCATTTGTGTATACCTGAAACATCTTAAAGGCGGATTATATAGTTATTTGATTAAAATCAGGATCAATATACGTCTTTGAATATAGAAAATATTTCTTGGAGGTAGAGCTTTCATGAAGTAGAGATTAAAGCAGAAAATGTTTATAAAACGCATATACCACCGGAAAATAAAATTACTAAAAAGATAATTGTTATTAAGATTTATAATACGAATATATCTCGGCAATTAGCATTACTAAAGATAATTTATTAAAACTCTCCGACAAATAACGAGAAGTCATAACTTGAGACTTAGTCGTGCATAATAAAATATAGGTTGACTCTAAGTTCTTCAACACAATACAAACTACTGTGATTCGGTCCAATAAATCAAAAAAACGTTTCTGTGATTGAGCTCACAAGATTTAGTCCTGTTCTCGAGTCATTATGCTGGTAATACTTCTCGGATCGACTGATAAAATCTTATTACGATAAATAAAGAAATCATAATCGAACACAATATATGAATACATGCATGAGAACTAAGAAAGACTTATGAGAAACAATGTAGACATAAAGCAAATAGTATACTTTACATTACGGACTGAGGATAATAATGACACTTTTAGCAATTTAGCCACTGCCTTTTCTTCCTTAGCCACTATAGCCATTTCTAATAACATTATTAACATTTAGAAGATATTACCTGAAGTAATCTGTAGAATAGCTGACGTTTGTAACACCTTCTCAAGAACAGCTCTGTGTAACGTTACACTATTGCAACCTTTCTTAATTAAAGGGAACGAACGGTGTATGAAGCATAAAGTAAGCCTATATTTATACAAAGACATCCATACATTTGTATACCCATTATTTGCATGACGCTAACCACTTACGTATTAAGTGTAGCCAATAGAAGAGACCCCAGAAACCTTGAATGTAATTAGGCTACTGTAGGACAGCTACGTGGATCCCAAAATAAATAGTGATCGACATTACGTGTGCTATTAAAATAGCTTCCATAAAATTATGAATTTCGATTACACTAAAGAATACGGTTTACCAGTTGCTTAGCAATTAAAGTGTGATAGGCGTTGCATCCGATCCTTTTGAAGGAGGTAGTGTTTTCAGTATTTAACTCGTGTGTGACCAAGTTTATAAATCCTTTTCACCCTGTATTTTCCAACGACACGGTGTAAGAAGTGTCCAAGCTCTTGCGGAGATTTTTACAGAGGTAGCAAAGAGTGATATTCATTTCCACATGTCTATGACCTTTCACCCCAGTCTTGTTGACTCTAAGTTCTTTAATGTCTTTAAATTTTAAACTTATGACAAATCTGTTTCAAGTTGCGTAACTACCTTAGCCAGAATTTTTCCTGACCACCTGACGCAACCATCGATTAATGCTTGTTGATGCCCGAATCTGATGACACCCGGGTCAACGGACGGGCGCCGGGTCCTGTCAGGGACATGACATTCCAGGTGTTCACCCGGAGTGGTCTGCAAGGAGCGATTGCTCCAGTTGGTCCGTCCATTGTATCAGTTCGATATAATCTATTACGCCTCTGGGGTAGTTGACCCTGCCGGATTATATCTGCCTGGGTTGTCTCCCGTAGCCTTTTTCCTCACGTACTAGGCCCTAGAGCTACATGTAGGCTTATTGAATGACGTCCTGTAACCGCCATGTCACAGTTCCGTCAATGGCCAATTGAAATTGTAATTGTAATTAGCGCCGGTGTCTAATGCACAAGGTTTCAACCAATGGCGCACCAAAGCCAAGCCGCAATCAGGTCAATATCCATGTCAGTCCACAAGACAGAGAGGCAGCATACTGTATGGGGCTGTAGCATTTTAATAGGGTGGCGACGCCACTTTCGCCACTTTCCACTCTGCCGTACCGTGGTAGAGATTCCGCTGCTTATTTGTCGGGGGTCCCCGCTTATTTCGCAGCCACCTGTATACTGGGTGTTGTTTCACCATCCAACACTCGTGGACGCGTTGGGTTTTAGTAAAAGACCTGCGAATAGTACCTTGTGCATTTTGATAACTGCGCTATAGATGGCATTTGCTTTGCTTGTTTTATCTTATCTTGGATTAGAATATATTCGAATAGATTAAATTACTGTGTCACTTTCACGCTTTTGCCTAAGCTTGTGATGCTTTTCTCGAAAGGGCTGAGGGCAGGAGTGGCGAAGCAAGGGCATCTCGTGCCGCAGGGTGGTTTATTCGGTAGCCTGCTGGGTCTGTAATTCCACGATTGTTGGTTCGAGCCTGCTGAGCGGACTCCTTGAAACGACTCAGGACAAACTTGTGTCGCGCCTCATGTTCAGATTTAATGGTCTTGAGCGCGTAATAAGTCCAGAAAAACAACAGATCAATAAATAAAAATAATTTGTCATTCATTGACATTAACAGGGATGGACGCCTCTGTTGAAATCTTGACCTTGTTAAAAAGAAGTCGTTAAACTTTATTGCATGTTTCTTGGATACGTGGGTTCAAGATTATGATGACAACAGGAGCACCCCACAAATGAGCCTACTTCCCTCTTACATTTCAGGTCATATAAGCCTAAATAACACACTGCATTTGAAACTTGGTTAAGTGGCACGCATTGGCTTTTGTTTCCAGCATGTACACGCCTTTTGCAAACCCCACTACTTCAATTTTATATAGCTCTACTTTATTTAGTGGTGTTGTTTCTGCAGTTATCGACAGCTTATTATCAAACACTTACCCCATGTTTAATTGGTCCTCAAAAGCTTAGTCGTGGGTTGAAGGGACTTTCCGATTAAATCCAAAGCAACAACACGAGCGAACTTTCCTTAACGTTTATACGACTGTGTAGGCCTACTCAGTAACTGTAACTTCCCTACGCATGGACTGAATCCTAAACGCAGTCGTAAAATGCCCACGCGTTAGCAACCAGTAACAATGCTACCTAATACAGAAATAAGTCCAACAGATAATAACCCTTTAATAGGTTTCTTACACATTAAGTGACAGATTGCTTTGCATATTTCTTAAGCATTCCTGTGTAGTCCTGGGTTGTGGGTTAAAGACACTATTTATTGCAGGCAATGGAGTAAATACAATCGCCAAACATCAGCCTCGGCAACGACAAATCGAAAAGCTTCCCATCTGCAGAATTTGTCATAAATAAAATATTGCTCTACATACATTTTCACAGGCTTCACGTTTGGTGATCTTTCTTCATCTTGCAGTTTAGGCTAAATTTACTAGTTTAAGTGCAGTTTTTTAAATGTAAGTTAGTACTCGATGACGTTGTACAAGCCAAGCTGGTTACATGCAAACTAGTATCGTTTGTTTTTTAAAATATTCTCAAGCAGATTCTTGCATCGGGTAGGCCTAAGTGACTTTTCCCGAGTATCTCCAAATTATTTTTCTGTAACAGTTGAGAACACTGCCGATTACATTGCATTTCCGGTTATGGAATATGAATTAATACAGAGATAATAACGTAATGTTTAGTCTAACAGTTCATCAGGTTCACGAAGACGCAGGTATAAAGTCAAAATCTGAAAAGTAAAAAATGGTAAAAATTTTTTTCAAAAAGATGCACTTATAACCGTAAAATGCAGACGAATAAAATGCAGCTCTTTGCAATTACTGCTCCAAGAAAATCGAACATCACCGACTTTTAAAGTACAAACAGATACAGTAATTTACGTTTCTGTACCTTTCTAGTTAACCTAACCTTTCAAATTTAAACTGATGCAGTAGATATAACGATTTAGTAATTTAGACATAGTGATAGTGGATTGTGAATTCAGGTCAAATTTTTTTAATGTTTTCGCATTATATAGTCAATATCAGGCATTAATATAGATGCACATATGCATCTATATTAATGCCTGACATTGACTATACCATATATGCATCTATATTAATGCCTGACATTGACTATACCATATATGCATCTATATTAATGCCTCACATTGACTCTACCATATATGCATCTATATTAATGCCTGACATTGACTATATAATGTTGCATATATGCAGCACCGAACAAAACTCGAAGAATGATGCTTCATGTTTTATTTCAAGGTAAATATTAACAATCAGTTACATCTAGTATCGAGCAAATTAGTTTCTATCTAGTGGCATAAGCAAAAACAGGTTAAAAGAAGTTACAGAAGTGGTTAACTACTTTTCCTAAAACTAATTATTAACTACTAGTTAAACTACTTCAAAAGTAGTTAAAAGTAGTTCCAGCTAAACTATTTTTAAGGCATTTAGTGCCCATCACTAAAACCTTCAGTATTTTTATGATGATTGCATTTAATGCTCTTTTGAGGAGCATAATAATCGTTCCAAGCTTATCTTCCATTGATCAGGCCATTTTGCTTTTGTTGAATTCTATTCTGATTTCCGTCTAGCTGAGGTTTCTATGGTCAACCAAAGCTGCAAGTCCAAACTGATTCTCTTTCTTTTCACTGAGTTGGGTTCAGCCTTTGCGCAGGTGATAATCTGGGAGAAAGAGGCAAGTCTTCAGATTATAGATCGTTCTGAATGACATCTAGGACTCGCATCATCGAGATAACTGAAATCCTTTCAATTTCGACGGCAGCAGTCTTATCTTTACAAGATTGTGCACTACTGTCCAAAATGCAGAAATTTCGCCGCAAAAATACAAAATGTATCTGTCTCAGGAATAGAGTCCACTTTAAAAATTCTAAGCTAACTTGGATCAGAAACTACTGAGCTATCACAGTTTTAGGACATCTGGCAATGTAATTTGACAAAAGCATCCGGACATTTATCATGAGTCAATAACTGCCTTAATTATTATAATGAACGTGTGACTTCCTTACAAGTTGAAAAACACAGAGGCATTATGATAACGGGTCATCACCTTTGAACTCCTACGCTTTGAGATCACGGAACGTCGACAGTTCAAATCACTTTCACTGTATGTCTTGGCGATAGCGAAACGTGACCTCTCTACATACATTAACTTTCCAAGCTGGCTGCAAGGCTCAAAAGCAATTATCATATAAATACAATGCACAGGGAATGAGTGTATAAATGACTATTTTAGGTTCACACTAAAGTTTTAAATAATGACATTTCTTGTAAATAGGCCTATTTTATTTATTCCTATGCATCCGTCATTTCCAATAAGCTTAGTTGTTTTTGCTGAAGCATGGCCTATAAGTGATCCAAAGCACAACAAACAATAGAATTTAAGAAGTTATTTTCATTATTAAGACAGCATTTCATTTGCTTTGAAAAAATTAGAATAATTAAACTCTTTTATGGTGAAAGTATGTTCCAGCTTAAGAATATGTATACAGATAGCATGGAATAGGCTGGAACGTAGTAACTATCCAAAATGAAACTGATGCAATTGCTATGATGCTATCTTGCTATCTGATTCAGGTCAATGTTCAATCGTCATTGAGGCATTTAATTTAGTAGACACTGTAGCGTTGGACTCATATTTTCTTGTATGTAGTATTTTGAGAAATTTTTATCAATCTAAAACAGGTTAAAATTCAATTATTTGTATAATTAAAATTCTTTATGAAAGAAATTACATTTGCAACACTATTGTGTATATAATTGCGTAGGCCTATAGGCTTTTATCTTGCCTTAATATTGAATAGCCAATTGAAGTGAGCAATGTGAATTTAAATCATGTCATGCTATCTGATTCTCAAAATTATTGACATGAAATTTATTGCAAATTTTATATAACGAACTCTCATTATAAGCCTAACAATGTCTCCCAAGAGACTCCGCATGCTTTAGGAAACTCTTCTTCACCAGCATTTGCCCTTAGTGAAATCGTTGGGTGCCGCAAGTCCTACTATCAAATTAGCTTCTTCCTGTTACGTGTACTTGCAAACAAAAGTAGTTCAAACTCAAGCGACAGTAAAACTACTGATCGAACATGACTGACAACTATAGCGTACACATTACGCAGTCGCATGCCCAGATGCCATGTTGTTTGGGTTTATTGCGGACCCCCATTGGGCAACCTGTGGCAACTGGCGGCCAGCTGTGGGCCCAGTAAGCGTGGCTATCAGGGTGGAAACCTCGTAGCTTCAGTTCACAGGACTAGAATTACATACACCAGTGCTGTTCAGATAAAAAGGAATCGTGAACAAGGAGGCTACCCCGGAACGTTGGTCATCGGTTAGTGTATAACGGTGTCGATGTGGTGAGATAGGAAGGGACAGAAGATAGCCAGCGCATCGGCTACAATGCCTAGGATGTAAGCCCAGCCGACTACACAGCTACCCGACCAGTACATTCCCGAATCGCGGCAGTGATGCTGAACGAAGCTGGCATCAAGACCGGCCGGAAAGATGATCAGGCCGCCGGTGTAGAGAGTAGCTACAACAAAAACAACACACGCCCGAACTGATAACTGACAATATAGACATCACACATAAACATTACATAAATTTCACACATTATGTAACCTGTCGGCCAACAGGATATTATGATAATGGAAATATTTCCGCGAAGAAATGACGTAGAGCTTGGATAATGCGCACCATACAGTCGGCTACGGTCTTCTGTATGGCAACTTATCTAACGCTATCATAATCTTGCATTGGATAACTTGATATCACCAGTAGTCGACCATAAACGAAACAACGGTGCAACGTACTGCTACATGCCTGGGATCGTGATCAACGCATGGAGATATGCCAAAAAGATGTTTTGTAAGTGAATATTTTCAGGGCCTTTCAGAGATTCAGAAAGGCGCAGGCCACTGCAAATATGAGGCCCCAATTTTGAATCAGGAACTTCGATGCAATATATTGCAAAAAGGATAGATAATTATTAATAACTGACATACAAAACTTTTTTTCAAAATCTGAGGCCCCTTCTCTATGTGTGGCCATTGCCAAATGGCCCCTATGGCTCCTCTGATAGGCCCTGAACATTTTATAGCGCCTTTTAAGTACCTCTAGAAGAGTTTTGGGTGTTTCAAAATTTCCGCTCCACTTGCGCCCTTTAGCGAATTCAGCCATAAATGAGTACATTGACGGTACACTGTCGGTGGGAAGATCATGCGGCGAGGAAGAGAACTGGCCACCCACCCTCACATGCCGAACCTAAGGAAAGAAATCCGCTAAAACCTCCAACCCATGGCTGCCTCTGGGGTTCGCTTAATGGACTCCTTCTTGTTCTTGGTCTTGTTTTTGTTCTTCTTCTTCTCCTCCTCCTCCATCTCCTTCTCGGTTCAGTAGCTGATTAGTTGCACAATAAAGACGCCCATCTGTCTATAATATGATGATCTATAGCCATCATTTTTGGCTTGCGCCTGTCCGGCTACATTCACTCTGCTCTTTCTGTGTACACATGTATGTATGTATGTAGGCTTATGTATGTATGTATGTATGTATGTATGTATGTATGTATGTATGTAGGCTTATGTATGTATGTATGTATGTATGTATGTATGTATGTATGTAGGCTTATGTAAGTATGTATGTATGTATGTATGTATGTATGTATGTAGGCTTATGTATGTATGTATGTATGTATGTATGTATGTATGTATGTAGGCTTATGTATGTATGTATGTATGTATGTATGTATGTATGTGTGTATGTAAACATGTATGTATGTAAGCATGTATGTATGTAAGTAAGTGAGTATGTATGTATGTGTGTTTGTATGTATGCATGTATGTAGGTAAGCACGTATATATATTAAATATAAATAAATAATGACAACGATAATATATATAATATATATTATCGTTGTCATTATTATTAAAGTGTCAAAATATTGATTGTCTTTATGTTTGCTTTGCCTAACAATTGTCGCTTCTTATCTTTCCTGCAGAGGTGAATTATGGTTTAGTTTTAGTTAATGTGGTCTGGTCTTGGAATCGTCTCTGGTTATTGGACCAGACAGACCATACACCAGTTGGTGAACTCCTGAGGTCCTGAACGATGACAAAGCTCCAGAAAAGAGAGCCGCCTGCCACAACAACTGCGTGACAGTAGACCTAATTGTATTGTAGTGTATTGTATTTGATAACTTATATAGCGCTTCTTATAGAAACAAACTACTCAGAGGCGAAACTACTCAGAGGCGCTTCCAGTATGAGAGTCCCTGGGAAATAAGAACGTCTTTAAACAACGCATGACTGAGCTGTATCACCAACAGTGACCCTTGCACGAAGCAATAGCGGAAGTTCATTCCATAGAGATGGGCCAACAACAGCAAAAGCCCTCTGCTGCGCAAAGCGAGGAATTAACACGAGAACACATAGATCCAGATGACCTAGAGAACGTAAAGGACGACATGAGGTACACGAATGTGGAGGCCGAATAAAATCACCAAGATATTTTGGAGCTTGGTCCATGCGAGCTCTAAGTACCAGAGACAAATAGTTTAAACTGAATACGAGATGGGATAGGGATCTCTCCATTTTAGCGGCCAATAAAGAAACCCCAAAATTACTTTACTGTATTTTTAAGCACCACTATCTAATAACAAAGCATCAGTCGATGGCGCTGAGCAGTTGTGCGTGAAGAACTTGCTCACAGTAACCATCGCAGAGAGATTCGAACCCGCACATGTTGCGTTATAAAGCAATCTCTCAAACCAATCAGCTACCGTGTCACCTAAGTCAAGCCAAACAAATCAACTAAATTAGTTACTCACATGCACTATCCCCAGACAAAGCAGGCTACGTGACGAGGCAAGGCTGCTGAAAAGTGGAGGATGTACAATATCTGCATTGACAGATATTATCAGAGCGCCGTTGAAAAAATGATAAAGACCTTGTGTGAAAGCTTGCCTTTCTTCGGCACTAGTTCACCTTGGATGTACCTTGGTATTCTTTGGCAACAGGTTTTCTTGCAAAAGAGTTTGATAGGAAAACAGTTTATGCAGAAGTTCGGCAATCCATCTGGGGTCAATCAAATAAAGGCTGCCGATCAACAGCCGAACAAATTGGCCAGTCTGTCTGTCAGTCGCCATCCGTCTGGCCAATCATTAACCAAAGCTACTGCGATTCTTTCGGTCGGTCGACGAACATCGCTTCCAGATGTTGCTCAGAGCGGATTCCAAAGCCACAGAGTCCGAAATCTTCAAGTCAAGTGGAATCCATCTCTCTCTCTCTGTGTCTCTGTCTCTGTCTCTCTCTTCCTCTCTCTCTCGCTCTCTCTCTCTCTCTCTCTCTCTCTCTCTCTCTCTCTCTCTCTCATACACACTTCTCCATCTTGTAATGTAATGTAATGTAACAAGCACTTATATAGCGCTCTTCAAGTACCTCTCAAAAGCGCTTCCTCCTGTCTTTCTTCTCTTTCTCTATTCCTATACCACTCTCTCGATTCCTCTTGTTTTTACGTTCTTCTTTCTCTGATTTTTCTTTCTCTCTTGCTCTGACTGTCCACCCGTCCATTTGTCCATCCCTCCGTCCTACCACCTCACCATCCATCCATTCATCCATCCATTCGTTCTCTTTTTGACAAGAGCGGGACAACCTTACACCTCAATTCGCAAAAAAGAGCATCTTTGAATTTCCTGAGGAGAAACACTCTAATTAAACGGTCGATTAATTAATCATCAATTCGACGACGATTTACATTCGTCCTTAGAAAACGTTTCATGGTGCTTCTGTTCTCCGGATGTTGACGGGTTCTATGGCTAGTGAAACTGTTTAACATTGCCTTCGTCGTCTTTTGTAAACACCCACAGCATATTCAGCTGTACAAAACGTTAATTAAAACGGGGCCATTGACGCAAACTGGGCAACTGGACTGGTTTGAACTGGTGGAATGCATGACACGAAGGCAACAGTGTAAACTCTAGCAAAAGGAAACTTCTGTTGAACCCACTCCAAAGAGACTGGTCGATTAGCTATATAAGAGACAGACAGACAGACAGACAGACAGACATGTATGCATATATATATACATCCGCACATACGTACGGACAGTCATTCGAAGACAGACGGACAGACGATACAACGACTGTCGGACGGACAGACGGACGGACGGATGGATGGAGGGATGAAGAAGCAGACAATGATTTACCTGAGACGATCTGGACGTATCCGGTGAAGAGTGCCAGCCGGCGATCCTTCTTCCTGCCAAGACAGAGGACAACGAGGGACAGAAGGGCGCAGATGGCCATCAGAACACAACCCGACCCGTAGAGGACACAGGCCGCCTGCCATGCCCCCGACGGCAGGTTCGAAAACTGGAAATGACCTCCGTAGGCTGAGCAGTGTAGCGGTTGCTCATCGGCGTTGGAATGTTCCGAGTTCGAAGCCGGACGGTCGTCCTTTACAAGGCAGTAGCTGTAGACCCCAAGCGACGTCAGGGACTCCGGATGTAGAAACCAGTAGGGCTGGAGCAGACTGAACCAGCAGGCGGCAGCGATTAGGATTGAGAGGACGCTCCAGACGACTGAGATTGGAGTCACGGTCATCGTTCTATGGATTAAGAGTAGTCGCCGGTGCATAACCCTCTGCTATGGAGGTCATTCTGCAAAGGCAACGATGCTCGCGGTCTCTGTCCAGATCTGCGTCAAAAGCAACAGTTTCGTTTCGATTAGATACAAACTGATTTTAGACAATGACATGCTTTTATTATTATTGTCGTTGTTGTTGTCGTTGCTGTTGCTGTTGTTATTGTTGTTGTTGTTGTTCTTCTTCTTCTTCTTCTTCTTTTTTTTCTTCTTCTTCTTCTTATTATTTTTATTATTATTATTATTATTTATATTATTATTATTGTATTGATTGTTATTTTTCCCCGAGATACATATGATCCCTCAGGATTAAAAACTTACTGAAGAGATGAAACATCTGGAACGGCTCCAAATCGTTAAGTTCTAGCACGAAGACTGTGTTGTTGTTAATGTTATAATTGTTATTATAATTGTTATTATTATTATATTTATTGTCATTATTAGTAGTACTGTTATTATTATTGTTATTATTACTACTACTACTACTACTACCACTACTGCTACTACTACTATCAGTATTAATCTCGACCTTATCATTAGTTTCTGCAGTGAAAACTGAGTAGACCTGAATCCGGTGCTTAGTTTGGAAAAAAGATCTTGCCTTCTTCTCTCCTCAGTAGCCAGTGATGATAAGATCGACAAATACACACAACCTTTATGATAATCACCTTCGTATCTTCTGTAATTTATCGGCGACCAAATTATATATACTATATCAAGACAGCCAATTTCTTCACAGGCTCAAGTTGTGTAGGCCTTTCTAACACATCCATCATGGCTAGGCTTTCTGGGATACCCAAAAACTTTGGCGCCAGGCTACTGCGATAGTGTAATGGTTCTCACTTTAAGGCAGAGGGTTGAAAGCTGTATTATGAGGCACTGGACTGCAGAATTGTTACATTCCTTGCATTCCTTCTGTCTTTAGTAATATTTCCCACCCGGTTCGATTTCGCATGTAAAATGAATGCTTTGTTTTGCTTGAGACAAGGCACGACTACGAGTGCTAACATTAATATATATATATATATACATATATACAGTTACATTAATATATATATATATATGTTACATTAATATATATATATGTATATATATGTAGGTGTGTGCATAAATGAGTCTATTCATCGTAAAATGCAGAAAATACAGAGATAAAAGATACCGATCTTTGGTATGATGACGGTTTACATAAGTTTTGACGGATAGAGGCTTAATTTACCGACCACGACGTTATCTGCCATCGTTATCGTTATCCTTCCCATCGTTATCGTCATAGTCATCGTCTTCATCGTCGTCATGATAATCATCAATAGCGCAGAAACACAACCATCAACTATCATTACCATCAACACCACCACCACCACCACCATCATCATCATCATCACCTTCTTCTTCTTCTTCTTATACTTCTTCTGCCTCTTCTTTATCATCATCATCATCGTCATCATCATCAATAGTGCATATACACAACCATCAACCATCATCACCATAACCATCACAATAACCATCATTATCATCATCATCTTCTTCTTCTTATCATTCTTCTTCTTCTTCTTATCCTTCTTCTTCTTCTTCTTTATCATCATCTCCATCTCCATCATCATCACCATCATCGTCATCATCATCAATAGTGCATATAAACAACCATCATCACCATAACCATCACAATAACCATCATCATCATCATCTTCTTCTTCTTCTTATTCTTCTTATTCTTCTTCTTATCCTTCTTCTTCTTCTTTATCATCATCTCCATCTCCATCATCATCATCGTCGTCGTCGTCATCACCATCATGAATAGCGCAGAAACACAGCCATCACAGGCAGAACATCTAGAAAATTTAGGGATAAAAGGGCTAACAATCAGCATATCAATGATTTATCATCGTAACTGCACGATTCTCATAAGTTGACCACAGAAAACTGCATGGAAACGTTTACGTCCATCCGCGACCTTAACACTGACAGAATATCACTGAGTAGTAAGCAACGGGTGGAAAATCCTTTAAAATAAACCGGTATATTTAAACAAGATAGACATACTGTAGATTGGAGGCCCTTAAGTAATGTTGAAGGACGACAGGCTAAACGCTCCACGAATGAATCGATGAATGCAGAAACGAACGAACGAATTCATTCATTCATTCATTCATGCAAATGAAGTCATATTGTACACCAAATTAACATCACAAAAATGCACTCAAGTTGAATCATAAATGGTCAATGCCAAAGGGCAGACCAAAAAGAAACATATATTCCATTTACCGCTATCATTTGATTACGAAGGATTTACAAATTTTACAGATAAAGTTAATAATATAATTTCATCAAACAGTTGTTTCAAATTACAAGTGCCACGTGCACCATCTGAAGAGCTCGTCCAACATATCGCCAGACACAAACAGCCATGCAGATGAAACGGGATGGCTAAGACTAGAGCGGAACAGGACGGCCTGTTCTAGAGTTCAAAGTCAACACGCAGTAATTGCAGCGTCGACGTACTGCGCGTCACGACTCCGCGATGTATCAGGAATGTAGCTTTAGTCAAATGCGTGGATGATTGGCGAACGCGTGGTCCGGACGTTGAATTAGGTCCCATAACAAACAAGTGAAGAGGAAAACGACATCCGCAGCTGCAGCAACAGCTGGATGAATGTCAAACATAAGGCCGACTGTTTACAAACTCAGCATCAAATGAGAACGTACAGGTTGGCATCATATTATGTATATCGCGTTATGTATACAGTCTTCACTACAGATTAGCATTACATCGGGAATTTCTATTACGTAGGCTACAATACTTAATAGCTAACTTTAGAGATTATTGCGCTTGCTGCCCAATGAGCTAAGAATCCATTAAAAATCTTCCATACAGTTCACGAAATACTATATTTAGATCAACCGACCTATCTATGTTCGGATGCTACCAAGAGACTTTGCACCTGTATAGATGACATCATGCTAAATGTAAATGTACACGTTTTTCTATGGCGAGCGTATGGCCTCGGTCCTACTCATTTTTCATCAAATTTATTGGGGGAGATCCTTCACCATCGCTGCCCGTTTGAATGGGCGTCACGTAATTTAAGGTCCCCGTGTATGGACCTTGCTAAACCGAGATTTAAGTCTCTGAAATGAGCCACAACCGGGTCGCGAACTGGCATCCTCGAGCTCAAAGACTAGGGAGTCTGTCTATGTGCCTTTAACTTAACCCTGACAAATCCCAGCTCATCTGGTTTGACCGTTCCTCTAAGCTCCTACAGTGCACCACCTGTCATTTACTACTTCTTTCTACTTCCTCCTCTTTAATTGCCCCATCCTCTACTGTTCGGGATCTTGGAATCATGTGGGGCACGGCGACCGATTGGTTAGAGCGCTCGGCTTGTAACGCGGAGAGTATGGGTTCGAGCCTCTCCTTAGACGGTAACTGTGTACAGACTTAGAGCAAGTCATTAACTCACAAGTGCTCAGCGCCATCGATTGATGTTAAGTCATTCGATAGTTGCACTCGACAAATACACAAAAATGCCCGATTCTCTCTGAAACCCCAAATAGCTGCAACTTGTCTCGCCTCAAAAGGATCCGACAACTGAGCTGTACTCTAGCTTCAGCGTCGCAGAAAAAAACTGATATACAGCCTTATTCTGACAAGACTGCAACTCTTTAATCTATGGTCTTTGTGACTGCACACTGCTTCCTCTAACTGGAGCCATGCACGAGTCTGCACGACTGTGGCTTGGACTCTCTTACCGAGACCATATCACACCTGTTCTTCATTCTCTATACTGGCTTCCATTATCTGAGTGTGCCACTCCTGGTGTATAAACATGTGCAAATTATTTGCCATCCTAATTATCATCCATGGTTACAGGCCGATCCTTTATTAGCTCAGCAGCTTCTGGAAAGTATATTGTTCCTGTTCAAAGACGGCCGGCATTCGCTCATAGTTGCTGGTCCCTCCATCTGGAACTCTCTAAAAATGTGTAAATCGTACATGTTTTTCTATAGCGACCGTATGGTCTCGACCCTATCGGGTGAGATCCTTCATCCGGTAACGCTACACACCATTTAAGGTCTCCGTGCACGGACCGTGCTAGCCCGAGGTTCAAATCTCTGAAATAAGACACGACCGGGACGCGAACCGGGGATCCTCACGCACAGAGGCTTTCTTGGCTAACGCGCTTACCGGTGTAGCTTGCTAGGCCAGCTACTTACACTCTAGTCATATTCACGACTCGCTTACCGAGACTATCCTTCGCTCTAAACTGAAAACTTACCTCTTCCAATCTGTTTAATTCCTGTTTCCCGACTTCATTGTGTACTTCTGAATGTTGCAAGGAGGACGTTATCAAATTACAGTTGTGATGTATTGTATGTTCCATGTTCACCCCTCATACTAATAGATATTGCAGTAGATCAGTGGACACTGTGACTCTTTTTGTGCTCCTTACCCAAACGGTGTTGGGCTCTCGGGCCTTCTCGGTAGCTGGTCCAAAGCATTGGGATTCACTGCCCAGCGCAGTTCGTTCTTTCAATTCTTTGATGTCATTCATGTCTAAACTAAAGACTCATCTCTTTCAACTTCCTTAGCTACCGCAGCCTGGATTCTGGTTTCTCTGACCTATCGTAATTCAACCTGGCTTCTCCAACTGTTTGTCATGACGATTTCACTTGAAAGGACAATCGAGTGATGACTAGGGAATTACGATAATGGCGCTACAGAAATCCTTAGATTAGATATTTATTAAAAGTAATTCGTAATACTATACCAGCTACAGTTTGCTTGAGTTGACGTCGTCACAACAAATCCGATCAATTAACAACTAACGACTAAAAAATCCTTCTCTGCATTTGCATATCTGAATATTCATAAGCACGAGTTTCATATGACTAAGCCGACTACCCTGCAAGTTATGAACGCAGCCCTAGGTTCAGTGCATCACAAAGTTTCGGCCGAGCGCACTTCACGCTTATGCCATGCACTTGACATCGTGAGTTATACACTAAGGATCTCCACCACATGCATGACGCCGATCCCGTTGTATATCGGCCCTGATGTAATAAGCTTTGGACTGCTATGTCAAATGTTTCAACTGATATCGTTGCATCTAACGCCGTCGATGTAGGCTTTTGGACGCTTGGGACTCGTGATCCGTAGGAGAACGCCTGGCTACAGAGGCTGCAGCAGTGGATGCTGGGGCTGTTGCATCGACCGCGGCATTTAGTAATGTAGCCTGAATGTGATGCCAGGAGTAGGAGGAGGAGGAGAAGGGGAATAGGAAAAGGAATAGGGAAGGGAAAGGGAGGTGGCGGAGGAGACAAAGTATGTATAGGCGCCTTTGGTTGGGGAGTGGATCTATAATCTCTCCGCCGGGCTCTGAACTATCTATCGTTGGAACATTATTATCCAGGAATAGTATAAGCCGCGAGAGAAGTGGAGATACAGAGACAGTTAGGAGCAGCTGGAGGAGACAGATAGACAGACAGACACAGAGATAGAGACACAGACAGAGAGACAGACACAGAGACAGAGGCACAGAGACAGAGTTATAAAGATAAAGATAGAGATAGAGAGGAAGAGCACAGCAAAAATAAGAAAACAAGTCAGGTAGAGACAAAGACACAGACAGGAGAGACGCAGTTATGCAGAAAGATTCAGGAAGTGAGAGATGAAGGAATCATTTGAAGAGGAAAGAGAGAGAAATATAAGATCTCAGAACTGGACGGATGGAGAGAATGAGATAGGAACAGAGGCAGAGAGGATTAGAAAAGGAGGTGAGAGAGGGATACCGAGAGAGGGAGGGAGTGCGGGAGGGGACAGAGGGGTTAAAAACAGGGAGCAAAAAAGATCGAGATACCATTTAATTTTTGCGACCTTGGGATCCATTAGATAGAACTAATGCAAACAGTTGTGCATAACTCGAACATACACACACACACACACACACACACACACACACTCTCAGTATGCATATATATATGCATATATCCATAAAGTATGTATATATAATGGAGGAATGAAACACGGACGGAGATAGGGAATGACGGACGGAAGGACGGACAGAGAGAGAGAGTAAGGGCGGGAATGACGGACGGAAGGACGGACAGAGAGAGAGAGAGAGAGAGAGAGAGAGAGAGAGAGAGAGAGAGAGAGAGAGAGAGAGAGAGAGAGTAAAGGACAGACTGATAGAAGGAAAAACAGACAGAGGGAGAGTCGGTACATAGAAGGAAGTGAGACATGTGGCCGCATATTTTTCGATCCAGTGTCCGTTGAGTGTGAATGAATTTTATGCAATTTGTGTGGTTATATTCGTTTGAATAATTTACAAGACTTCAAATGAATAGATCTTGTAAAGAAATGCTTCTTACATAAAACAAGGAAACTAGTAAACGAGAGGAGCTGGCAGAAAACATATTCGGGTTAGGGTGAGATCTACAGTTGGAAGCAACGGGTGAATAGGCCTACTTCTGAATAGAAGCAAAATTTATGGGGAATGCATCTTCAATGACGGATTGCCTGAACCGGTATCTGGAAGCTTTCCTCTTCCGCTTATAAATCATCAGGGTCCGAAGTAGAAAGATTGCTGTTTCTTACAAAGTCTGAATTTATATGGAAGTTGAAACAATAAATGAAAAGTAGTGGACATTTGATGGGAATGGATGGGTGGAAGCCGTCTCGTCTTGCGGAAGGGTCTCGAGGCAGTTACGATCAAGGTCTAATTTCTTGCAGGTCTTAGTGTTTAGAATTATTCACCATCACATAGAACGTATACTTTGAATTTGCCTAATTCCTAATGACTTTGAAATCTATCAGGAAACGACATATGAAATCATTGGGCTTTAATTTCTACAAAATGCTAAAAAAGACAGTAGAAAAACTGTTTCTGCACGTTAAATACTGAATCTTCCATTTCTTTTTATTGATCTGAAGAGGTGTTTGTTGAGCCGTCGAAGAAGTGACCCTTAACTCACTCCACCCCGGGAAGATGTCCAGTTTTTCCTTCTAGTTTTCTACACAAGAAGTTCATTAAGTCATTGTGTGCATACACCGTGGCTGCAGTATAACAAGATACCATACCTTACCATACCTTATTTCACCTGATGATACCTTACCATACATTGCCTTACCTAACCCTACCTTATCTAACTTTGCCTTGTCTTACCTTACCTTACTGTGCACCTGACTATTTTTATTAATCCTTACCCGTGTTATAGGACAATGTATTTCTTTTTCATGCGACTTCTTTGCCCTAAAAGACAGAGAGCCATGTTCACTGGGCTCAAAGCTGGTACGCATTGTACCAAGAGAACAAAATTGTGGATCAGCTATGGACCAAATGTTGGCGAAAGGACGTGGCTTTCCGGGTCCGGCTCTCAGTATGCATGTGTACTTGAATTCATGTAATGGAAAAGTGGAAGTCCCGGTGAATCTGAAAATATATGGACAGTCTGTTTGTTCTGTAACGACCGAGTCATATATATGACCAGGTTATCAGTGCAGTTCTTATAAATTTAGTTCTGTTCAGTGTCAGCCGATCTAACCTCAGCTAATTGTTTTTATTGCTCTAGTATCTAAGACACAGTCATTCCCTTCCTGTCATAATCGAAGCTGCAACCAGCCTTAATCAGAGTTGTACAATAAGCCTAGGAATGCTAAATGTCATTTACGCTATCAGTGTGCGGGGTAAAGAAAGAAAGAAAGGAAGAAAGAAAGAAAGTGAGAAAGCATGCACTTGCATATATATGCGGTTTTGATTGGCCATCGCAGGTTGTAAAGTAAGTAAGCAAGAGGTCAGCATTGACTCACCCGGCCCAATATCCTGACGAATGATATGACCTTTCGCTGGAATCGAAACGTGTAATGTGATTTTTATAATGCTCTACCGTGAAATAAGCATGTAGTTGTCTATAATTAAGGTTAAGAGCAAAATTAAAAAGCGTGTGCATATCCAGGCTTATTTGTCTTTAAAATTCTACTTTATGTCAGGAAAGGATTAAAGGGGAAAGCCCTCAGTGAAGAAAGATAAGAAAAATTTAATGAAGTGGCTGATATTTCAAACTCACTGTCTCTCTTGGGTTTCAGTTAAGATTTAGATTAATTAATTATCAATGGCGCATCCACGTTTCGACATTTGACGTTGCAAAACATCCTAAGTAGCTCGCTACCTGCGATGTAAACTATGTATACATGCATGCATACATGTAACTAAGGCCTGCTATACATTTGAACAGACGAAAGCAACACTTAACTTGGATCATCACATCGAAGAAACTGTGCTATATAACTCACACTTAAATTGTCACATTTCTATAAAAAAGATACACAGTAAATCGCTTTTAAATACCATATATTTCATACTTCATACCCATCGCTGCCTCTAGGGACCAGCTTAAGGTACCGCCCTTCTTCTTCTACAAGGGCCGGCTAAACGAGGTTTTGAGGATTAAAAAAGCCATTGCCATCAACACCTGGATTGTCTAAACACTGATGAGAGACAAAACAGACCCAGTTAACTATAGGCCTATGTTTAGCCCTATGAAGGCCTCCATAGTCCCGTCTGCAACATCGACAGTTGGTAATATTAGCTCCCGCATGATTGCGCTTTTTCATCGAGCAATAACAACTGCCGCCTGTTATACATTTGAACAGACGAAAGAAACACTTAACCTGGATCATCACATCGAAGAAACTGTGCTATATAACTCACACTTAAATAGTCACATTTCTATAAGAAGGATACACAGTAAAACGCTTTTAAATACCATATATTTCATTTCTAGATGTAACTGCCTCCCGGATTTCCACTGGACCTTCCTTAAATTATTATTATTACTACTACTACTATTACTATTACTATTATTAGTATTGTACAATCCCTCAGGTGGTGAAAAAATTAGTCCGGAGACAGTAATGAATTATTATTGTTATTATTACTATTATTATTGTTGTTATTATTATTATTATTATTATAGTCATCATCATCATCATTATTATTCTGCATTTATTAAGCGCCACTAGCTAGTAACTAAGCAGCAGTCGATAGCATTAAGCAATTGTGAGTGAAGGACTTGCTCAAGGTCCTACACAGTAACCGTCCCAGAAGAGGCTCGAACCCATACTCTCCGCGTCACAATGCTGTCTGTCCAATAAGCTACCGTGCTCCACAATCTACATATGGTCATTGCTCATTGCTCATCCCATCAAAATTATTGTGCACTCGGTCATTCAGATACTTCAATGATGATCAATAACGCACATTAATCTCATATTTTGACTGCACCAGGACAGACTGCGAGTGGACTTTCATACGGTCTCGGTGGGTGGTCAGTTATGTCAGCTCTTTAATGTCGTCCAACCTATTCATGTATCTCGGTTATTTCATCTTACTTACCCACCGTAGTCTGCCTTCCGGTCTCTCTGCATTTCGACTCGACTTCAATGATCATTGTTTCACTTCAATCGACTATCCTCAATTGATGCCGTGTGCTTTGGAATAACGGCGCTATAGAAGTCAACGGATTCCATTATATTTGTACTGTATATAAAAAGAGATAATGCACGCAACGTATATTTATAAGCTGGCATTTATGAGGCAGTGGATCTGGACTGATTTGATGATGCACTGTGATGCTGTTGTTGCAGCTGCTGCAGCTGCTGTTGATCTTGATGATGCTTCAGCTGTTTCTTGTGCACCTTGTTTATACATAGCAGCAAATGCGAATTATTCCGACTAGAGGTCGATTTACAAAAACAAACGGCATATCTTCTGCATATCTTCATACAGCCGACAGTTGGACGATTGACTTCATCGGTAAAGCATCATTCTATACATATTGCAGTCGATGGATACGCCTACTGCTGATCTCAGTTACGTATTGGTGTAATGATATTTACATAGAGGTTACAAGTATACGTAGCTATTTTAGAGGTGTACTGCAGTGCTTTTGAGAGGTACTGATAGGCGCTAATTCAAGTCTTCTCATACATACATGCATACATAAATACATGCATACAAGCATACATACATACATACAAGCATACATACATACATACATACATGCATACATACATAAATACATACATACATACATAAAGTTCCACTCTACAGAGTCGGTTCTTACACGCATTCTGGTTGACATTTTAGGGCTATTTGTTATTTCCATCCATCCTATTGAAGTGGCCTTGACATTCCCATCGAACCTTGATGATCCACGTATGTCTACTTTATTTTTATCTAGTTCTCTTCCCAACAGCTGAACGTTTGTAATTTGAATCATGCTTTTAACGTTCCATGTATACCCAGGTAAAGTTTCTTGCGCAAACATATGTATAGACCTACTATCTTTGCATGATTACAAGCATGCTTATTATATTTAATTATAAACTATATGTGTGGGACATGGTGGTGTAGTGGTATGGTTGTTGCCTCGTAGCCAGAGGATCTCGAGTTCGATTCTGCCTCAAGCCACTGCGTAGCGACCTTGGACAAGTTGCTCACCCACAATTGTCTGTGAGGAAGGCAACGGAAAACCGCCTCATTCATCTCATCCCCGGGTGGCACAAAGCCAATGGACCTGCCTTCGGGCAAAGAACTCATCATCATCATATTATTTGTACCTATTAATTATTCGACAAAAAAGTTAACACATGTAGGATTCTTGGGTCCACCATTATCATACAGTTTGATATAGCTTTACATGGCAAACTCTATAGTGCTGTACATTGCATGTGGCACTGTGCATTTAGGATGATTCATAGACCTCCTATATATATATATATATCGGTATATATGATATACCGATGTATATATATCAGTATATATGTTATATCTATGTATATATACATCGGTATATATGATATACCGATGTGTATATAGCTGAATGTGCCAGCTTCCACAGCAGCAGAAACATGAGCATCGGTGGAGCGGATTCCCTGGCGATGAGCTGGAACTATCCAGTTACCCCATTTAATGGCCCCCCGATTAATAGATTAAGTATCAAGTGCGTCAGAGCTTCCGTAACATATATGCATACGTGTTTATGTATATGTGTGTATGTATATTCATAACATGAGATCATGTTACCCTTGGCACGACTGACTTGTATAGTATACGATATGTAGAGTGCATGCTTGCATATATAATCGTTATTCCTTGATAAATACTATGGTATTAGTAATCAAATGCTTTGATCGTCTGGTGTTATGCCGCCTCTTAAGTAGTCTACGAAATTTGGCAGAAGGCGACCATTTGCAAACTCAAAATTTCGACAAATCAAAAAATTAGTCCTCATGATAATAACCATTTATTATCGGTAGGCTTCTAATCATAAAACTTATAAAAATGCTCCTAGATTTCTGAATAGCGATCTTCAGCTTCTGGAAACGGATCTCTTCCTCAATCCGCTGACATAGCTCATAATGTTTACTTTTCTGTTATTCAGTATAAACGTTATCTGATGTCTCATCATGTTTCAGTGTTATTGCATTACATATAAATGTATGGTGACTATTCACTGTGACATGATACATACTGAAGATGATGGCGATGCTGACGCTGCATTTTATACTGATAATAGGAAGAAGATGCACGATTGAAGAACATTAGTTGTATACCCTTAATGCTTATATACATATATATATATATGTAATATATAATATAGATAATATATAGCCTACCTGAAGTGGTAATCTTGTTATTTTAACGTTTCAGCTCCTGCTTCAATAGAAAACATTTCGTTTCATCAGCTTTATAAGGAAACTACTCCGATTGAAATGAAAACACGATCTGTCTGGATTCAAGTTATATAAACTGATGCTTGGTTTCTTTCCAATGATATTGCGCCAGTCTTCATTTATTACTTTGTCGACAATCTTGAAATAGAATGTTTGTTCTAACAAGAGACATCAATGTGGCTAACATGTTCTACAATAAAATTATTGTAGCTCACATACAGGCATGGACGTTATGTGGTCTGTCTTCTACTCTTTTATAGTATTCACCTATTCGGATATATGTTACAATTACAATATACGCTGCAACTGTTATGCTTTCTTATAGAATCTATACTTGTATACCCGCAGATTGCATGGATTAAGCAAGCAATGATGTATACTTTTATGTCTGGAAACATAAGGCTTTAATGTGGTCATATACGACAACTGTCTAGTAATAAAACACAGTCACTGTTGCTCATAGGAAAATATTTATTGTGGCCTTTGGAAATAGATGGAAGATGTCAAGCATCGATCACTGCTGTAGCTCTGCGTGTCTTGACTCACGATCTCACTGTTGTGTGTTTTGTAGATGGAATCTTTCTATCTGTCTTATTCTGTTCAGTAATAAAACAGATTAAATCTCATTCCATTGTGTCTCTTGGACTTAAACAGAGGAAATGTGTCTTACTCTGGATAAGAAATATGCTATCCTGTAGATAACGGATGTCGTGGCTCTGAGCACACTGCTCAACTGTGGCAATTCGATTCATCCTATTTTCAAATGGAAAGGAAACATCCAAAACCGACGACATCGTCAACAACAAACGATTCAAACTGGCCTACACCACGCCTATACTACTCCCAAAACGGCCATAACATGAAAAACAACAATAATAATGATTATGACTATTATTATTGTCATTATTATTATTTATTAATGTTTATTATAACTTTTATTTTATTATATTATTATTTGCAATAATGATATTGGTAACGACAATAAAATTAAGGTCAGGTATGTCACGGTAATTGATCTTCGGAGTTAAGCTTTATGCCATCATGGGGATCATTTCTACCAGGTGGTGGTGGTGGCAGCGGTGACATAAATTAGGTGACATAAAGTCAATGAGATTATTGTTGTTTCCTCTGATATTTATTGAAATTAGTTCTTTATGATTAAATTCGTTTTAAAAAACGTTTGCTCTAATTGATGGCTCTTCATTTATATATTGTATGTTATTTATATATTGTATGTTATTTATATATTGTATGTTATTCGTAGTCTATCTCTGGACAACAAACAAGTTACATTTTTCTCCCTAGTTAGATCGTATCTGTTTAGATCCGCTGACTTGCTGTGTTCCTAGCGCTTTGGAAGAGTTTCTCAAATGCGCTTTAAAAAAGTTCGGATACATATAAAAATACATACATACTTACTTACTTATTGTTACAGATTGTCTATAGGGATAGCGAAAATGACACAAAAACAAACAAAGACAACTCTTTTCTATACGGTCGGCTTTCCCACCAAAATGTACAAAAGGCCTACAACGTACAACAATTTAACCTACTGGGTCCTTTGCTTTGACCGTATGTAACATACCCCCCCAACAGACAGTAAAGGAAGTTGCAAGGTTACCGAAAATCGAAATGGCTATACAGAAGTCATCTGGTTAGCTTACGTTACGTGAGGTTGTTAGACACCCATATGTATAACTAAAAGAGTTCAGTCAGCTATTTAATATGGATCGCATGACAAGATAAATGATCGGAATATGTAATGTAAGCCATGAAGCCTTTACGGCCTTCAAGTCGATATTCACTTCGCTTTCACCAGATGACGACAAACGCTTAAGCGCAGCGGAAATTCTGCCACTGGATTCGCCTCAAAACTCTGCAGACATTGTTAGCTCATTTGAAATATATATATATTATTCCTAACATAGCATAACATGATATTTTATTGAAACAGTCATAAATTTACAGGAAAAGTGCAACAGGAGCCAGAGAAAAAGCTGCAAGCTAATATAAAATTTGATCCCTATTTCTTATCCACTGTAACTCGGTACATATGTGTCTTATTTAACAGATAATATTGATAATAGTGCCAATGATAATAATAGCAGCCATTGCATGAATACTACTAGCAGTAATAATAAAATAAAAATTATTAATATAAGAATAATAATAAAAATAATAAATATTATTATAAAAATATTAATAACTATAAAAAAGATAAAAGCAACAGCTGCATGAGTAAAAATCGCCAAAATAATAATGTCATTTAAGTTAGTGACGAAAATTATATATATATGTAGGCCTACAATATTTGACCTGCTTAATCATGAAAGATCTGTGTAGGCTTAAGATACTATAATGAATCAGCAGGCCCAATATAACCGCTAGTCACATAGGCCTAGCTTTCTGGAGGTGGTGGCCCTGGTATCTAGATCTCGGGAACTGCTGAGAGAACACTAAAGCCACTGATACGAGTGATCTGATTATTAATGGAGTATAACTGATAGCAGGACTAGACTGCGTCCAGAAAACTAGATTAACTGTCATGTATTTGCAGCCGAATGTCTCTAATTTGATGCAATTACCATGTTAGTCGCAGTAAAAAAGTTAAGATTTGCACAATAAATTTCAAGATCTTTGACAGAATGAACGAATTCAGAAGTTTATTCATTATATTCAGTGCTTTCCCCACTTTGATAAAAAGACTCATAACCTGTTATACTAGTGGTCTTAATAGACTGATCTTCTGGATGTATGTTGACCTGATTGCGTTTTGGCTTCGATGCGTCGTCGGTCGATGCCTTGTGAATTAGTCACCAGCGCGATAAATGTTGCTACTTATAAATTTACAATTCACTATTTAGCAGCACTATTTTGAAGTACTTGTTTTATTCATTTTAATAATTATCTGCTCCTGAACAGCTGCTTATTCGTCGTAGTTGATATTTCCTTTTTGCACATTTTTCTACCAGAACAAGTGAACCATTGGATTGTATAAATACGTATTCAGAAGGTCTCAGGTCAAGCTGTCAATGACGTTTCAAGTGATTGCGAGGATGAAAGATTGTCTGGTTTACCATACTTTGAACCAATAGACCTAGAAGTCCTAGAGAAGGGAATTTTTGTGTGATACTTAATAGTCATATCTATCTAATCAGGAAAATAAATTATGTACTTTCTGTAGAGCACTTTATACTGGGTTGATAGTACAGGCCTGCGTGACCTCGATTCGACAGGTAGGCATAATTGCTTATTAAACGTATTTAATTGCCGCTCAAATATTAAACATATTTAGTTGTCACCCTTCTATTCTTCTCTGTTTTTTTTCTTATCGTAATGATCGTTCTCAGAAAGTTGCAATAAAATCATCTCGCTCTGATCCTGTTGCCTGTCGTTCAGGTATTTCTCTGGGTTCAGTCCTTGTGCCTCTTCTTTTTTCAGTTTTGTTTCGCCTTTTTGTCAAATTGCACGCATGCATAATACAATGGTCTAGCAATATGCTGATGATACTCAACTCTACGTTGCTCTCTCTCTCTCTCTCTCTCTCTCTCTCTCTCTCTCTCTCTCTCTCTCCCTCTCTCTCTCCCTCTCTCTCTGCTACAGATCCCTCAGATAAAACTAAACGCAAACTCTGCTTAGTTCAGCGTTGGTTCTTCCTTAATGATTTTCTATCACAATACCCTGGATGTCTGGCTTAACAAGTTCGCACATGTAAATCGATATGGGTCTATGAACTCTCGTCAAATGAAACGACTCCGATAATTACGTGGAATCAGATCTGCAGACAGACAACAAAACTCTAATCAGTGTTAGAACCCTCTAATTACAGTCTGTTGTCAAACATACAGATAACCCACCCATAAGACTATGCGAAAACTGCCGACCGGATCTCAACGGGCTTCGTCACAACAAAGAACTTGCACCACAGAAGTTAATCACGAACATGTTCTTGTCACACACTGTCCTATCTAGGCCTAATAACGTGTCTGTGGCTTAACAACACTGATTCCCGCCGATGGAGCCTAAGTAGGCCTATGCTTAAATTAATTAACACTCACGGCCTCAATGGATTATGGAAGAAATGTGCTTGGGTGTGTTCTTGTTTGTTTGCTAAGTTCATTTATTTATCACGCCATTTATCACGCAATAACACTAGGCCTACATGTTGCCAGTCATTTAGGCATTTATATAAATGTATAATACAATATATCTGGGCATTATGTAGCGCCTTTCATGCATAAGTCAAACAATGTAAGTCATACAAATAGCGTTGGTTATTTCTTCAATATCTACGTGGATGTATTAGTCTTGCTTTGCAGGGGCATCGATCCTTATGGGACCCTTCCCGCCTTATGGGATACGTTCGCACCAAAGTGAAGGCCGGTGGAAGCGGGCTTTAAATAGATGACTAAGGAAGACGAACAGGAAATGCCAATATCGAGTACGACATTGGTAGAGGAGCTAAGATGATGCAGGTGCTTCTTGTCTATCAATGCGAATAGTCAAAGCCACTGACCTGGCCTGCTTGCATCAATCGGCTTGTCTCATTTTTTACCAGGCTGCATGCATGTAGCCTTCCTGAGCTACATACATGGAGACCTGGACGTTTATAAACTTATAGCCTCGCTTGAGACTGATCAGTAGGTGCGTATTCACTAGTGTTTCCTCGGGTAAGTATGAGAGTTGGTTAAATGCACTCATCTATACGCTATCGCTGCGAATCTGATCTGACTACGATGGCCGGTCTGCTTGGGCTGCATAGAGACTTAGCATGAATTGTCTGCTGAACAACTGATACCATGTATATATTAATGAATATCTACAGTTTAATGAATGTGAATAATATATGCAAGCATAGGCCTTTGCATGCGTATGTGAGATATAATGGACAGCGTAACCAATAGCGTATCTGCAAGTGCCTGCACATTGTTCCAGCTGGTGTAAACTTTTCATAATTATTGGGAACGGGACCTCCTGTCATTAGCACTCCAACCCAATCCCCCAAGCAACGATAAGATTAGCACCTAAGTTATTGGAAGCACGAGCCTTGTTGCCTTATGATGATGATGATGATGATGATGATGATGATGATGATGATGATGATGATGATGATGATGATGATGGTGGTGGTGGTGGTGGTGGTGATAATGATGATGATGATGATGAGTTCTCTGCCCAAAGGCAGGTCTACTGGCTTATGCCACCCGGAGATGAGATGATTGAGGTGGTTTCCCGTTGCCTTTATCACAGACAATTGTGGGTGAGCAACTTGTCCAAGATCGCTACGCAGTGGCTTGAGGCAGATTCGAACCCACTGCCCGCCGGTTACGAGGCACCAACCATACCACTACTCCACCGTGTCCCACTCTATGTTGCCTTATAAAGCGCCTATTTGTCAGCGAATTATGATGGTCATAGGATTACGGATCGCCAGTGATGCTTGCATTGTGCTTGAGTTTGCGCATCGGTCGGAGTTGCTTCGTGTTGTGTTTATTGTGCTTATCTCTGCAAATGAATGGGATTCGGCTCCACGTATACTTAGAAATCTGATTTAAGACAGAAGCATTCGATCCCCCGCTCTTTGCACAATAACTTTTACTTAAGTGACCCGTTTAAACAGGTATTGAAACGCATACATAGAACAGATGGAAACACAATGTTTATTTAAAGTAGTGAGCCCTTAGAGCTTTATATAAACATTTCCACGCCAACGACAAGTGACTTGTTTTGCATTTGAACCGATCTTGGTTGTACGTCCTGGTCTCCTGAATGCAGATATTGAGTCGTAAAGTCGCATCGCCTGATGCTACTGATATACTGCAATGATCTAGTGCAATACTAAATGTGTGCGCTATATGAATTCCGTATATTGTCTAACGTAAATATACTTAAATATCAATTTCATAGGTCACTGTGCTTGAGAAAGCCCTCATAAAGTGGGAAAAATCAAAACTGGGTTTGATATTGCACTGGATTGGGCTGGAATTGCTAAATAATTCGACGAAATCCGCATGTTTCTTAACATATGGTAAAAAGTTATAAAGTTTTAAAGATATAGGTCGCTTTATGGCTACTTTTGAGAAATCGCGAGTTAAAGATTACCGTAACTATGATCCGACCTAAGTTGCTGTCCCTAGGTGTCGTAAATGTTTATGAATATAGTAAATTGGAGGGCATTCATACGCCTCTGAGGCTACCATCAATGAAATATTTAAAAATTAGGGTACCAAAGGAACGTCATAAATTAAGCCTGTTTTTTCTGCAGAGCATCATAATAAATTTTAGAAGTAAAAATATTTTGATAGCGAAACTCTGCATTAGGACGTATAGTTTGATAGCTAAAACAATAAGAAATATAAATATGCAAAGTACTCATTTTGATCCATTTTATGTCTACGTGCCTTCAAAGCGCGTTTCTCGCAAATTAACTTATTCGACTTTCTGTCGGTTTTCTCAGAATATATAATGAAATAATACATATGATACAATTTGAATCTATCGATCGATGTATACAGGCTCATAGAACATGCATGCTAACATTCATTTGGATATCATAATATTTATTTAAACATATAAGCATGTATTTGTGTATAAAATAAGAAAAGTGGCAGAAGGCAAGTAGACGTAATATGGATCAAAATGAGTTCTTTGTATATTTATATTTCTTGTTGTGCATATTGTTGGAATACGTTTAATAGATATATATATATATATCGTAGATCATCGTCTTATAAGTTTAGAACCGATCGTCGAGTATATTACTCATAGTAAATTTACAGTAAGGACTTGACCTTAGATCTCGATGTGCAAAGTTCTCCACTTACGATTCAAAAGTCTCAGTTGAAGATAACGCATCACCGATCTATTAATAGTCATGTTCACTAGCTACAATTAGACCAAGTGCTTTCTGAATTCGATAGACGTATAGGTAGGGCAGATGTTAGCTACTTCGACAAGTAAGTGTCCAGCAGTAATTGACCGACTTGTACGGCAAGCGAAAACGCCACATGTAATTGTAAGAGGTTTAGATATGTAGCCTCTACAAGAGACACAACGTGTCTAACAGTATAAGTCGCCAGGATTATGTTAGACGAAAGTGTGCATGCATAGGACGATGTAACGTTGATGGTTTCTTGTGCTTAACACTTCACTGAGCTCTTAATAATTTATATAGCTGCGTTTCTTTATGTGACATTTGGACAGAGATCGACCTCGAGACAAAGAGTGCAACATAATACGTCATGGGGTCAGACCTGGAACTGTCGCAGTCACAGGAGAAGACACTTACAGAAGTACATAGCTATGCGTGCAGTATCCATCATGACTCTCTCTCTCTCTCTCTCTCTCTCTCTCTCTCTCTCTCTCTCTCTCTCTCTCTCTCCAGAAGCTAGACTAGAGAACGTTGTAAACATTCTTGCACATGTATGTATGCATATATATATTCAACTAAAACAGTCGCAATATGACCATGTGATAGCTTCATCAGCTCAATATGTCGTAAACATTTAGTGTTAAATACCGCATCAATGCACAGCACAGATACTGAGTTCTTAAAATGGCCTACTGCTCATAAATACTCAATTTGTGACAATTGCCTGAACTGTCAATTTGAACTGATCTAATTAAACTTAAGCTCTTCTCCAGGTTTCACCTATAAATGTGGACGATTGGCTTGACCTTATTTTGTAGGTCATTTTAGTACTTGCAATTTTTGTAATTTTGTACATACACTTTGTTCGATGTTTGCTGTCTGTCCTTTAAGCAAAACTGTGGTAATAATAATTCTGATTGTTGTTTATAAATGTGTTTCTTTATCCAAGTTTAAGGTGAGGATTTCAGATGTGATCAAACCAGATCACGATGACTATTACATTCACAAATGGCTCAAAGGTAACTTCACAAGATGAATGTAGCCTTTCAATTATTGCTTTCTTTTCCAACTAATTTGACCTAATCTTTCCTTTTTCAATCTTTCAGTTTCGGCCTTTCTGAGCATCAGGGAATAAACTGATTCCGTCAAGCATAACTTACTTGCATACTACACTGAGATAATACGGGTTCATGACATTGACCTATATCATATTTCTTAACACTTGGCATCAAAGTAGCCAAGAAACCTTATAATTTAACGATTAAAATACAAGCCAGTTTTGTGAGAACCTTACTGTTTATTGACGGGTTAAATAAACCAAAGTCGTTCGCCTTATTTGTGAAATCTTTCGCTCCACTAACTGAATCATCTTCATGGGTAACGCGAACCCCGATTGCATGCCCTTCCACTTTCTCCACCAGTTCTGACCAAAATGATTTGAGGCATGACAGGCCATGAATGATACTTGCAATTGTTTGCGTATACATGTAAAGAGAAAATGTGATGAATCTTTGGTTTTAGCTCGTTGCTTCAACATCGCAAAAGCCGAAAAAATGTATCGCGAAGTAAGAATATGGAGATTGCACTTTAGCTTTTAATGAAGCTGTAGCGACGGTATATATAGTACACGGTATAGTAAGCGAAGGCTAAAGAAAGAAAGGCAAGCCAGTGTAAGGTAGCGTAAAGTAAGGTAGAGCAAGGTAATGCAAGGAAAGGCAGCGTAAAGTATGGCTAGTAAAGGAAAGCTAAGGTAAGACAGGTTATGGTAACGTTACCGTTTATGGTTGGTAAGTAAATTGCGAGCTTGCTTATTCATTGCTTGGCTCGAGACATATTTACCGGTTTAATGTAACGCAACGAGATTTGACGAGGGTGCGATATGTAACAGAGGGAGCAGGAATTTCCCCTCACTATAGTTCAGACCATCTGTCTGCTGGCGTGTCTCTTGTCGCTGCTTAGTTTTAGTGTTGCAATAGTAAAACGACAGTATAATGCATAAAGGTGCTTTATACTCTATAGATAATTACTGCATCATCATCATCATCATCACCATCATCATCACCATCACCATCACCATCATCATCACCATCAGCATCATCCGTTATTACTGTAAACGTGACACACATATATTGGGATTGTTTAATTGTACACAGAGCATGGCTTACAAAGAAAAAATGCAAGTACACGCACTCATGGACAGCTCTTACGCTCCACCAAAGGTAGAACCATCGTACGATTGCAGTTTAAATCCTGTTTTACTGACATTAGTTTCTTTGCACGTAAGATATGCAAGCAGTAGCGTTATGTGTAGGACATATTGTATTTGATAACTTATATAGCGCTTCTTGCAGAACAAACTACTCGTGAGAGCCTCTGGGAAATAAGAACGTCTTTAAACAACGAGCTGACTGAGCTCTATTAACAACAGTGACCCTAGCACGAAGCGATAGCGGAAGTTCATTCCAGAGAGATGGGCCAACAACAGCAAAAACCCTCTACTGAACAAGAGAGGACTTAACACAAGGAACAAATAGATCCATACGATCTAAAGAACGTAAAGGAAGTATGAAGTAAATATGAAGCTCGGATGGCAATATTTCAATGTGGGCTTCATGTATCCTATATACCATTTGGGACCATATGTAGGACACACGAAGCCCATACGGGAATAATGTTATATGGGTTTCATATATCCTACATATGACGTTGCTGTTGGGGTATCTTAAATTGTTATCTTAATCCATTACTTTTCACTACAATAAGTAACATCTCTTGATGAAGAATTCTCGGAGTGGCTCAAATTGACGATTACAGTTTTGTGTATACATAGATATGGAATATGTGTATAAAGTATGTATCGTGGCTATAGTAGGCCACACCTTTTAGAAATAATGTGGGTTTAGAAAGCTAAAAAGAGAGAGCAGGAGAGAAAGAGACAGAGAGATAGACGCAGAGATCCGAACGAAGGTGACTTGATATCTTAACAAGTTTTAGGTTTGTAGTCGAGCTTGTGACTAACGGCTGCTAGGCAAAATCTTATTTTTATCAGTTCTATAAGCTTTGAGGAATCAATTGCATTGTTGCCTGCATTCAGTTTCACGATAGAAAAAGAAGACGTAATTTTTATAATCTTCGAAGTTATGACTGTGCGATTCTTTTTCTCTGGAAATCATTGCTAAACGTATCCCCTTGCTTTACTTCTTGCGAATGGTTAGGTTCTTGCGGAGTATTTTCCAGGCGGAATGTGTGGATACGATAAGGACGGTTCGCCGATTTGTGTGGAACTTTTTGGGTGCTACGACATGAGAGGGCTGATGATGTCGACGCGAAGATCCGAACTGGAAAAGCTGAAGCTCTTCCAGTGTGAAATGACCATAAAAGAGTGCGAAAAACAAAGCGTGAAGGTATTTTATTATTGCTCTCTTCACATTTAAATAAAATAGTTGAGGGTATTTTACAATATACTTCTATTTACTCAGCCAATACTTTTAATAGTCAAATGAAATTATTGGAAAGAATAAGTGAAAATCGAACTCAACCACTGCAACAATATCAAGCCTACATGAAGTTGATTGAAACAGTTAGTTGTTAGCTATGAATGAATGAAAACTTTATTGATTCCAAACAAAACACAGCAAAAGAACAAATACATTGACCATTGTATAGATTGTTGGGATACAAATGGTAGACCCAAAAGGGACCTGAGTCCCGCTAAATTAGGGCCGCCTGTTACAAAAACGATGCAAGTGGCGACAAAATTGTTTAACAGATGTTAGGTACAATTGAACTATAAAGAAAGTCTTAACTAAAACTTAACTAAAAAGAAACAAGAATAATATTAATGCAAATGGTTCACTTCCTAATTAGAATATAACTTGAATCGTGCATGAAACTACTTCAGATGTTTTAACTATTGCCTCTAATTGTAATTATAATAATTATATGCTCTATAAAAACTATTTCCTATGTTATATAATGTGAGAGAGTGTAGTACTTCGTAGGAGAACAATCGACAAAATTGCTGTACCGTATTAACTCGGTGATTTTGATACTTAGCTTGGAAAAAGAGTTGACGGCATTACTGTTATATTTGATATGGAGAACGTCGGAACCAAGTTCCTCTGGAGACCAGGTATGCATAAACTAAGACGAAAACGTAGCCTGCCTCATTTCTGAAACTATTAGAGAGGATTTTTGTATGATGTTTTCTCATATTTACACTGGCCTAAGTTAGCTACATCGGTAAGTGCGTACGCCAGGGAGCCTCTGTACGTGAGGATCCCAGGTTCGCGTCCCGGTCGTAGCTTATTTCAGAGATTTAAATCTCGGGCTAGTACGGTCCGTGCACGGGGACCTTAAATGGCGTGGCGCCCATTCAAACGGGCAGCGGTGGTGAAGGATCTCACCCGATAAATTCATTGCAAAATGAGCAGGGTCGAGGCCATACGGTCGCTATATAAAACCTATACATTTACATTTACTTGTATCCTTCATTTAAACTAAGCCAATTTAATACGCGCTATAGTAGGTAAGTAATGGATTTGTTAACATGCAATGTGTCCATCGGTTGAGCGAGGAATCATAGGCGTGGGTGGGTCACGCCACGTAAGGAAATCTGAATCAGAGGCAGTGGTTGATGTTCCCGTTGATCGTGACAGAACTAGACAGTGCACAGACTTAATAAATCTATAAAAATTTATCTGGTCTAAACCAGGCCTACATTTTATGGTGAATTTCCGATTCGTAACCCTTTCAAAGGTTTCATTAAGTAAATCCTAGGAATAAATAAATTTCCCCAATGAAAAAGACTCGGCTACATAATACTAAATAAATATTAAATATAAGTGTATGTATCTGAATACTACACGTCCCTGTTGACGCCCTGTTGTGAGCCGCTCTTAATAGAGTAACCTATATTGGGAATTACTGTATAGATGTATGTGTAAGCCTATTTGGGATTCGAACCTGGGTTGAGGAGGTGAAAAGCCGACGCATTAATTTAGCTGCTCGGTCCCTGTGCCACCGAATTTGAAGAGTCGAGGCACACTGAGTTTTACATTACAAGTTTACAACGGCTATGGTCATAAACGAGGACATTGGGCCCTAAATGTCTCAGATGAGTCCAGTATGAATCAAGCTCCTCTTTGACAACTAGCTGCATGTGTGTTTCAGGTCTGGAGATGTACCTTCACCTAGTCGGTGTTCTTGAAGACAATTATCCTGAAATGACAAAACGACTGATTGTAGTTAACGGTAAAGTAGTTTACTGGACTACTCTGCGTATCTTTGCTCAACTACATGGACACGACACGACATGACTTAACAAAACATGAGTTTTAATTGGTTCAGAAGACAAATTGTCGGGAATGTTTAATAGCCTATTCTTCCTGGCTTCCTCTTAATAGCTGTGATGTTCGCTGAGAAAGTACTATCATCCAAAGTTCCAAACCATTCCCCAAATCTACAACTCTAAAAGAATTTTTGCCCTAACATCCCATTCGGTTTCTTGACGTCACTAGAAACTATACGAATGTAATGTATGTCAGTCTAAGATTCAAATCCTCTCAGCATGCCATAACTAACATTTTTCAAGCTATGTGTAAGACACATAACACGGGCTACTAGTCGAGAACAGGGTTACATTCAAGATCCGACAGTCATGTTGACAAATGAATGACAAGCTTCGATTATTATTGGTGTGACTCAGATGTGCATTGCATTGTCTCATAAATAGCTTACTTTAAGTTCTACAGAAGCTGAAAACGTTCGTCCTTGGTTATTACAGCTCCTTCTATTTTTCCAATCTTATACCGACTTTGTCGACCGCTGGTGAGTGAAGACATGAAGAAGAAAATCGTCGTACTTGGATGTAAGAAATGCTACTCGGTTTGCGCACTGTTCAAGAGCAGATATCATTATTTAAATATGATTTCTTGATATTTGCAGATCTCCTTGGAGTTTGATTAATGTGGCACCTAATAAGTCGTCTGTTAGTCTTTAATTCGTCTATTAGTCTTTGACACTTAATCACGACGTTATCCAAGATTAACTATCGATCTACAACTTAAAGACATTCATATATTTTACATGCATTTAGATGTGTCCTGTAGATATTTTCCCTGGAGATTTGAATACTTGAAACTAAATTTTAATTAATGTGATATTTTGGGTCTGTTTCAAGGACCTGTTTAGTTTACGCCTCGTCCTGGCAAATCTTGTTGGTAAACTTCAAGAACAGCAACGCCATATGTAGGACATATGAAGCCATATGGAAATATTCCCACATGGGCTTTATATGTCCTACCTATGGTCCTATATTATAGCCCATATGGGAATTCTGTCATGTGGGCTTCATATGTCCTGCATGTGACGTTGCTATTGGAGATAATACTATTGTTAATTTAAAAGATTGATTGTTAACAATTGATAAACGCTTAATGTCTTATGTATTATTATCAAAGCACTAGTGTAGGTCGATGGTCTCATATGCGATCAGATGTGTGTCCTCTTTTTCAGCCAACTTTAAGACGGAACTTCTGAAGTTTGCCGATGCAGACCAACTGCCAGCCTACCTCGGAGGAACACTGATAGACCCAGATGGAAATCCAAGGTGTCCTTCACTTGTAGGTACCCGAACCACCTTCACTATTGTAATCATTGTTGGAACATGGTTATGCTCGCATATCATTATGGAAGAGACTCTCTAGTATGTAAGACAATATCGTCTTAGTCTTGCCCACCGTAAATCCTCAACAGTTGAAACCCTTTTCACGACAGCTCAAGTTAACTGAAAAGTTAGCATGAAACAGTTATACAAAAAATGCTGAAATATATTTGATACGTCTAAACGATTCTTCGGTGTTCAATCGTAGTTCCAACTTCCAAAGACATACTAATATAAAAACACAGAACTGATTTCTTTGACCATAATCGAACTTCTGTGCTGGCCAAGTGAAGTCGACCTGTGATGTTGTCTGTCTTAGATCTCACAAGGTGGAACGGTGCCAAAATCCTACTACCTGTCTGAGAAACTGGATGTCGACACCATGGAAATGGCGGTCATTTCAAACGGCGACTCGTTAAAGCTCGACTTTCAGGCGACCAGACAAGGCTCTGTTCTCCGGTAAGTAAGCGGCAGGCGAGAGATCTTACAAGAACACATCACCCAGTGCTACTGTATTGAATTCTTTGCTACTGAACACATTACCCAATGCTATTTTAGTGAATTGTTTGCTGCTGAACACATCACCCAATTCTATTGTATTGAATTCTTTGCTACTGAACACATCACCCATTGCTATTGTTTTGAATTGTTTGCTTCTCACTACACAGTCCTTGGCGATTCTCTTCCTATTAACACAGGTCAAAGTGAAGAAACTTTAGACATCAGGACCATTTATTCGTCTTTGACTAACGACTGAAATCCACAATGAAAGGATTTCCCTCTAGAAAATTGCTATCAGGTCATCGCTTCAGCCAAAAAGCTCTGTTACGTTAATGCATCTTTAGGCTAATGCATTTGTTATGTTAATGCATCCGATAATCTAATGCAAGTGTTGGGCTAATCCATCGCGTATGTTAATGCATCAGTTAGGTCAATATCTTTTATAGGGTAGTGCTTGTGTTTGACTAGAGCATCCGTATTAACTGAGGTCTATGTTTTCGTAGGTGGGAGTTTCGGACGGAGGGATATGACATTGGATTCGGAGTATCAGTCGTCTGCGATAATGGCGACCGGAAGCAGATCATTCCAATGAAGAAAGTGAACAGCCACCTGGTGACAGAAGATGGCAGCATCAACTGCACTGATCTTGGAACGTGTATGTCCAGTTTCTTTAGAAGTTAAGGTCTCTTTCAACATCATAATGTTTGAGGAACTGATTTACACATATTTACCGCGCTCAGATTCTCATTTCCGTGAGACTGTGGGCACGTTAAAAAAATTGTGTGCTGCTGATGATGATGAAAACGACGAAGGTGACAACGTTGATGATAATAATAGTAACGATAACAATAATAATGATAATATATGAAATTTCGAAAGGTGATGTGAAATGGACACAGCATCAAATTTTTAGAAGATTAAAATGATGCCGTTAAAGATTTTCGCATGTTTCGCTAATATGAGAACTCGTCAAGCATTCTTCGAACGAAATCTCAATGTATACCGAATGCATTACAAATCTTATCAGACGATAGATTGACCAGCGTGTGGCTGAACCTCATCTTACAGATATCAACATCATTGGCAACATGATGTCGCTAGATACGACTTATCTCAGTGAGCCTGTCAGCAAGCAGTCAAACCCATACATAGTATATTAAATGCAGTTTATCAGCACGTGGCGCCACTAATCGAATATATAAGGAACAGTTGGCTTTTGAGTTCATTCGCAAGGTGGAAGAGTCGCTTCAGAGACCAGAAGCAGTGAAAGCACGGCCCTTGCCTAAATGTGAAATGCAAATGTACACTTTTTACGAATTCGACCCTGCTTATTTTTCAGTGAATTAATCGGGCGAGATCCTTCTCGTGTACGGACCGTGCTAACCCATACGAAAAACTGAAGCAAATTCTAAACGCAGTTCAAGTATACCCTACAAAAGAATTAACTGTAAATGTAAACGTAAATGTAGGCCCCAACGTGTTTTTCTATAGCGTCCGTATGGCTTCGACCCTGTGTGCTGGAATTACGTGTGGCAAAACTGTTGGTTTTTATTACCACGCTGATGACTTCCATCGAAACCTTTTATCGCATTCAGCTGCTTTATCTCCATATCGCAGAGATTTCATTTATGTTTGTGACTCACAGCAGTGGGCGATATAGTAGGTGATTAGTGTGCAGGACTGTCAGCGCAGATGTCAGGATTTCAAATCTTCACCAGCACGAAAATCAAGATTACTTTGCCCCATCTGATGAACTTGGCTATAAAATAAAAACATCGACTGTACACTGTCGGTGGTAGATGAATCGGTGAGGGAAGGACCTGGCCACCCACCCCCATACGCCGTGGCTAAGAAAATATACTTGCAAACTTTATACCCATGCCTGCTTTCATGGTTGGCTCAAGAAACCTTCTTTTTCTTCCACAGATACAGTTGTATTCGACAACACTTCCAGCTGGACAAAGTCGAAAAAGGTGTCCTATCGAGTGGAACTTCATGACGTGGATGAACTGACGGAGAAGGAAGTTGAAAAACTTTACGATACGACGCACTTTTAACAGAAACCATTTAAATCTCCGATAGATCGTAATCGTAAATGCATATTCATATAGCTCCTTTTCAAGAATACTTATCATAGGTCGCTCCCGACCTGACGACGCAAGACCACGCACGATCATGCAGAACGGTCTTCAGCCAATCAGACAAATGCCAACTTTCGGCATGTTCCAGCTTCAATAAAGTCAATCCTACACATGAGTCAATCTTCCACGTGAGTTAATCTCACGTGAGTCAATCCTCGACGTTAGTCAATCCTTCACGTGAATCAATCCTGCACATGAGTTAGCCTAATGAGCACTTCATAGCATGAATTCGCTGCATTTACACGCTCATTCTTGATCAGACAATATACCAGTTAAGTCTTGTTAAAGCCCTCTTGTCCCACAAGACAAGCGAGGCTATTTGGAATCAACTATAAACATTTTATGTCTCTATGGTTCTGTACATAGGTGAGAAATTGGCTGTCGAAGAGTATAAAAGTGAACTAGTTCTAACTCGGATGAAAGTCCTCTGAACCACTTAAAACCCATGCTATGTTATGTTACGTTATGTTAAGTAATGTTATACTACGATATGTTAGTCGTCGTCGTCATTATCGTCGTCAGCATCATCATCATCATCGATTGGTTAAAGTGCTTGGTTCGTTAGAGGGGTTAGAGTGCTCGGTTCGTTAGAGGGGTTAGAGTGCTCGGTTCGTTAGAGGGGTTAGAGTGCTCGGTTCGTTAGAGGGGTTAGAGTGTTCGGTTTGTAACGCAGAGAGTACAGGTTCAAGTCTCATCTGAGATGGTTACTGTGTAGGGACCTTTAGCAACTCCTTCAGTCACAATTGCTCAGTGCCATCGACTGAGACTTAGTCATTGAACAGTTCCGCTTAATAAATGCAGAAATAACGATGATGATGATGTATGCGAAGATTGTGATACATCGGCTATGCATACTGTTACTTTTTAGCATAGACTCGGTCAATGGTAAGCAGTTTTATCACAGCAATTCCATTTGATTAGGGTTTGGTTAATGTTTAAATGATATGATTACAAATACAAGCACAAAAACTCCTACAAACGCACAGTGGTAATGTATCTCGTGATCAATGACTCATACAAACCTACAGTATACATGTAGTGTGTCATTCTATATGCAACGGGCAGAATCCTGGACTTTAAGTAACAAGGGGCCTTGGATGTACAGATTGAAAAATTGGACAAATTCTCAGCACGCTAGATATAAGGGGCGTTAGTCCCTTATCTCTTTTCTAAATGTGGTAGAATAATTAATCAGATTGGGTACTGTATCATGGGAGACGATCATAGCGGGTGGCTGCTTGGCTCGGAACCCGTTTAGATGGATGGGTGACCGTCTTTAGAATACCCGCCACGTGGCGACCATTCAGTTCTTTCGTGGTCGATAAAGAAGTAACAAAGTAAGTTGCGAGGTTTACAGGGTATCCTATCGCTGGATTATATCGTAGTGTTTGTGCAACAGCTAAATGATGTTTCAGCCTCTGAGACGTTTCTGTAGAGGCTTCAGATGTTTACGAGGAAGTAGAAGAAATTGGCTGTTGAGGAATACAAAAGTGAACTAGTTCTAACACAGATGAAAGTCTTCTGAACCACTTAAAACCCATGCTGTGTTATGTCACGTTATACTACGACATGTTAGTCGTCGTCGTCATTATCATCATCATCATCAACATCGTTGTCGTCGTCATAATTGTCACCGTCATCATCATCATCATCATCATCAACAACAACAACTCTTGCCTGGAATCCAAATACAACATATCACGTTTAACGAATAGCGCATAATTTTCGGGGATACAAAACCCAGGAAGGACCGGACTCCCGCTTAACTGTGGTTGTCTATAAGCACAGATTGGGTGAGATGGCAATCGAAACGCAAATGAAACACTTTCTTATGCATAAGTAAAGTGAAATAAGCTACACATTTACATATTGTAGCATACTGCGTATAGGATAAAACCGAGTAGGCTGAGTAGTTGAACGTTGTACGCCTTCTGCATATTTTGGCGGGAAAGCCGACCTTGTAAAACGTGTCGTGTTTAATTTTGGCTCAGACTTGATTTTGGTTTTCGTCCTGCGTGACCGGTTTTCTTCCCAATCTCTTTCGGTTAGTCGTATTTGAGTATCCCGTCGTGGACGACCTGTTTGGTTCTTCTGAGCTGTTTTGCCGCCTTGGTTCTTTTGAGCCGTTTTTCGTCACCTTCTGTTAGGTAGACCTTGTGTGTCTCTTCTTTAAAGGCTGTTCGTTGATTTTGTGTCGACATCTTGTTTCTCTGTGAGTCATGTTACTTTTATAGATAGCTTAGGATATTAAAACTTCTAATCTAAAGCTGGTATATTCTTCCATATCGCTAGACAACCTGTAACAATATATACACAACTCTGTTTTATTTGCCTAGACCTTGGTGATTGGAGAGGTACAGAAAACAGTTGCTCTGCTGCGGAGATTTGTATCGTGCGGCAGAGTAAATGCCATTTTATGGGGATTCGTCCGTGATTTATGGCTGCTAGTTACTCCCCTGGTGAGGTTTCAATAACTCGTTGATGCCAATCTGTATCGTATATATATATATATATATATATATATATATATATATATATATATATATATATATATATATATATATATATATATATATATATATATATATATATATATATATATATATATATATATATATATATGTTGATATGTGGAATCGTCCCTTTGTATACTCACAGATGATGTCTTCTGTCCCAAAAAGCCTTCGGATTCGAAACTTTGCATCTAAGCGGCAGACTCAGTTCTCAAACTGACAGACCATGTCGGTCTTAGTTCATTGATTAATTAAGGTGTATGTTGATTGAGCAGATGGATATCGTGCGTTTCGTCCTCTTTACTCCAATTACTTTCCACCGCTTAAAACGATCGGGTATTTTCTTTTATTTTTCTTGTTTTCTTTTCTCTGGATTGATTTCACATGATCTCCCTTGGGCACTTAGCGCATTAGGGCATTAAAAGTCTGGTATTACAGAGGCGCAATATCTTTCGGGACAATCCTGTCATTCGGGGGGAATTCGCGGTTTAATTTGTAGCCTCATCGTCTAATTCTGTGTCGTTTCTACGACAGAAGTGTTACGCTGGACCATGTGTTTCTTTCTCCTTCTTCGTATGAATAGTCTGTGTGCGTTTGTCTCTTTTTGTTTGTTTGTCTGTGTGTCTGTGCGTGTCTGTGCGTGTTTGCGTGCCTGCGTGTGTCTGTGTATGTGTGAATGTATGTATGTATGTATGTGTGTGTATGTATGTATGCATGTATGTACGTATGTATGTATGCATGTATGTATATATGCATGTATGTATGTATGTATGCATCTGTCTGTCTGTCTGTCTGTCTGACGTGTGCGGTGGGTTGGCGTGGTGCGATTTTCTGTTAACGACATTATTTGTAATGCGATGCATGTGGAGGATGGCAGAGGACTGAAGATGGGGGAGGGCAGACAAGAGGATGGTCGGCGGAGGGGAGGCGTTATTCTGTTCTCAGCTGCTGCTGTTGCTGCTGATGCTGGTGCTGCTGCTTGGCGCGCCTCTCATCCGGTCCTCGTAAAACCCGAAAGAACTTCGTCGTCGTCGTCGACTAAGACAGACTATCGTGTGCATCTGGCCAAGTGGATCGAGGTGGAGTCCACTCGTAAACAACGCCCGAGATACGAAACTCGAGTGGAAAGTGGAGAGAATGCAGGTGGAAAGCCGGACGAAGAAGAGCTGGTGGAATAGATGGAGAGGATTAGATAGATTGAGGAGGAAGAACAACAGAAGGAGGAAGAGATAGTAGAGGAGGAGGGATAGACAGAAAGAGGAAAGTAGATGGAGAAGGAAAGAAGCAGAGTTGGAAAAAAGAGGAGGAAGAAAAGGAGGAAGAGGGAAAGAAGGAATAGGAGGACGGTGAATAAAGAAGAGAAGCTGGAAACGAAGAAGAGGAGGAAAAAGTAAAAGAGGAGAAGGAGGAAGCAGTGGTAAATGAGAAAGAAGACAAGCAGATAGAAAAGCAGGTCATAGCTCTTCTTCGTCTGCAGCTGTTTTAATGTATTAGATGACTTACCGAGTTGGAAACACTATCCGCTCCATTTCGAATAGACACGTATACGCCATAATATATTTAGATTTTATTTGTATATGCAGTTATAATTCAGATCAGAGTCGTACAAATTACCGCGACATCTGAGCTGGATCGGTAGATGCCCAGCCTAATTAGTTTTACTACTCGGGTAAAGTGGACTGCGCTTTATTTTAATACCGAGCAGCGCAGAATCGATTCTCATCTCTCGTCTGCTTTACGAGTTTTCTATGTAGATGTTCGTCTTTGTATCAATACGGTTCTGGCTCGATCTTCAAGTGCCTCTATGTCAGTTCAATTGTCTGTCTGTCGCTGTCTTTGTTTCTCTAGGTGTTGCTGTTCCTCACATCGGGTGCATTCAGCGCATTAAGCCATTAAACATGGGATAATGGGTGAAGGTAATACACTTGTTTGCACGCCTTTACACGTAGGAACTCCTCAGAAGCGAAAGTGGAGCTGCCTCTGCCTGTCTCTCCTTCTCTCTGTGGTATATTTCTGTCTGTTTCTGTCTCTATATCTGTCTATGTATGCCTCTGTCCCTTTATGTCTCTGTCTTTCTATGTTCGTGTCTATCTATCTGTCCCTTTATGCCTCTTTCTCCCTGTCTCTGTATCTCTGAGCGTCTGTCTGTTTATGCCTCTGCCTCTCTCTATCACTGTCTGTCTGTCTATCTGTCACTGTGTGCCTCTTTCTCTCTATCTCTATGTCTCTGCCTCTCTATCTTTTGAGCCCTCGGCCGATACCTCGTGCATTTGACACCGGCGCATTAGAAGTTACTAATTATTATTATTATCTGTCTTTATATGCTTGCTGTCTATCTCTGTGTGTCTGTCTCTCTAGCTGTCTATGTATGCTTCTGTCTCTCAGTTACACGCAATCTCTTTCAATTGTAATCGCAATCTCAGTCAGTCAGTCAGTCCGTCAGTCCGTCCGTCTGTCTGTATGTCTGTCTGTCTGTCTCCATTGCAGCTTGCACTTGTCCGTCTGCAAGTACCAGTTTCGTCGGTCTATTTTGTGTTTGCGTTTGTCTGTCAGAATGCCTGCCTGCTTATTGGTATTTATCATTCGGTATGTCAGTCAGACCCCCTGACCGTCAGTTTGCCTGACTCTTTCTTTGCCGAGCCTCATATTGACAGGTGGGGAGTTTATATTTGGCCTAATGTGCCTTGACACAAAACTGACAGATAAACAAGTAAACAATTTGATTGGCAGGTATATATCCAAACAGATAAGCATGGATTGTGATTTGTGACATATCAAAATGTAAAACGCCATTAATCATTTTCTACACGTCTTCTTTTGGTTTTTAGATCCATACTTTTCGGTATGGGTTTCATTTTGGCACATGACACTTTCACGATTTATCATGTTCGTTCTAGTGGTTTTTTTAGTTTGCTTTACTTTCTGTCATTTGATTCTAATAAAAGACAACCGAAACATTATTCGACTAAGTCGCTGCTGTATTGTATGCGTGTAGAAGCCATTATAGAGCACTGTTGATGCTCGGAGTACAACAAGAGTTAAAACGCCGATGGCAATATTAAACAGTCGGATGGGTAGACTGCAAAGGGATTTATTCGATTAGTTTTCTTAAGAACCTACTGAGTCTGGCCACCATTCCATGTCGTAAAACTCGTATAACGCTATACTTTATCTCCGGGTACACGAACGCATATAAAACGCTCCCGAAAGGGTGTTATAAGACGCTTCGGGTGCTCGATAGTATGGAGTTTAATGTGCTGAATTGTCAATCCTGACGTCTTCGGCGGCACAAATTCCTACCTGGACAGAAAGATGTTTCGAGCTTTCTTTTCCACTTGCGCCTCCTATTGCAAACTCATCTATAGACTGAGCACACTGACCGTACACTGTTTGTGGCAAGATCACGTGGCAAGGAAGAGGATTGACCACTCGTCCCATATACCGAGGTTAAGGAATTGAAGACGCTGGTACGTCATATCCATGGATGCCTCTGTGGGTAAGCTTAATAATGATAATACTACTACTACTACTACTACTACTACTACTACTACTACTACTAATAATAATAATAATAATAATAATAATAATAATAATAATAATAATAATAATATAGAACAAAAAAGAGGAGGAGGAGGAAGAATAAAAAGGAGTAGGAAGAAGAAGAAGAAGAAGAAGAACAAGAAAGAGGAGGTCAAGGAGGAGGAAGAGGAAGAAGAGGAAAAGAAGATTAATAATGATCTTACTGTTCTTCTCTATACCTTTTAATTTCAAATGCAAGACCATGCATGCAAGTTGCAATTCGTGTTGCGGCCAAATAACAAATGATTCAGCTAGGACAATTGTTTGGAAAGATATGCTCTGGATTAATATGTTGCATTCCACTTAAGAACCTTAATTAATGCAGGGACTATTATTAAACTCCCTCGAAATGCATCAGATGTACATGCAACTGTAGAGAATCCAGTAATACTGGCGCCATTTCTTTCTCGTGTCCAATCTTAAAAGCACTGAAACTATTAGCCCTAAAGCCAGCTTTTTATATTACTAAACATGTTGCTGTTGAGATTTTCATTGGCAGTGAAAGATTTGGCACCGCGCTTTCGTGAAGCTGAGATTAAGTGTCTAGTGACCTATTTGCGCTAAGTGTAGCAGCAGTTATAAAGAGCTTACAACTTGCACTTCTATGCAGATTGTTCTAATTACATTAAGTCCCATTACATTTAATTTAGAACATGTTACATTACATTCTGTTGCGTAAGAGTTAAACCACGCCCCTCGACGCTTTATTCCATTTCAAACCCGAACCTATTCTGAGACATCAAGCCCCTCCTAAAGCCTCTGATGTCCAAATGTCCACCATACCACCTACACGCGGTCCTCATGTCGAAGCAAAATGCATGGTGGGTGACCGAGTCCTTGCCGGTATATGCAATGCCCAGTGGTGAAGAGCCAGAAGGACGGACGATGAAGATCATCGACTCTTCTGAGATGGTGTCTCTTTAAAAACACCGGGAGAAATTACAGGCAACGGGAAACCACCTCTCTACTTAGCCGAAGCACGACGAAAACGACGAGTAGTGGCGTCGTCGGATTCTTGGACCTGCCTAAGGGCAGAACACTGAAGAAGAAGAATTTATTTACAGCGAATTTTAAGGCTTTAAGTGTCTTATTCGAATGCTGCAAGAGTTGAATGGTTAGCATGACAGACTGCCAAGATGGCCTGCCGGTCCATTTCTCCCTGACAGAGAGGTCTTGCCTTACGTTTTACTAACGCCCTCTAGCGAACTCAACTGTAGCATAGCACAACAACAGGTTCGGTCAAACCCAGGTATGAGACCTTGAGATAATGCTGAGGAGTGGCCATCCGTCTTCATATGCCGAGGTAGAGAAAATGAAGTCATCAGCGCTTCATGCAGATGGCCAGCTTGCGGTTGGTTTGGTTAACCAATCTTCTTATAATGGTCTGTAGTCATTTGCGGTTTTGCTCTTCATTCTTTGAAGCTCGCAGAGATCCAGTCGCGGATCATTCGAGTATACTCGCACGATACGTTTCAATTACCGCTTAGCGAATAAATCGTGCGAAGCCCGTTATGGTGGAGCATCTACCTATATGAATCCGGTTTGGCTTCGTTTACCTGTGTTGGTCTTGTTATCTACAGCAAGCGCCAGTCAATCAGGAGCCTTGCTTTTTGCGAAGACTTATGCGGTGCCTGAGACGTCGGCCCGGCGGTGTTTTGCCCCCTCCCTTCCCCCTCATCCCCCTCGCCTGTCGGTGCCTTATGGATGAATATCGGTGTGAGGTCGGTCGGGGTCACGAGAAAACAATAAATCGTGGTTCGGGTCGAAAGTCGCGATTGTGTAGGTCCGTAATGAAGGCGGCAGTGAAACGCAAGAGCTCGGAATCAGAGACGATGGCATAAACAGTCTATTAGCTGGCTCGTCCGTCCTCCTTCTGCAGCGTCTGCCGATAGACGGGACTCCAACTCGGATGTAATTTCTCAATGAGCTAATCGCCAACGCAGATGTAAATATCGGCAATAAATCATGTCCAGATTCCAAACACAACTCATAATAAGACTCTCTGCTCTTTGTCATCGCCGACATGCGCGATCGAAATGTAACAGCTGGGCGTTGGCATAAATTAGACATATTTTGATATCAGGACGGCTTTAGAGCAGTACGGCTTTTATAGCGTCGTGGAAAACAGTTTTCCGTTGGGGGTGAGGGCCTCAGACAAAGACCCTTTTCTCATCCAGATCATCGGGGAAAGGATTTTTAAGGCGATCTATGCGCCACCGCCCTTGCACTGAATCCAGCTCGGCTGGAGTTTCAGTTCATCAATCATGCAATATTTATCAATGTAATAGGTTTCATCTCTTTTACATACGGCTGAAATACTAGATATATTCAGACGTATATTGTGTCTTAGATATATTCAGCCGGGATAAAGTGCGTGTGCGTGTGTTTGTGTGTTGGTTTACGTTTGTGTGCGGGCAAGTGCGTGTTTTATTTGTCTTCGGAGTAATTTGTTCCAGATTCAAAACGCTGGACGTTTTTAAGAACAACGCGCTGCTTACATGATATGTGCTGTAAGAATCGTATGCAGAACTCGCACTAAAGATTTTACTTCGAAAACTGAATTCCTTCGCACAGTTTAAAGACTTTTTTATGAAAAGTTATGAGGTTAACATTAATAATCGTAATCGTAATCGTAATCCCGAGATTTCTACAGCGCCCAACGAAAGCCATGTCATGGGGGACCAGTTTTTTCACAGGCGCTCAGTCAAAATAAAATCGATAGGCAAAAGGTTCCATGTCAAGATCCAAGAGTTGGGCAGAGAGACAGAGTGGCAGCTACGGTGGATGATGTTTGGGATTGGATATTTCTAATTTAAATCTGAATCGGTTCCAGCAGCATGTCTGAAAATACCAAACATGTAAATGCAATTTTCTTTTCTGAGTTTTGGGTTACTTTAGTTATTATATAGCGCTCGAACTCATGTTTGGTAATCAGAAAGTCACCGATCTTATAGCTGTCTGACTGCCTACTCCTGGATCTTGACCTTGAACCGAACCCTTTTGCCTATCGATTTTGTTTTGACTGAGCGCCTATGAATAAGCTGGTTCCCGCGACTTAGCTTTCGTTGGGCGCTGTAGAAATCTCGCTATTACGATTACGATTACGATATAGCTGAGGATGCTTAAACCGTCTGTGACGATATTTTGTATTTGCTCTAATTTTAGAGAAATTATTCAGAAGGAGTGAATGACAAACGATCCCTGATTGGACTAAAATTTACTTAACTCAGAGATATAATTTAATTGCGAATTTTATATAGCACCACTTCATAATGTCATACATCACATGTTTCAAAGAATCAAGGCAGTATTACTATCATTTCCGCATTTATTAAGCGCCACTATATAATGACTTAGCATCAATCGATGGCGCTGAGCAATTTTGAGTGAAGAACTTGCTCAAGATCCATATACAATAACCGTCTCAGAGGGGGCTCGAACCCGTATTCATTATGTTACAAGCCTAGCGCCCTGTTCAATAGGCTATCGTGGTAGAATATGGGAGATTGCGTTTAGCTTACTGATGAACTCATATTGTTGGATTGCTTACCTTTGAGCTTACCTGTTGATCAGTTACTGGCAGCTGTTTTTTATGTCCAACAGTGCGTGATTCTTCCATTTGTCTGTGAAAGTATTCGCTGCCAAGACTTTAATGAAAAGTGTTTTGATGGATCGACTTTAATTCGGAACTATTCCCATTTCAAAATGTGAATTGCTAAAATGCTCGTATATAGACATTAGCTGTCTCTCGGTCGAGCTCAGTTACTATTGTAACCCACTCCCAATTACTAATGTAGTCCATTCCCAGTTACTGTTGTAGCCCATTCCTAGTTACTGTTGTAATCCATTCCCAGTTACTATTGTAAATCACTCCCAATTACTAATGTAATCCATTCCCAGTTGCTGTTGTAACCCACTCCCAATTATTACTGCAAATCACTCCCAATTACTAATGTAATCCATTCCCAGTTACTGTTGTAATCCATTCCCAGTTACTGTTGTAACCCACTCCCAGTTACTATTGTAATCCATTCCCAGTTACTATTGTAGCCCATTCCCTGTTACTACTGTAACCGACTCCCAGACAATTCTCCAATGACTACTTTAAAAAGAGGCACTAAATGTGTCGCAGTAGGAGAGATTTACAGCCTTTCGATGTCGACATGTTTATCTATTTTGTGGTTCCAATGATATCCGCTGTTAGCAGACATGACTTTCAAGGGTTTAGATGGTTTGAAATTAAGTAAAGTTCAACCAAATCATAGAGATGCTTAATCTAATCCAATTTAATCAAGTACCGAAACTTCTATAGCGCCGTTATCATAATGCACGAGACAACAATCGAGGATCTCTTGTTGCTAAGCAAAACCGCTTTCAGAAAGCAAAAACCATGGTATAAAACCAGTTGAGATAATCTGAATAATTTACATAGCGCCTTGAGGGGGCTTTAAAAAGGCGCAGTATAAATGCTTTGATACACATATTAGGCCTACATAGACCGCTATATGATGAGGGATGATGAGGGCGATTATTATTCTACAGGATCCTATGATCAAGCACAGAAAGGCAAGAAAGGAGCCAATGGAAGAAACATGAAGAACAGGAAGAAGTTAAGCTCAGGTATCGCTAGCTCACTGACTCGCCTTGATACCCAATAATCGGCCCATAGTAGAAGCACATGGGGAGAAGAGGGGATGCGTAATGGGCCAATAATGGCCCCATCACAGCATGTATCGATGTTCGCCTTTGCCCTGCCGCGGTCCGAGCGAGAGGGCTACCGGTGCTGCCGAAGCCGCTGCTACCGAGCTGGACGGCCGAGTCCGGTTCAGATATCAAGTGCAATTTGTATACTCCTGCGGTGTCCAAAGATAATTAATTAGGAAATGAAGCCGAGCGGCATCTGGCGCCTAATCTCCGTAATTACCAGACTTATCGGAAACTGAGACGTCCGTCCGGAATGTGACACCCGCCGCTCCATCCTCTGGAGATGAGTCTCCTCCCTCCCACCCAGTCCAACCCTATTTGAACCTCTGTACGCCTGCCCTGTGCGTAGATTGTAGACTAATGTAGAGGGTGCCGTAGGAGGATAAGGAAGAAGGAAGGTGATGATGATTCAAGGGGCGTTGGTCTTAACTGCCCTGTGTAGCGGTCGATGCCCGATTCACTGTTTCACGGGTGGGTGATTGAATAAGGCTCTAATGATATGCATTTAGCAACTTGGGTAAACATTATCCTTTGCCTGCAGAAATAACTCCAATAACCGGAGATGCCTTTAGTTGCAGCTGCTGCACTGGCCCTGACCTGATCAAAAGATTCCAGTCTTAGAACTAAGTGATTACTCATCCGTAACGCACCTATATCCATCCGTGACAACATAATTTGCACACGTTATTATTTTGTACCAGATCAACTCGTATATGAATTAAACAATTCTAGAAGTTATTTATAAGCCAGGTTTTTCTCTTTATGAACAATTAGCCTAATTCGGTTATTGATGCAACTGTTTCGGTACAACACCAGTATTAATAAGTTTGTTACTGCACTGATTCACCCGATTTAGTAATTAAGAGACAGATTCATTCCCACATCGTATACTCATTTGGCTGCTGCAGCATATATTGCATCCCAGCTGGTTAGTTCACTGCATTCACAAAGTCCCAGTTGTTCGTCGCAATTGTGGAAGTTGCAAATATTTTACAGCTTGGTAAACGATTTGCTCTTAGATTCTGCAGAACAATTCCGGCGTAAAAGTACTTAAAATGAGCGGCATAAAAAGTCGAAACTAATTCACAGTAAATCGTTTCTGATGATCGTGAACGTGGTTTTTCGCTGTTAGGTCAGCAATTTCTAAGCACGCGTTTGTATCGAAACTTTCCGTGACGTCACGTCGATGAGTCTTTGGGTTGTTAACTTGTTTGTGAAAAGCTGGCGACGAAGTAAGCTGACGTTAGCAGTGATTTCTGCCCGGGCACGTTTTAAATACACGCTTGTGGTTGGTGGCCTTCGCGCGCATTGACTAACGTCAGCGGTGATTCAAAGGTATGTCCGAACTTGACTGCTGGCGCGATGGGAAGAAGCCTATATAAAGCTCTCGCAAATGCGTTGAAGGAAGAGCACGAAAGTATTATGTAGAGATAGTTCATCTAGCAATCAGTTGATTGTTTGAAACACAAATATCAGCGATTATTTGTTGACGATAGCGATTACAGATTCGTGTGAGTGAAAGTTTTACGTTGGCGACTGAACTGTTTGGATTAACTATATTGCAGTAAAATTCAAAAATGTGCTTCTTTTCTTGAGTTAACGCTAGGGGTGAGTCCCATAGTCTGAAGCCCGATAGAGTGACAACTTGGGAGGTTGCCGACAATGATCATCTGCGCATGCTTGTCCCTCACCAGTCTTATTTTATTAACTCTAGGCTGCTTATAAGTGGGCAACTCCTCCGTCTTGATGCGGAATTCGTGATTACGCTTGGCTTTTTGGTGAGTTCTTTTGAAACATTCTGAATGCTGCTGCACAGTTGATTGGCCATATTCCCTGGTTTGATCGTTTTCCTTATTTCAGGCTGTGACATAGTTCTGTTTTGAAGTTGCCTAATAAATCAGCCTAAGACAGGAACTCTCAAACCTTCTTCTGCCTTCATTCTATCAAAGGCTGAAGGCCATCTTTTCTGCTGAGGATTGGCGTTGATCGATTTGAAAGCTACTGAGAAGTTTCTTTAAAAGAGCGCTATATACATCACTTTTTACTGTACATTACATCACATTACGCCACTGATACTAATAAGTGATTATTGGGTTGCTGCGTACAGGAATTTTTTAATGAACACGAGGTATAGCATCTAATGGGCTGATGTAGTCAGCGAATAACTGTGCATGTACAGTGCCCTTTTCTCGGCCTCGGCCGTACTGCGGCGCTTTATAAATCGTCTTATTATCATTATTACTATTATTATTATTATTATTTATTATTATTATTATTATTATTATTATTATTACTATGTAAATTCTAGAATGCTGTTAATGAATAGCTGCCGATTGCACTTCACCTGGACTGAATTTGTTGGCCTCTCATACATCGTTTCTCTGGTCGAAATTTTTGGACGGGCGAGCGTTGCTTCCTGTTAAATGGCTGCAGCAGCAGACTTCAGTCGATGCTGAGAAACGAGGGCACATGGGGCAATCAGTCAATCAGTCGGTCCATCGATCTTCCAGCCGTGAATCGCTCTATCAGTCAATCAATCAGCATGCTGTTATGACGCTCTAGGATTGCTGGAACGTGACTAGACTGGATGTTTTGCGGGCCGGGGTCGAGCGTCGAGAGTGGCACCTTAAATTTATCCCTGGACACACAGAAGCATCCTCAGCAGCCGAACCAACAGGCGAAACTGATTAGAAGGCATCAGGCGGTAATCTGTTCCATGCCACTGGGACAGCATCCCACCCAGAGAGCCCGCCGGTCGGAAAGCTCCCCATCGGAGCGCTACACCTTGGCGGAGGTACTCCGCGATACACGGATCCGTAATGAGGAAAGGAAGTGCAAGTCCTCGTTGGCCATCAAGTCAGGCTGCGCAACGAATGTGTTGATCCTGGGTTCAATTCCAGATCAGCTGAAACATTAACACTTTAGAAACGTTCCCATACTGCTCATACTTGCTTAGATCTGCTTTGCTTAAAGACATCTTGTCCTGTCTTGCGTCGAGGCATCCCTTGGCAACAGTCTTCCCATGAACATGCGTCATGTTCCTTCTAACTTTACTCAAAATACATTATCGTCTTATATTTAGACGCACCTGCTAAATTCCCTAGACATTCGTATGCTTCATGGCAGTTTTGAGAGGTCCTTAAAATGAGCTAAACTGAAGTTCAGACGCATACATACATACATACATACATACAATCATACATACATACATACATACACGCACATACATACATGCATCCAATACATACATACACGCACATGCATACATACATACATATATACAATACATGCAAACATACATACATACATACACGCACATACATACATACATATATACATATATCCAATACAATACATACATACATACATACATACACGCACATGCATACATACATACATACATACATACATACACGCACATACATACATACACGCACATACAAACATACATACATGCACATACATACATACATACACGCACATACATACATACACGCACATACATACATACACGCACATACATACATACACGCACATACATACATACATACATATATACAATACATGCAAACATACATACATACATACACGCACATACATACATACATACATACATACATACATACACGCACATACATACATACACGCACATACAAACATACATACATGCACATACATACATACATACACGCACATACATACATACACGCACTTACATACATACACGCACTTACATACATACACGCACATACATACATACATACATAGATACAATACATGCATACATACATACATCAAAGGCGATGTATGTGACACGTTGGTCGAGTGGTTTCAACATGCACAGTGCGGTTCGAGCTTTCACGAAGGGGACGGTCAGTGCGCATGTACACCCGCAGGTCCATCAGTTGCAGTTGCTTCTTGTCATCTCCTTCGCGGTTGCTGGACCTGTGGCGTGGAACAGTCTTCCTCAGTCTTATGTCAAGTCGTCCCCTTCACTGGAAACCTTTAAATCACGGCTCTAAACTATCTTAGTAAATTATCTTATTATTATTATTATTATTATTATTATTATTATTATTATTATTATTATTATTATTATTAAAGCTTCATCGTGAGTTTCCAGTGTTATGTGTTTGCTGCAAGGTGATATGTTCGGTAGTGCGCTTGGTCTCTGATAAAACGACTGTGGGTTCCAGCCTGCTGAGCGGACTAAAACTTTAATCCATATCTGTTAGGCATTATTAAGTTCAGCCCTCAGACAATAACCCGTTTTCATATCCGATGACTAAATTGCGATCTAACCTTCTTAACACAACACTAAATGCGATATTTGGGTCTGGGGATTTCATCGAACACGTGATTAGACCTTGTCTTGCTTTTGTTGTCTGACATGTAACCCACCCACGCCTACGATTCCTCGCTCAGTCGATGGACATATGGCGTGTTAACAAATGCATTACTTACTTACTTACTTGTCTGAATCTATTTTGTTTTGCAGTGGGTTATCTGACCTTAGCGGTTGTTAGGTATTCATTCCCAGCATGTTATGCATTATAATACTTTGCTGTTACATGTGGTGGCATTGCTTTTCTTCCTCTGAACCATCGACATTCACATGGAAGTCGAGAGTTCGCTCATAATGCACTGAATTGTCGCCTTTTAGAGGAATTCTCAACGATTCAGAGAAGGTTCTTGGGCTTTGGAAGTAGCAGAAATTGTTTCTTTATCCGTCAGTTATCTTGGGCGTCAATCCCTGCGGGCAAGAGAACATGCCCACCCAAAGTTCAGGTCGAGGGGACACAAATTCTTGTATTCCCTAAATTATGCACTGGTCAACGATTTTCTCAATTATTTATTTACTCAGGCCGAACATAATTACACTTGCGCCAAACATTTTATTCTACGCGGTTATTACGTTAAAGGTGTGACATAAGACGTAACACCACAATGGTTAAACTAAGTAAGTAAGTAAGTAATGCATTTGTTAACACGCCATATGTTCTTTGACTGAGCGAGGAATCATAAGTAGGGAAGGTGAAGCAATGTATGTCTTTTCAATGTTCTATTACTCCGTCAACGCTCTCTCTCTCTCTCTTCTCTCTCTCTCTCTTCTCTCTCTCTCTCTCTCTCTCTCTCTCTCTCTCTCTCTCTCTCTCTCTCTCTCTCTCTCTCTCTCTCTCTCTCTCTCTCTCTCTCTCTCTCTCTCTCTCTCTCTTCTCTCTCTTTCTCTTTTATCTTAATTCTTAAAGCAGCACAACCCAAGACGTGTGAGGAACTATCAACTTTTCACCAGCTTAGCGCAATTCGCTATCTTTGGCGCAGAAACGGGGCCTGGAACTGTTTATACTGCGTTAAGTTATCGGTCGCGCATAGATGGGTTTCTTTGGCGGTCATCCAAGCTGCCTGATTGTGCAAGGCAACAAAGCCATCCTGCCTGTCTCTGGCGAACTGAGCTCAGTTAGTAACGAACAGAACATTCTTCTTGCAAGTTTGCGAACTTAATCGTTTATTAATTCCCAAGATATTTATTTGAATAACCTTTTCAACTTTCCAAAAGTTTTAAATCACTTTTTTACTTTATGACCAGTCATTTTAGTTTCCCACTTTTATCATAACCTTTTTACTTCAAAGTTTGTGAGCAATCTTCGCCCAGACGAGTTTTTGTTAGGCAATTAAGTGGTACTCCCCACAAAAGAATAAAATGGATTCCACCCTTAGGTACTCTTAAATGGGGATGGAGTTCAATATCTCCGATCGCCTCCCCACCCCACCTTGTCTCAATTCTTCAGGATACCCTTAATGCCATGGCATTTGAGGGTCGTATACTTGCACCTAGAGTACTGCGATCTCCGCATCAAACAGCGCATCATCAATCACTTGCCCCGTCGAACAAGGAGCACAACATCCTTCCATCGCTGATCACACAGCAGCCTCCGGAGCCGCCGTCCGCTACCGCCGCCGAATCGCCCCCCTTGTTAACCGAAGCGCGCCAAACACTGGTGCCCGCCAGAACTAATGACCTGCGAACAGACTGGGATCGGACCCGGAGCCACGCAGGGCAATGCTATCGATGTCGCCCCCATGCATTCCCTCGGACCGTCGAACTGAAGGACGGGCGGACGGACGGACAGTGCCTTTCTGTGTAAACGAGAAAGAAGCAGTAAACAAATGCTCCAAAGGCAGTTTAATTGCCCCCTACAGGTAACCAGAGCCAGTTCGGCGCGTCTTAGATCGGCGTCCGTTAAATTAGATCCGTCAATTAATTGTTAGGACAATTTGTTCGACGGGGGTTCTCTGAGGTTGAATGGAATCGCTGATCGAAGGACGATTAACCGCGGATTGGAATATAGGCGAAACGCTAGACGACGGAGTCTAATTGGATAAAGGGTTTCCACCGACGGACCAAACGATTACGAAGAACAGCGGTTCCTTGCAATTTCGGATTCCTCTCCGTTGATTTAGCCAACAAGACTACTGGCGCCACCCACACCAATCAGTATGCAGTACAAAGTATACTGAATGCAATTGCAAGACATTTGGGCAGTGTAGAAATCTTGAGTTTACGATTACGATTTCCACTGACGATCCAAACTATATTACCTCTATAACAGCTCCGTACAATTTCAGATTCTCCTATTTTGCTTAGGCAACAAGGCTATACTGGCGCCAATCAGTATGCAGTGTAGGGTGCAAAGTATACTGAATGCACTTGAAAGACGTATATTACATCCATACTTAATATAGATAGGTCTGTGCAAATTGTGCAGCTTTGTCTGCATGCATGTGTGTTTTGATATTAATGTTGCTTTGTTGCGTGTTGCCGTTTCATGTTCGAACAACTGCAATCACAGCTCTGACCAATACCACATGATATTAACGGCGTTGTAGAAGTCACTTTGTAATAGATCTATAAGATACCCTCTGAGCAACCAACTTAATTGCAGATAACTGCGATTGTATACCAAACTATATAATATCTTCTTCCATTTGAAAATCAGCTTTCCCTAATTTAACTCACGAGATTTTCAAAACACTTTAAAATTACTGATTTTTCACACAGTTTAACCTGCTCATCGTATCAATCCTCACCTCTCCTTTCTTTCCATGTACGTACTTTTGCAACTTACAGACACACACACACATACACACACAAGCACACACATATACACACACAAGCACACACATATTTCTGCCGTTGACCTTTGCGAGACACAATAACATTATTGATTGTCACTAACCTTAGAAGAGTCTTGCTAATAATGGCGCTGCATAAATGGCAATTTCCTCGCATGTGCTTTGTGTCGTCTTACACAACATTGCACTAGATCACATTACATTACATTGACACGTATTTTATTATTTTACCTGATACGATGACCTGGAACATTACCCTCTTTGTCTATCAATTTTATTTTGACTGAGCGCCTGTGAATAAGCTGGTTCCCGTGACATGGCTTTCGTTGGGCGCTGTAGAAATCTCGGGATTACGATTACGATATGATACTAGAGAGTCCAACGTTCGACCTCATTCCGAGTTCACTAAGCAAATCATTGCGTCGCATCTCAACCATCGCCGGCCTGTCACGTGATCGGATATAATGGTTTAGACCAGAGTGGGCAATCTGGCAGAGGTCAGAGGTCGGGAGCTTTAGCTATTTGAATAAACCGTCTGACATTGCGGCAACGGTGATGTTGATTTGGACACGAACTGCGCAGTTGCTCGTATACTCCTCAGAAGAGTGTTCGTATTTAGAAGTGTTTTCTCTAGTATAATCGTGAAAATCGTAGGATTCCGGTATGCACTTCGATGCTGAAATCTTCCTTTCTGATTCATTCATTCGGAACATTTATATAGCGGCACTTCAAAGTTCTTCAACACAACCACTGATTTTGTCCTCGCCTCTAAGTCGACCGCAAAAATTCAGCAGTGTCTTCAAATTTCTTTAACACAACCGCTGATCAGCCAGTGACAAGAACGATGTCCTGGCCAACCGTAAATGCCCTGAACGAAGAACAGCGGTGGATGTGAGAAAAGGAGTGCAGTCCCCTTAAGCTAACTCCTAGAAGCAGCCATGCATTGGTATGAAGTGCTAGCGATTTCACTTTCTTAGCCTCGGAACATGAAGCTCGATGGCCTGTCCCTTCCCTTGCCACCTGGTCTTCCCACCGCCAGTGTACCCCCCATGTACTCTTTATAGATGAATTCGCTAAGAGGCGCTAGTAGAACCGAAATCCTTAAATACGTTTCTGTCTTGGCTAGGATACTCATCCCCAAACCTATGGGCTGAGAGTCTAGCATGCTAACCACTTGACTATCGCGAACAACCGACGGATAAACTATCACATCCATAAGAAGATACTCTGGTTCTTATATTTGCTGTGAGCAAAATAACATTAAAGATAAAAGAGCAAGCAAGGCTCTACAACAGGTTTCAAGGAGTCGATGAAAAGAACAAGCAGGCGTTTATTGCAACTGCACTGCATATATACTCTGGCATAGACTTTTATGTGTGAAACGTTGCAAGGGAGGCTACAGTGCATGGTCTGATAGTGGTCGAACCAATAGCCTAGATATCTTCGCAGATATACTGCTAATTCCTATTCTGGATCTGAAGAAAAGCAACCGATATGGTGCGAGAATTAAGTGAAGCCGTGAAAAATAAACAAAAGATGCGCTGAGAAGACAGGTAGTCAAGAAATCTCTTCTAAATTTATAACAGTCTGCATGGATCGACAAAATGTTATTTCACTCATTTCATCAAACTATCGTCTGTGAACACGCGACACCAACCCATCCATCTGGGCGTGTCTTAGAGCTTTCTATCTGATTTTACCTCCACGTCTCGCACGACTATAGATCCGCGTTTATATTCTCCTCCACACATGCATACACTATACATGTTCTGGAATTTCGTCGCATGCAGGCACCGCCGCCAATTCAACCTCTCACTTTGAACTGTGCGACATATATCAGGTTATTTTCCCTCGAAATGGGCTTGCTCGTATGTTTTATCGGAACTATTCTTCATTCGACACCCAAAGCTCACCATTTCTAAAGACACTGCTGAATTTTTGCGCTTTACGCTTAATCGTGTAAACATCGACCTTGTAAGGCGCGTACCTGGATTATCTAATCTATACTAAAAAAAACTTATATAGCGCCGTTATTGTAATGCCCAAGGCATCAATCGATGGTGGCTTCAAATCAAAATGGCAATCTACAATCATAAACCGTTGCAGAAGCTGGGTCGAATTCCGATAGGTCAGAGAAACCAGAAGCCAGTCATGAGATAATGGCGATATAGAGATGCTCTCTCCCTCTATTTCACCAACGATTGAAGACCATTATATCTTATCGTGGTCTTGCGCTATCACGTCGAGCGAACCTATGAGAAGCTTTCTTAAAGAAGCGCTATATAAATATGCAATTACGATTACGACCTTGCGACAACTGTAACTCATTCGATGACCAAATTACGCAGCTTGAACTTTTACAACGCTACAGTGCATCTGAAGACTGGAGGCTTTTGAGTTATGGATATGGTGCAGGATGGAAAAGGTTAGCTGGACAGAGCATTAAACAAACGAAGAGGTGCTTCACCAGGTGAAGGAGAAAAGATTTCTGATGGCTACAAAAAGAATGAGACAGAGGAAATAGATTGGACACATTGTGAGAGGTGATTCCCTTCTGAGAAATATCATAGAGGGAAGAATGGAGGGAAAGAAAAGAAGAGGAAGACCGAGACAAATGCTACTAGACTGGATGATGGCGGACGGATACGGTAAACTGGAGGAGGATGTCCAACAACGTGAGGAATGGCGCCACTGGAGTTCGAACCTACCCGGGTGCAGACGACTTGAAGAGGAAGAAAAAAGTGCATTTCTTTATGAAGCGTTTGTTTGCTTGGAAGCATCAGTGAGAATTATGGCAATAAAATGACAACTTCAGGCCCCTGCTGGCTATCTATAAATGCAATGGACGACCAATCAAAGCAACCCTTCATGGCCCCCTCTTATCTTGCCCCTCCTTTGTATGTTCATCGGATTTTATAGTTAGAGGTTTGTAAACAAACGTATTCAGGATCGAATTCTGTTTTCTAAACAGCGGTCGTCTTAGAGGCGAGAGGACAAAAAGAGAGACGGACTCTTTCGCTGCAATGGGGCCAGATCCACAGGCATTCCTCCACTCCTTGCCCTCCTCATCGGGGGCCGGTGTGACAGGCCCCAGCGGCGTAGACGTCGACCGTCCCTGCCTTTTCGTTCGTCCGTCGGGCCGCCGGCCGAGATAAGGCCGATCGAGCGCCTGACAGGACCGACACCAGATCCATGATGGATGATCGTCCTATGACATATAAGGCAGAGCGCCACTAAAATAACACACGTCTGGTTGACTGCTGCTGCTGCTTGTGGGTTCTCTGTCTCCCTGTGTCTTACTCTGTCTGTCTGTCTCTCTGTTCATCTGTCTCTCTGTTTCTCTGTCTCTCTGTCTTTGCCTTCTCATAGCCGGTATTGATCAACATCATAATCATCCGCAGCGGCCGTTACCGCCTTATCGGCCTAAACTCCGCCTTCCGATGGGCTCCCGATTGGACTCTCGTCTTTCGCTCAGCGCCTGCCAATCAACGCCCCTCGGTGGGCGGATCGCATTCGCCGGCAGCGTGCAGCGGCGGGCGGTCCTTAGGCAAGAGCAGCCGGTCGGCCAGCTGCAGAGGCGTTCCGAAGGCGGTCGAGAAACTCAATAGGCGTTCCACTTGAAAGGCTTTGATTATTCTTGGCCGAGTTAAGCGCGTAACTTAAGAAAGCGATACTATACCAGATAGGAAAATCGCTACAGGACATTACAGCGCTCGAGTTCCTTTTCTTCGCGCGAATCGAGGTGCTCGAACTTCCGGCGAGGCATGTACAGGAGACTGGTACTAACCGAGTCATGAAACTAGCCCGTCGCCCTAGACCCGTGACGCGCTGTGCACCCCAGAAGAAGTCGAAGGCTGCCTGTGGATTCGTCTTTCGCACGCCCTCGCGAGCCTCCTAGCAGTTCCGACGAAGTTTTGACACGTAGCCAAACACAACTTGATCGAAGACTTAATTACTTCGGCGCGTACAGATAATTCGTCACAGTGACGTTATGCTGATGGATTTTCGAATACCTCGAGGCTTCCTTGTTCCTTGTACGTGATTCTTTGCGACATAACTTCTTCTGATTCTTGGATTTTGCTCACACAAATCTTGTCGAATTCTTTTGCGGATAGGTCCGCATTATGGAGGCCTGCAATTAACACTTTCCTATTCATTGCGCAGTCGCGTGTATACCAAACAGCCGTTTTCCGCCGTATTCCAAGTTCAGATTCTCTCCTAAAACGACCACATTCAGCTCAACGTTTCCCACGAAGAGACCTCCTCAGGAGTGCGCTCTGTCCTCTGGAATTTAAGCAGTGTCCCTTGGACCGGTCAGTCAAGAGGTGCTGCGCAGGCCAACCAGTTTCCTCCACTGCCGTAAAGACTTGAGGAGGATCTGACGGCGGGACAACCGAAGGTGCGGGTTCCCGCTTCGTGGATGTTCTAGCTGTATGCGCTTGCTGTGAGTAAGTAAGAAGTCTTCGTTGCGTATCTAGATCGGATGGAAAACCCTCTCTCCGTTCGAGCCAACGCTTTTGCCATCGCTTCCATCATGTCCGACCCGAACGCGGCCGTCGACTCAGCAGCCGCAGCCGCTGCCATGCTCAGTTCCGGCTACGGCTACAATCCGGGCGCTGCACTGGCTTCCCATCTACACAGACCCTCAGACTGCCGGTTCCAGGTCGACTGGTCGACGATGCAGGACAACGGATACACTTCAGGTCTCAAAGCCATGGAAGGTAATTATATAACTGAAGTAATTCCAGAAGTTAAGTCATCCAGTTATTTAGTCGACTGGCATTTTCTGTAATTTATAACCACATCTGCAGTATATACTGCATTGCACAGTGTTTGCTAAATCTTCAATAGTACTAAATTTAAATAGTTTAGTCTTCAATCAACTCTTCTATCAATCAGTCAATGAATCAGTCAACTCTTTTACTGATCCCAAATGCAGCATATCAAGTTTCACAGGTAGTGTACAATTTGCTTCAATACAAAGGCAAACTCAAAAAATGACCTGAGCCTCGCTTGATTAGGGTCTCCCATTAATATTAATATTGTTAAGGTGTGTTGGCAATCGAAATATAAATGGGTACTGTACGTGAGACGCTGTGGTCAATCGGTAACGCCTTTGATCAATGATCATGTGGTCGCGAGTTTGACTCCGTGTAACGACCCTGGCAAGTTGTTTGCGCACACCGTGCCTCTGTCACCAAGCAGTATAATTTGGTACTAGCGTATCCTGGGAAGCAAACGGCAAGTCCTGCAATGCGCTGGCCCGTGTCCAGGACCTTGGCGGCTCAAGGGCCTAAGAAAAGGAAATGAGCGCCTCCTCTACGTTCTTCATAGGACATGGGAGCATTTACTTTACTTTTACTTTTCTATGCGTGAACAAACGGAAATGAACAACGTACATGCCGTATCTAAAATAAAACTAAAATTAATAATTATATTCAAGTCCATTTAACTGGACAGTTTCATCAGAATCTCAGAAAAAGAACTAAGAATAACGTGTGTACAATTCAATTATCTTGTTTAAACATATATAACTCAGTATACAGATAAGATTGTTAACTAGGTATAGTGGATTTCCAATTTGGGTATATGATACATTCATAAATGGATATATAATGCATTGTTAACTAAGCATAATGTATTGTTAACAAAGTATTAGGCATTGTTAACTACCAGTTAGTATGCTATGCGCTGTTATTAATGCATGGTAGAATGTTAGAGATAATGCATCGTTGGCTAGGCATAAAGCATCGTTAGCCCTAGAGTCTAGAGACAACGAATTGTTGGCTATATTGCATCGTTAATAACTAGCGACAATGCTAATTAGGCTAATTAAGTATACAGTACATTGTTAACAAGGTATAATTAACTAAAAATAAAGTATTGTTACATATAATTACTGTTTCATTAACTGATTTTAATGTGTGACAGACAGACAGACAGACAGACAGACAGGCAGACAGACAGACAGACAGGCAGACAGACAGACAGACAGACAGATAGATAGATAGATAGATAGATAGCTAGATAGGTAGATTAATGTGTGATAGATAACCAAATGGATAACAATACAAGTGTAATGATTATCGGATAACTAAATAACATTAACTAGTATAATTAACTATATATAATTAACTTTGTAAACCTACATCACTCCCTAATGTTATGTAATTATACTATTTAACTACCTGTCTACCTATACTCCTTCAGAAATGAATACCGAAATTAATCAATAACTAATTCTAACTAAATACCTATATAACTGATTAGAGCTGAGTAAAAACTAATCAGCTAACATCATCATCATATCTCCGTCGTTGTGGTAGTCGTTGTCATCATCAGTTTCTGATGCCAGCCTCTTAGCCGCGATCGGCGTAGATCTATGAACTGAATAATTTTTAATCGTCTGTCAAGAGGGACCTATAAAGTTCTTCTCATGACACGGAACCAGAGTCTCGTCATGCCTTCATTTAAGTCGACTGAGCACATCCTGGTCTTTCTTTCCTTTAATAATAATAATAATGATAATGATAATAAGACGATTTATTGAACGCCATAATAAGGTCGAAGCCGAACATAGGGCGCTGTACATTCATTGCATTTACATACATTTCATTCGAATTTTACAGCTGCAGTCAGTCGTATTCGTAATCGTAAAGTCGAAATTTCTAAAGCGCTACATAAAAGCTAAGCGCAGGGCACCAGATTATTCATTCAGTAATAGTGCTGTGGAAATTTTTAAAATATCTGGATGACCCAAGAAAAAATAATTCAAGAAACGTAATACAAATTTGTTTTGTTTTTATAAAGTAAAAGTGTAAGAATTCATGTGAATTGTATATTATATAGTCTTAGTTGGATTGGGATTCAACTACTTTATGGAATGATGATGATGATGAGCTCTCTGCTCGAAGACACGTCCATTGGCTTTATGCCATCCGGGGATGAGATGAGTGAGGAATAATATGGAGTAATTTATGGAATAATATGCAATAATTTAATTTTTTGCATAATATTATTTATTATTTATTTTATATTATTATTATTATTTATTATTATTATTTATATTATTTATTTAGCACCATTACCAAATTATAAATCGAGTGGATGCTCAAGGTCCCTACCGATGTAGTATGTATAACCGTCTCAGCGGAGGCTCGAATCCGCAGCCTTCTTGTCAGTTGCTTATTAGGAAAACATCAAAGAAAGGAGGTGTAAAATATCTCACCGCTTGTTTCAAGCACGGCCTATTAACAAAAATACGTTTTATTTCCGGTTGGGACTCGCGTTATTGTATACGCCTATATTGATTTCACCGCTGAACATTTCAACCCACTGTCTTTTTGACACCGCGGCTGTCAATTAACAAATGACAGGCTATTTTATGCATGAAAATATATTACATATGCCTATATTAATGCACAGACTTGCATTTGTCTACATGGTTATATGAACGTTGAAGGCCTGCAAAAAGTCAGGCTGGAAAAACTCTGTGAACGGCTTGATTAAATTTGAAGCGGATGAATTATTTTTGGAAAGCCATATGTCATATATGCACAGCAGTCTTGCACGCATCCTGTGCATTTCTTGCATGCTTGTCTAAATTATGTCGCTCAAAACAAAAATTCGACCTGCAGAAATATACTTCTGTAAAGCATGAATCAGCATAATATAATAGTATAACATATTGCTATATGCCATGTGTATATAGTCACGTGATTGAATCGGATTCAAATCCTTCCACTTAAACGGACTATATCCCATATAGCACCCACAGTGGCCTCAGAATGTATCAGAACCCTCTGTTCCTGTATCGGATAGGCCTGGTCGACGAAGGAGTATTTGTTCCAGTACAGGGACTCGGGAATGGTCCGCGTTTTTCATGCATTGGGGCGTCTTAAGACGCACCTAACATATAGGTAGTCATGTTCCAGCACTTTTCTAGTCTAATCTAATGACTTCTATAGCGCCGTTATTATAATACTCAAGGCACCATTCGATGGTCGCTTCAAGTGCAATTATGATCAAAATCATGATCCATTGGAGAAACCATGTGAAATACCGATAGATCTGAGAAACCAGAAGTTAAACTACGGTGGGTAAGTAAGTTGAAACACGTGTGTCTTAAGTTTAGAACTGAATTACATTGAAAAAACTGACAGACGAATAGAACTTGGTAGCAAATTTTCAAGCCGTAGACCAGCAACCGAGAACGCACAAGAACCCAACACTGTCCTCTTGTGCGAGGGACAAGAGTCAGAGCGTGGTATCCATTGATCGAGTGCAATATTTGTTGGTATGACGGTTGAACATGGAGAAGGGACAGGTTGGCTGAATTAAATGTAGCATTTTGTGATCTAAAAGACAGATTTTAAACTAGTTTCTTTGCTCGATGGGCAACCGGTATGAAGATTACAATATTGGTGTAACATGCTGATACTTTTTTGTTTTTTGGTCTTTTGCTATGGCTTTGGTCAGAGAGTTTTTCACCATTCGTATTTTGTGCATACCTCTCTTTGTAATGCCAATTAGAAGTGAGTTACAGTAGTCAAGTCTGCTGGAAACCAGTGCTTTAGCTAGTGGGTTTAACACAGTATGTGGCAAAAGAGATATGGTTCTACGAATATCCCGAATGTGAAATTGAGCTGATTTGCATATGACATCAACATGACTATAGAAAATAACAGTGGAGTCAAATATTACGCCTAAACTGCGTGTGCTTTCAGCACTATTGACAAGCAAGCCACCCAACTGAAGAGACACAAGGCATTCAAATTTACAGTCGTCGACTAGAGCCTTCAGATAAAGGAATTTAGTTTTTGAAAGATTCAGAAGAAGTTTATTACAAGCCATTAAAACTGATCATCACCAAAAACAGAAGCAAATACTTGGAGTGTAGGATTACACGAGCAACTGACGAGTGAGGTGAATAGCTGGGTTTTATCAGCGTACAAGTGGCAGTCAGGAGCTCTATCAGTAAGCTGTAAAACGAATGGAGTCGTATATAACGTATAGGAGCATGCAGGCCCAGTACTGAACCCTGTGGAAAGCCATTCAAGAGAGTGTGCGCAGCAATGACTTGGTTGGTACGAACTGCCCGAGTACGATGGTGTAGATAAGGTGCGAACCAACGGAGAGTGGGATCAGTATAAGACAACCAATGTTCGACAGTGTTCGAGGAGGTGAAGGAGTATGCCGTGATCAAAAGTATCAAAAGCGGCAGATAGGTCTATAGGAGAGGAAGAGTACTTACTGTTTCTTGTTACGTAGAGTTGATTATTTTATTGTGAACGGTAAGTAGTGCAGTTTCAGTGGAATGGTATTTGTGGCAGGCAGACGGGAATGGAAGGAGCAGGTTGTGGGACGAAGGGTGATTACTCAGACGATTGGCAACTACTTTCTCCAGGATTTCGAAAATAAACTGAGATTATATAGAGGTGGGGCGATAGTTGATAAGTCATCAGGAGAGAGAGCTGGTTGTTCATAAGAGGACAAACTATGGCATGAGCGAAAATGGAGAGGAAGTAGTCTTCAGGGAGACAGAGGTTGACTATGGATGTGATAATTGGGCCCAAGATATTCAAGCCTTCACTTATAAGGTCTGAGGTCCAAGGCACATTGTTTATCAGAGGATGAGAAATGAGATGACGGACCTCAGTCATGTTTGTTGTTTGGTTCAATCTGGAAACCGGTGGAGGAGAGGAGGTTTAGGGTATGATGGAAAGTTCGAAAAGTTGAGTCTTAAGAGCGAGATCTTGTCAGAAAAAGCGCAAGAACCGGTAGGCAAGGGAAGAGTGCGATGAAGAGCTAGGTAATTTATTGCATTAGTCACGGTGTAACATCCTGTTTATCGCTTGCCATAACAACCCAGGAGAGCAGCATTCAAGGACTAAATAAGACAAGTATAGGTGGATTTCGCGACTGAGACAAGTTTACGGACATAACGACAATGGCGCATAAATTTGAGGGGAAGAGACGGCAATTGGGAGCGTCGCCGACACCTCTCAAGCCGGCTGCACAGCCTCGTATAGCAGCGTCAATATCTGAGTTGTACCAGAGCTGGGAAGGGTGTGCCGCACCCCTCTTGGACTTGGCAGGAATGAGCTTATCCATGATTTCAGATAAAGTGGAATTTAGTTGGGCAGCATTTTCGGTAGACGCCTGTGCTGGGCCCGACCACAGGGTATAGGGGCAGGGATGCTAACTTAGAAAGTGCGCGTTGAGCAGTTTCCAAGGACAGTAACTGATGAAAGAGTATGTAGGAGGTGGCTTATAGTGGAAAGAAACCTGGCCAGTAATGGCAGTATGCATGGTCTGTTGAGTTCATCCTCTAAAAGGCGCTTTATAAATCTCAAATTACAATTACAAAATGGTCAGACAAATACGACTCAGAAGGAGAGATATTCGTAATATCAGAACAAGTGGACCAGGTTATAAGGAGATCAAGTGTATGGCCAATGTCGTGAGTTGGAAAGAAGACGTGTTGCTTATGATCAGAGCCAGAGAGGAGATCCAGAAATTTTTGTGAAATATCTATATGTATATTAAAGTCGCCCGTTATTATAACTTAAGAAGGAAAAGAATTTAACCAGGAATTCAAGCAGTGATTGGAATTCAGGAAAGAAGACAGAAAGTGAAAGGAAGGGCGGACATAGTAGGTTTTCTGTCTCGGTCTGTTCGCTATAACCATACTCACATTTCTATACCTGAGTGTAGAAAATAAAGTACACTACCGAAACAGACTTGAGGGTATACAGTAATAAGGCTTTCAAATGACTTTGGAGTTCGAATAGGTGAAGAGATGCAATTAATTTCAGATGTGATTTGTGATTTTTGGCAACTCCACCACCAAGTCTATTCAACCAGGAGAGAAAAAGACAGAAGAATTACGTCCAACATGAAGGAAGGTGTGTCAGACTATTGGAGCCAAGTTTCATTGAGGGCAAGAATATCATTTCGATTATCCGAAGTGGAATTTTTAGAGAGGGCCACTTATTCCGGACAGAATGGATATTAATGTGGCAGAAGTTACTAGTTATAACAAGAAGATGAGGTTTAGGATTATCTAAATATCACTAGAAAGAAGATACAGAAGAGCAACAAGTAATTCCGTTGTGCTTTCGACCCAGGTGTAGAAATGTGAGCATGGTTAGTGGACAGACCGAGACAGAAAAAAACTTTTTGGTATATGAGACATGGCCGGATGGATAACTGGATAAATTAAAAGGAACAGGCTTCATTATTCCGGTGAAATAAAATGGAGACATTATTTCCTACAACGACATGACGCGATGGCTGGGTGTCTTTCTATTCACTCAGCATTTTGGCAGCGAATTATAGATGAAGCAATTATAATTATATATAATACATATAAAATATAAAAAACATATGCTCGGTTTCCTATGGCGTCTTTCACCCTGTCTCATTTTTAAAGCATCGCACTTAGAACACCGATGTAACTTGTGGTTGCATAAATTATGTGCTTTAACGGTTGCTTAACTGCATGGTCAGAGGTGCATCTATAGGTCAACAGCAATCCAGCCATGGTCTCATTTGAGTCTTGGAACATGCTATTAAGCTGCCTAAGACTCATTAGGGCAAAGTTTCCCTCTTAAACTTGTACGTAGAACAGCTCATTATAACAGGAAAAAAGAGATAACTGGTCTTCAACTGAAAAGGCCATAAAAACTTCAGGACAACTAAACAGCCATTAAAATCTGGGGAATTCACAACAACGTTATCAATCTAGCCATCCACTGTTTCTGTCTTCCTCAACTGCTTCTAGTTTCATTTTCTCACAGTGTAAGGCGTCTCACGGTCCTTTCTGCGTCAGCCTTATCACACGTCCAAATGTCATGTTACGCACCTTTCGATTTCTTACCCTGTTACATTACCCTGTAATGTCGCATCTAAAACAATTAGATAAAACGTTAGACTGAGTTTAGAAATGGCAGGAAAGGTTAATCGGACGCTAATAAACTAAACATCTCTATTGCTGCTTATGCAAGTAGATTACAGTCTGTATCCACTGGGAATCGAAGTTCAATGATGGACATTTGATTAGTTCCAGTGCGGTTTACCGCCTTCATGAGGCAAGTGTAACTGAATGAAATAGGGTGTCTCAACATTACGCCTCGCCTGAACTAACTCCAATTTCCCTAGAGTAGGGCATCGACACGCGCCCGTAAACGCACCTGCTACTTTTGACGTGCGTGATTCTACTCCCAGTATATTATCAGTGAACTTTACCAGACGGCTAACTATGCGTAAACATATGCCCGTTCAGGGTTACTTCATCGGATCATCCCTCCTAATTACGAGCTATTTCGGGCCAGGGAAAATTATTACGCCAGTGCTTCAGTAGGACGAGCGATTATTCGCTGATATATGGAGCGTGACTAAGTTCATGACCCTGTGGGAAGTTTAATTTAAAATACGCCATTGTTCACGTTCAGCTTTTCTAAGATTTAATTATCTTGTAACTCAAAAATATTCATACTCAACAGTCTGTCTAAGAATTTAATTAGACAGATGTCACTATAGGCTCAACTGAACTCTATCAAATTTCTCCTTAATTTTTTTCAAGTTTGAAAGGATTAAACAACGCAACCAAAAATTATTAAAAAAAACTAATATATATCGCAACGATTCGTATTATAGATTTACATATCTAAATGTTATCTAAATTCATCAATATAAAGGATTAGTAACTATAAAGTAACTAAACGTTTATATATTTAAACAAATGCATGCAAGTCCCATGCAAGCGTAGTATTTTGATGCATGTTCTATATATAGGCCTTTGGAACTTAAACTGCAAACGTTTTAAAACAATGCATTAGACTCTAAATCACCATATCTAAATCACCCAAAGTCGCATGCTAATCTGTAAACATGTACAGGTCTCTACATACATACTTGTATAGGACAGTGCTTATGTATAAACTACACGCGGCATGTCTGCATATATAAATCACCTTGAAATGCAGAAAATAATAGACTTGCCTGCATATGCACTTGCATATATATATATATATATATATATATATATATATATATATATATATATATATATATATATATATATATATATATATATATATATATATATATATATATATATATATATATATATATATATATATATATATATATATATAGCCAATACGAAGCAACAGTATCTTTAGTTTGCCGTATATTAGACTCAATCGTAATTGGATAATGACGATATACCGCCAACGAAACAGGTCGCAAGGATATCGACAAACGCCGCCGCCACCGCCCACAGACCCTCACAAAGACCCGCCGTATATCGGGCTGCAGTGGCGGGCGCGGGTCGGGTCTGTAGTCGCGTAGATGTTTATGGGGATACGATTCCTTCGGTCGATATATCCGGGAATAAAGTACACGGTGTCTATATAGAAAAACCGCTGTATTTGTCTATAACAAGTGTATACGGCTTCGGCGGCAGACACTGCATGTATATTAGTAATGTAATATAAGTAGTAGTAATTCCAGTGTTTAACGACATCTCATGGAATCATAGGCCGTTGACGTCACCCTCCTCCTTTATCCAGGCTTTGGACTGGCACTACCCGATTAAAGGCAGTAGCAGAGTTTTGTAATATGAGTCAGACGTTTAAACATTTATGTAGCGTCTCTCGTAGGAACAATAAAGTGAGCACCGTAGAAAGCCGTGCATTTAAACCTTTATAAGCTTTATAAACATAAGCATTGTGAATGTTGCATCGAAATTTGCACTCAGTGTTTCATATTTTCCACGGGTTTTGCTATCATCCACCATCGATCGGATGGTCCTGTCGGCGATTACAATATTTTGTTTGTATCGCAGACACAAGAATCCCACACATTTATATTACAACCTCTTCCCATATAGCAGTAACACGACTCAACATGCATTTTTTACCAACTTCGCAGAAGTTTAATCCGAAACACCGTCGTGTTAGTAACTTGCGACTATAATTGCAACCCAACAATCATCATCATCACCGTATCCTGACGCCAACCGAGAAACGTAAAGTTGCCAACATTCTGTTCAAATAAACTAACGTATTTAGATGTTTAAAAAGAGTATATGCCTTGCACGTGTTTCGAAACTTTCTCATCTACTTTTGTTACCATGCAGCCATATTGCATGCGGTATAGACTAACGAAACAAGCACGACTGATATGGCCATATCGTTCATTAGCCTTGGATTTGAATATATATACTTGATCTTTGGATAGGCGTTTCACAAATGGTCTATTACTGCAACTACTTTCAACCCAACATTGTACCTCTCTCTCTCTCTCTTTCTTTTCTCTCTCTGTCTCTGTCTCTGTCTCTCTCTATATATAGCGAGATATAAATATAATATATATAATATATATTATATATATATGGAGAGAGAAGTACCATGTAGGGTTGAAAGTAGTTGCAGTAAAAAGATATATATATGAGTCTCGTTAGACGGATGGCCTACAAAGTGGTTGAATGGTAACTTGTAAGGCCTTCCACGGCTACCTACACACATCCGGGGTTCAATTCCCGGATGTGTCTTATCAGAGTGGCAATTTATCGCCGAGGCCGCGATTACTGGGAGAACCGATGCCGAGAGTGTACACAGTAAATGTACAATTATGTCCTGCTTTATATATAAACGACGACCGTTGCCTTAAAGGTTCCATATGCTATGTTCCACCTGTTGCGCGATATATATTTTGCACTCGGTGCTTCATATTTTCCACGGGTTTTGTTATGACCCACCTGCTCTATAAACTCCGAAAGACTTTTTCGAAGATAACAGAGTGCGTATACATATGCATACCTACATATATATACAGCAATGCTCGCGATGGATACATCCTGATCGGTGCCTTGATATTCATGTATACATATATTAGATTTAAAAAACTATAATTGGCGGTGTTATATATACCAATTAGCACCTGCCATGCACTCCAGTCCAGTATACATTCAAGATCAGCCTCGTATACCAAGTATATACAAGGTTGTTCTGTACAGATGGATGTATACACATGCATATGGACCGGTTATGTGCACTGTGGCCGGAGTATGCGTGCGTGGAACAGCGGAGGCTTTGTATACGAATGATTTCTGTATAATGCAAGTTCTCAACCCGAGCACTCACATACTTCTTCTTCTTATTCGAGAACGCGTGCGTGCGCCATTTGCCGGCTCGAGTGGATGAATATGGCAAATGCGGCAAGGCTCGACCCCTGGCTGTAAACTTACACTCCGTCGCAGACTCAGTGGCGCCACCTTGTGCGCTCAGAATTACATCGGACATATTGGACCAGATCCCATCCGACGGACGGCTGATCGAAAGACAGATTCCCGAACACGGGTGAAAAATCTATCGCATTAGCGCCTAGGTTTTGTAATCTGGCGAATTAGACCCATATTAATCTTCCATTGTTACTTATGTGCGACATTTGCAACAATCTCTGCAAGAATAGTATATAAATTTTTGGTCCTACATGTAGTATATATATAACGTCGGCATATATAATATATATAGGTGTGTGTTACAAAGTGCTATTGTTTACGATTTTACCTTTAATGTAAACAGGTAAGCACCTGCCATGCGTTTCACAATTTACATTGCACTTGTGTAGGCACTTGAATTTTCAGGGGCAGTGAGCGGGTCTGTCTGTCTGTGTGTCTGTGTGTGTCGTGTCTGTGTGTCTGTCTGTGTGTGTCTGTCTGTGTGACTGTCCGTCTGTCATTTTGCAGTGCGTTTGTCTATCTTTCTTCTGTTATTCTGCTTCTTCCTTTCTCTCCCGCACGTGTGTATATATGTGCGATTAAGCAAGCAGTGCTCGGAGAGCTGGAAAAGTCACCGCTGGCGGGCCCCCGCACATACGCACAGCCCAAACAACGGATTGTATGAGGTTTGTCTATATTATTATACCTGCATTCATTAAGCGACATTATCTAATGACTAAGCATCAATCGATGGCGCTGAGCAATTGCGAGTGAAGGACTTGCGCAAGGTCCCTACACAGTAACCGTCTAAGGGGAGGCTCTAACGCGTATACTCTCTGCGTTACGAGCCGAGAGCTCGATCCAGTCGGCTATAGTATGCCGTGCCCCAAAAATGACATATATATGGCGTTAGCATGTTTCTGTCTGAAACACCCTTCAATACAACCACCCAATGCCTATCATAATCATACATACAAGGTATTCGCGCAGCCTCAGTCACCATAGTATGTTTAAAGGATCTTAGGTATAGATGTGTATATTTTAAAAAATATATATATACATAAATACGCCCATATGTTTACATGTAGTTGGTAAAGTTATCATCATGCTTATAGTCATTTTATTCACCATCATCAACGTCACCAAAATCATCATCACTATTATCATTATCACCGAAATTAGCTTGTTAGTTATGACTATCATTATTATCACTGATTTTATCGTCGTCGTTATCAGAATAATCATCGTCATCATCATCATCACATTCGTGGTCATATCCATCATCCTCATCAAACTAATTATCATAATTAAAATCATTCTCGTCATCACCACAACCACACATGCATGTACAATGTACAGTCTTCAGCATTACTGCAAGGGTATACTCACCATATCATATCATCAGTGGTCAACGACGATTAATCCTGACATTTCATTAGGCCACAACTGCAGGACATCGTGGAGATATATCGACGGTGTAACTGAGAGTTATTGAGATGCGGATGGGTTGCATACAGCGATGGTTTCGGATTTAACTGTTTAAGTTGTTAGCTTATAATATAAGTCGCCGGTGCATCCGACCATATGCATGCTGTGGGGTGATACTAGGGTCGTGTCAGAGGTGTTAACGAAGCCTCGACAAGATATTCCCTCGGCCTCGACGGACAGAAGGTCAAAGTGTACCACAGATCACTGACCCACGTATATTAGCATTCCCACATATGTATAGCGATTTCTGACTGTATATACTGTAGATATAATCGTGTGTGTGCTCGTGGTATACAATGAGCAGTCATCTTCAATTAGCTTGAAACTCATTCGATGTATCCGGAAACATATCTTGAGAACCGGGTCAATTGCACTGAGTCGAAGGTCGATGTGTAAAATTATTAGCTCGTGAAAGATTTTAAACCGGTCAAGGAATTTCATAAAACCGTCACCGGTATCAACAACCTGTCAAACGCACGTCAACACGTACGTTAAACAGAATGAGAGTGCATGATTGAGCCAAGCATTTAGGTAGCGACAGTGAAGAAGTAGTATTTAGGTTATAGGGCTGTAGCGTGTGCGATGGTTTAGTGGTTAGTATCCTGGACTACCACTCCAGAGGCCGATGGTTCAAGCACCTGCCAGGACAGAGAGATACTGATTTCTGATCTACTAGCGACCCCTGAAGGGAAACGAAGAAGGGGAAGACCAAGGAAGGACTGGCCACAGACCATCAGAGACGACCTTGGATGTTTGGAGATGTATATCAAATAAAACTATAAGAGAAAGGACAGGACAAGAGGATGTAGAGATTATCATCAGAAAGAGAAGACTGAAATGGATGGAACAAGTAATTCGTATGGACAGAGATAGGCGAGCCAATCAAGCAATGAACTGGATTCCTGAAGGGAAACGGAGGAGGGAAAGACCAAGGAAGAACTGGCCAGAGACCATCAGAGACGACCTTGGGTGATTGGAGATATAATGGGATGAGGCAGGAAGACTGGCGGTCGACAGAGATGAATGGAGAAGCTGCGTTGCCCGATGTGCAGACCTGCACAGGAAGGAGTGAGTAAGCGACCACTAACGAACTCAACTATAAAAAGAGAACACAGACCGGACACTGTCAGCGGGAAGATCAGGCGGTGAGGCAGAGGCCTTGCCACACCCTCATATGCCAAGACCAAGACAGTGAAGTCGCTACACTTTATGCTCATAACTACCTCTTGGAGTTCGCCCCAAGAAGATCTGTATACAACGATTCCTACAAATGCATGCGAAAACAGCATATGCGCAGTCCAGCTTCTTCATCCATCTGTCTTTCTGCCTTCTTTCTGTCTTTCTCTTTGTCCTTGTAACTTTGTTCTGACTTTCTATTCTAATGTACGGACGGATGGAAGAACGGACTCTTGGGCAGCTAAGCGAAGCCATTCTCATCCTTCTGAGTTTTCCCATTGGCTGCTCCAAAATTATGCATGCTATTATAAGATGCATTCTTGTAACTGGGCGACCAATCAAGTCGTTTCATTTCATGTACATACACTTCGATTCTTCCCAATTTTGTTATTATCTGTTATCTCCTTGTCCATCTCTCCTCATTTATTCCATTAGATTCGGCTTCTCCAACAGCTTGCCATTTGGTTTGCCTTGACGCGACCGACCGATGTTTTATGATAGCGGAGCCATAAACGTCCTTAGAATATATCACTCTCTTCCGAGAACTATTGTTGATAGAAGCGTGTAAAACTGAAGGAATGATTCTCTCTGCTAGTTCTTCTCTTTCTCCCTAGCCCGATTTCTCTTGAAATATGGACCACTCTCTTTTATTTCTCCTTATGCTTCTTTTTTCTCCTTCCATACGCGTGTGTATCTTCGCGTGTGAGCGTCCTCTTATGCATTTAGGATTTGTAGCTGTTCGCGCGTTTCCCTCTGCGCTTCTTGCATGAAACTTTCCTAATCTAAATAAACTTGAGGCACTGATTGTCTAGAAACCTTTTTCATGTTCTCTTGACGCTGCGCAATTTCAAGGACATCATGGCCTCGAGTTTAAGCGTATACAAGCCTTCGTTCGTTCACTTGTTCTTTCGTCCTTCTCTAGCTGACTCTTACTGTTTCTTTCGTTGCATCGATCCTTTCGTTGCTCTCACCCGTCTTTCCCTTCAGCCTTCCTTCCTTCCTTATTCATAATACTTATATCCTTGCTTCGTTGCTATCTTTCTGTGCATCTCTTTCTTGTCTTCTTACTATATGTAGGTATGTATATACATATATGCTCTACATATATATATACACAAATATATATACATGTAGAGGAAGACTAATTCGTTGTTTATCTGATTCGTATAAACAGACAAGTGTCACAATGGCCATTTATCTCGGCACCACCACCAGCTGCAGCAGCCGCAGCATCCGCAGCAGAAGCCTGTAGTCTGCTCGCCGGGGATAGTGACACCACCTGAAGATAAGAGGCGCATCCTATTGTCTCTCGGGGTAATTAATTAACACCTGTAAACAAGGTCTGGCTAGGCAGCTTAATGAATTCTCCAGACTGACAGACTGGCGGGCCATGCATGCAAGGCATCGATGCGATCGCGTTCTTTATATAGCGCTAGTTGATCGGAGTACAGCGGAAGTGGTGACGGCGATTAAGTACATGGAAAGGAATCAGTTTGGGATTAATGCACGGTTTCGAAAGAAAGCCAAACGTTCAATTAGTCAAAGAGTTGCTCCCCTTGTCCATCTGACGGACTCTATCACAGTCTGTTCCCGGCTACTACTACGACTACGTATATATGTTGCTAACTTAATTAGGCAACTTTCTTCCGTAAATCTCTCCATCCATCAGTCAGTCTGTCTGTCTGTCCGTACTGTCGTTCTTTTTTGTCTTTCGTTCTAAGGATGATATAAGTAAGTAAATTAGTCGGCAAGCTAGTTAGTTAGCTAGTCTGTCTGTCTGTATGTCGGTCGGTCGGTCGGTCTCTCTTTCTCTCTCTCGTCTGTCTGCCAAATTCTGTTTATATTTAGGGATGTCTTTCTACCGATCTGTGTATCTTTTTACCTGCCATTAATTTGTTCGTTCAGGGTTTTATTATGGTGTCGGCCTAGAAGTTGACCCATTTTCTAATCGGAGTGCTAAGCCCATAATCAAAAGGTTGTGAACAAAGAGACGAGACCCAGAACATCAAAAACCGCATACATGATTATCATGACATGCATGCATCCTTGCGTCATCACTTAAGCGGGCCTTTGTAGTGGGCTTTCAGTCAAATAAGCGTTGAAGTCTTCTAGAAGAAAAACACCACTGCATCGTGCATGTCTGATTTATGAGTTCACTCCGTAGATATGATTATCAGGCGATTGACACTTTCAAGATCTGTAAATGTACGGCGTTGCATGCGTTCGACTATCTCATCCACATTCAATATCTCATCAGCGAAGAAATTTATCTTTAGTCTAGAACGAATTAAGGCGCTACGAACCTACAGAGGGCTTCGCTGTTTATTTTGGCCGAACACATCAACGGATGTTAATAACGTCGACTGCTTGAAGATAGCGAGCAATATATTGCAGTTAGATGTACTTTGCTGATCGTCTCTAATTCCGTTGATTCGCGCGCACAGCAGATCTAAAGGACCGCTCTTTAGACCTATATTTGGTTGCGCGCGGATAATCATACATAACTGCGGCTTCATAGAGAAAACTCCGTATTTATTACACGACCTATTCATCACTTCAAGCTTATCTCTGTTACTTGTGTATGTCGACCAATATATAAAAACGTTGCATATGAATATCGAGACATGTACTGTACAGAAACATTTTCCAGGCAATCGTGAATGCGTCGGCAGCAGATGGTAAACGAGGAAAGAATATTTCTGTGAAAACTGGAATTCTGAATAAATGATGTACAGTATATGGTTTCCGCCGACATGTTGCCGTGTGTTCATCTGAACGTTTATTTGGCTCTAAGTTTAAGACGCTGGTTACCTGCCTTATATTCTTGTATGCTGGAACGACTTTCAGTGGAGACGGTTATGCATGGTCTCACGACGGTTATGCATGGTCTCACGACGGTTATGTATGTATTATCTCACGACGGTTATGCATGGTCTCAAGACGGTTATGCATGGTCTTACGACGGTTATGCATGGTCTCACGACGGTTATGCATGGTCTTACGACGGTTAGGCTGGTCTCATGACGGTTAGGCATAGTCTCACGACAGTTATGCATGGCCTCACGGAACTCGATTGGTTCAGTCCAATGGTTGTTCTTTTAGAATGTGGTTTTACTTGGAAGCGATCATCGATTGTGCATTGTGATAACGGCGCTATAGAAGTTTCCAGATTAGATTAGATCAGATTTTATACAAAAGGGAGCCCACAAGCGGAAGATTTTCGAATGGAGGTCATTCTGCCGGGCTTATTATTCAAAGTGGTGTTCATAGTTAGGCTGATTCGTCTTATAGATGTGAACATGTTTGAGGGTTCAAGAAACAAATCGATGGTGTGCTGTACATATCACTAGAATTCTTTGTCGATTATCATTTAAAATATTTGTTTATTTACACGTTAATGTTTTCAGTTTTATATAGGCGTATAGAATTTTGCATGCTTACGACATGACATATGCACATATTTTCATTTGAGTGTTTTTCGTGGGCCTGTCATGTTTTGATCCTTCCCAATTAACTGCGTATGTGATGACAATACTGATTTATTGAGCGGCGTTCCTTATCCATGCAGCGACCTATGCAATACCAACAGAGTGCGTCGGGTTATAGCGTGAATGGTAAGTAAATAAGTAAATAAGTAAGTAATGCATTTGTTAACACGCCATAAGTCCACCGACTGAGCGGGAAATCGTATACTATAGGATGGTGGGAAACTAAATCGACCCCAAACAATGTAGGCAAATTTAAGGCAGTGAGCGTGGTATACGGAGGTCCAAGCCTCCCTTGAAACGGTTTCTGTATAAACACGAGAGAGGAATAAACTGAATTTATTATTATCGAGTGAAAAAGCTAGTCGTTTCGTGCGAACTCTAAGAGTTTCCCGCTTCCCAAGTGCGTTATTTTACGATCGGGCTTAGCACCTTGTAACTCTCCGTCTAACTCTGAGAAGGAAACTCTAGGTATTGTGTGATACGTATTTGTTACGGCAGCAAATCCATCAGAGTTCTCTAAGTCGCTCAAGTAGTCTATTTCCGGTGGTGCATTGAAGTAGGTTAAAGATCAGCTGGATATATATAGTCGGACAAGTATAGTATTCATTCACTGGCCGATATATATATATATATATATATAGGAGTGTTTGTGCGCAGGTATATACGTATATATGTGTGTGCACACATATATATGTATGTATCTGTGCACAAACATTCCTACATATATATATACACACAAACACTCCTACACACAATTACACATTATATTATCGTTCACTGGCCGATATATATATACATATATTATCGCCTCTGTGCCACATTATGTGTGAAGTGGACTCAGACGCGAGGTATACAACAAATCGCTGTGGCCGACGATCAGACACTTCAGACCACAATAGGGCACATTACTGTCGGCAGTAATATATATATTACTCAGTTTCTCCCGCCAAAGCAGTCGGCAGTTACTGCGCGTTCTTATCAGGCGATTTACGTCGCCTAGAACCACAGTGGTTTCTGGCGTTTGCAGACATTGCTCTTAAGGGCGTGGCCTCGACGGGGCCTTTTATGTGCGCGGCATCACAAAAGCGACTCAAGGTGTCTGTCCGTCGTAGTGGAACGGGCGGCATTTGTTCGGTCAGTGGTTTCATCTGGTTGATACGAGTCTTTCTCCGAACGTCCACAATCTCCGCCTGTTCTGTCTTATCTCAGATGCCTCCTCCACTCCTTCTCCTTCTTCTGCCTCCTCCTCTTCCTCCTCTTCTTCTTCCTCCTCCTCACGCTACTCTGTTCTTCTCAGCTTCTCCCGCCAAAGCATTAGCCCTCGGCCGTCGCTCGAGTAAACTGCGGCGCTTTTTTCCGCGCGCCCAGATAAGCTGGCATAAACAATTGAGATGTAAGTTCGTCTTTGTTTTCTGCGCTTGTAGCCTGCTTATCGGCGGCTGGCGGTGAGAAATACTTCGGCAGCGGCGGGAACAGTGGCACCACCACCAGCAGCAGCAGCCTGCAGCACCAGCAGCAGCGTCAGCAGCAGCAGTGTGCTGGCAGTCGGTCCGAACACTCGAGCCGCGCCAATGCCCCTGGGGCGGCATCATCCTCCTCCTCGTCGTCAGCCGACCTCTTAGCTGGACATCAGCACTTCGCTCGCTTAGCACCGGGCGTCGATCACGCGTCGACAGGTGCCGGCGCGGGTGTGAACCTGCCCTCGGGCCCCGAGGCCTCGGTAGCGGCCGCTGTCGCCTGCAGTCGCACCCGGAGTCCGAACGACGCATCGACGCCTGATCTCTCCGCCACCGATCACGAGACCTCCGGCGGTGGCGGCGGCGGTGCTGTGACGACTTCCGGTGTCATGAAGCAGGTCAAGGGCGGTCGCGGTGGCGGGGGAGAGCCGTCGCCGTCGTCGGGGTGTGATGGATCTCAGCAGCAGAAGCAGGAGAAGCCGCTCCATCCGAAACTGTTAAACGTCGGAGCTCAGCTGGAGATGAAGCCCTTGTGGGACGAATTCGATTCTCTCGGAACGGAAATGATCGTCACAAAAGCCGGAAGGTAGGCGTCTCATCGATCAATCAATCAATCGCTCGATCAATCGACCCATCAGTCGATTAATCCATCAGTAGATCGATCGATCGATCGATCAAAATCAATCCTTATAGGCGCTTTGTTGTACTTGTCTGCTCAGTCGATTTGTGTCAGATTAACTACGTTGCATATCCGTATCTTGCATCATTGTCTGAGCCAGTACTGTTGCAACGGTTTTGACTTGTATGCCTATAGTAATTGTAATTGTAATCGTATTCGCACTTTATGCAGCACCTTCCCAAACAAAACTCTTCAAAACAAAACAAAACAAAACGGCCCCCAAAGGCGATTTTGCCGCGGCCGTTAACGGAGCGGAGGGAAAACAATTCCAAGAAGCTCAAGTCGCCGGCTGTTCTGAAATCTATTCCAGGAAGATGGGCGGACCACGGGAACAAGCTGCACTGTGGAAGTTCCTGATTGCAGAAGAACTAGGTCACCTTGTACTGCGGAGCGAAGAAATCTGCGGCGTGACACAGGTCACAAGACGCTTAGCTTCCCGAGATATGATGGGGCGCACCTTACCTAGCAGTTTTGCACGAGCATTAGCATCTTAAACTGTGTATCTAATTTTGCGAGTTGCTTTCGTCCGAAAGTTTTTATTATTCAATCTTTGTTTTATATTATCTGCTTCAGTGAAAGCTGAGGAGCCTGTTCGCTAACAAAATAAGCGCTCTAAGCTCTTACAGCTCTTCTTAGATTCATTCCAGAACTCTTTTGTGGTGCCCGGCATCTGTTGTTGACCGTACCATAATTAACATTCAGCTTCGGTATAATTAATTATCCTGTTGATTCACTACTTTCTAAAGTTAACTAATTTCGAAATACAGTATAATTATGTAGTGCTCAATTCATTATGTGATACACTAAATAAACATAATAATACAAATACTTAAAAGAAAATGGTAGTACCTGAAACTGTACTTATATGATACCAAACAGAACAAGTTTGTTATAAAAATTTCAAGTCATTCGACACCGAAGAAGCTCCTTTTGTACGATTTCCGAGTGTGGCATCTGCCGGAACAATCGCGCATAATATTCCAGCAATAGTCTGCCATCATGTGTGCATCCCATCTTCCTTGATATCGATTTTCCATTGTTTTGATGTCTTGGTGAAATCTTTCACCTTGCTCTTCGCTGAAGTCACCAAGATTCTCTGGAAAGCGATCTAAGTGACTGTGGAGATAATGGACTTTAATGCTCATGTTGCAGCCAAGCTTGTTGAAATGAAGAAGCATATCCTCTACTAGTTGTGCATAATTGTCTGCCTTCTTGTTGCCAAGAAAATTTTTAGTTACAAGAACAAAGGAAGACCAGGCACAAGATTCGATTTCATTCATTGATGGTATGAAAAGTGAGTCATTCATAAGTTGCCTGATCTGTGGACCATCGAAGATTCCAGCCTTCAATTTTTCCATTGTAATTCCTGGTAACTTGTGTACTATGTATTCGAAGCATGAACCTTCTTTATTCAAAGCCCTGACAAATTGTTTCATCAGGCCTAGCTTTATATGTAGTGGTGGCAGTATGATCCCATCTCGTGCCACCAAAGATTCCTTGATTACATTTTGAGCTCCAACCACCATGTCTTTCCTCGAAGGCCAATCTTTTCTTGTCCAATGTTCATGCTTGGCTCTACTGTCCCAAAGACACAAAAAGCAGGGATACTTTGTGTAGCCACTTTGTTGACCAAGGAGGAAATTTACCATCTTCAAGTCTACACAAATTACCCATTGATGTTCTTTGTATTTTATCTTTTCCAGTACTAAAGAGATGGCATTGTACTCTTCTTTCATCCTGGTGGAGTGACCGATTGGAATAGAACCAAATTTGTTGCCGTTATTTAAAAGCACACATTTCAGACTACGTTTTGAACTGTCGATAAAAAGACGCCACTCATCTGGGCTGTAATCCGACAGACCAATTTTCTTCAATAAGTTGCTGATGTCATTACAGAATACTAGGTTGTTGTCTTCGGTAAAGAATGGCAGCAAATCCTTTTCTCTGTTTCTATAAATTGTAATTTTCATTCCAGGCTGAAGTGCATTCTTTTCCTTTAGTCTGGACGCAAGCAATTCAGAGGACTCTTTGGAAAGATTTAAGTCCCTGATCAGATCACTCAACTCTTTTTGGTCAAAACGTTCACTGTGTGAAGTTGATTGGAAATCACTGTCACTGCCCCCACTTTCTTCACTTTCGTCATCTTGTCCGATATTGGACATGCAAGTCTCATCGTCTGAGACCTGAGGTAGTTCGCGAAAAGGTGGAACTGGTACAATATCCGAATGCGGAACAGGTCTCATGGCTGAAGGTATATCAGGGTAAGACAACTTGTGACGATTATTTCGATTGATGCCTATGATATTAACCATACAAAAGTAACAGTCGTCGAAGTGGTTTATCTGTTCCCTCCAAACCATCGGTACACCAAATTTCAGGCAGCTTCTCTTTCCAATTGTCCAGTGGCGCAATTGTTCAATACAAGTTTTGCATACTGTATGAGGAGCCCATTGCTTATCTTGATCTCCAAGTTTGACACCAAAATAACCTACATATGCTCTTTTTACAAACTCAGAAATCGGTTTCCTGTTTGCTTTTAGTGTGTATTCCCCACAAATGTAGCAGAATATGTCTGGATGGTTAATGCAGCTCCGTCTGGAAGTAGCCATAACCTTAAGGATGTTCGCATCTGAGGAATTAAATGACTAGCCTAAAAAATAGTAAGAACATGTAGTTATTTAATGCTCACATTCACAGATTGTTCTTGCGACCAACTCTTAATATGCCCTAAGACGACTGCGGCTGCTCTAGCTTTCAGGAGGCGGTTTATATAGGCTATAAATGCTGACTTCAGCATAATCTATTTACATAGTTCGAAACCATGAAACGCTGTATAAGCACAAATAAATTCTAAATGAGGCCATGAATTTAGTGCTGAGTAAGCTGTAGGCTACGGAATAGTTATTTCGTTGAATCAGCAATATCTCAGCACGCGGCAAGATATGCTGATTTTACATTATAAGGATGTAGCCATTATATGAATCAGCAAGAATTATAATTAGCCATAAATAAAGCTTATTATGACATTTTAGTTTTGCCAAAGACATCGTTTAAAGAGTGGACTGGGTTTTCTTTACAAAATCGACGATATCTCAGAAACTAGACCTGATGCACTCAATCCAATGACATTTTCTGAATCAGCGCCCAAAATTACCCCAAGAACAGGTCTAAAACCGAAGGCAACAAGAAAAAAAATTTTTTCTGTTGGTCAGTGTAATTATCCTGTTCATTCACTACTTTCTAAAGTTAACTAATTTCGAAATGCAGTCTTCTGACGATTTTAGCTGCTTTTAGTTGATTTCAACTGACAAGGATAGGTGTCGTTGCATCTATATCTTTAGCATTAAAGCTATCCCTATTTGCATTCTTGCTCTGGGTGTAGTTCGCATACCTAGCTACTTTTAAGTATTTCATCATATTTGCGCCATTATATTTTAATTCCAAGGAAGATGCAATTCGAGCTAAATAACCAATCACGAAGGAAAACGACCAAAGTGGAACACGGTCGTGAAAGTAAATGTTTCTAAAATTCATTTGTTGATAAACTGTGAGGATATTTAGATAGAAGCAGAGAACTGTAAGAACACCATCAGTCGTTTGGCAGGCGTTCGTTCTCTAGTTTATACCATCGAGTTCAGCTTAAGTCAAGAACGATTAGCTAATTCTGCAGAGTAGTCTGCAGGTGAAGACTTTGAGAGCAAAATAAGATTATGCAGGCTGTATGTACTATACACATATATGCATTTATAATTAAACACATATCATATATATGCATGTTGTGAGCATACAAATAACTCTGCGTACAATAACATGTATATATATATATGTATATGTATATATATATATATATATATATATATATATATATATATATATATATGTGTATATATATATAATATAAATGGCGTATCTATGTGCCACCAAAAGTAACAACAGTAGTAAAGATAGCGATAGCAGCTTTGCCGTAGTGGATGTTGAGTTTGATAACTTCTGATAAGACGAAATTAATCATGACATCCTCTAATGCGAGATAATGCCGCCGCTGCTGCTGAAGCTGGAGCTGCTGCGGTTGATGCATGCGATGATGAGGATGATGCGATTGCTGTTTCTTATCTTGCCTAGAAATTTTTGGTGTCCGACACCAGCGCCCTCTTCCGCAGTTTATCTATTCGGCTGCTTAACAAACATCACATGGACTCAGGCAGCTGGCAGGCAGGCGGGCGGGCAGCCCAGAGGGAACTGAGCAGCTGCATCATGTGAGATGAGAGTTGTCTTATGCGTGTCACAGATACGGTTAAACGAGGCCGTTGCTATTTGCCAGTCGTTCGCTTGCAATTACGCTTACTGACAAATTGATGTAGCGCTGGTTTTGATTTACGATTGGCAGGGACGTCAAAGACGCCGATTTCTCTGATATCCTCCTCGCTTTTTGGCTCATCAAGTGTAGTCCTCGTTCGACAGTCTATAAGATATGCACGCACCCGGGGAAAGGAAAGCCTGGGTGCTTTGATGTCTTAATTTGTATGATGCCTTTAAATATCGAACAGTCTTCACGCAACGCATCATGTGTTGTAGCGTCGTTGTCGAACCATCCAGGCAAAGGTTTCATCTCTCGTAACATCCAGCCTATAAATTTCTGGCAGTAAGTTTGACAGTTATACTCCGACTGAACATTTTAACATGCCAAATTTCTACAGACTCCTCACACCTCTTGCACTTAAAGCACCTCTGTCTCTTAAAGCATCTCTGTCTCTTAACGCACCTCTGTCTCTTAATGTATGACCGCTTTGTCCAAAGCACCTCTGTCTCTTAAAGCATCTCTGTCTCTTAACGCACCTCTGTCTCTTAACGCACCTCTGTCTCTTAAAGCACCTCTGTCTCTTAAAGCATCTCTGTCTCTTAACGCACCTCTGTCTCTTAATGTATGACCGCTTTGTCCACAACAAAATGTGTTAAAAGTCCACTGGCTAAACAAGAATAGTGAAGTTCTCACGTCTTGTTAGTTCTTTTTTGTGACGTTCATCTATGTTGCTATTCAGGATATAGTCTGTTGCAAAGATATCGGTTTAATTTCAAGGCCTATGTGTGTGATTGTAATTCCAAAGTGCCACTGGAGTCTTATATGTATGCACGCATGCATCTCTGCAGTCCTGAACATTTGTATAGCGTCTTTTTGGGGCTCTAAAATACGCGTAGTACATGCACGATGCTTCTGGAACCGTTCAAAATGATTCTGTTATTTCGATCTTTACCTTTCAAGGAGTTCCTATCGTTTCCTAATTCACTCTGTATATGCTTCGCGTGTCATGTTTGCCCACTTACCTTGACAAGCCTAGACCACTGTAATTCAATCTTATGTTCTCTTCCTCCTCGCCTTTTTGATTTTGCAGTCTGGAGGGCGAAGTGCTTAAAAGTGCTTTAGCGCTTAAAAGGCTATATTAATTGGTTTGCTAAATACGCACAGACACCTAGTTATGCAACTTCCCCCAAGGTCTCCACTCACAAAATCATTTTCACTGGTTGTGTTTTCGAGCACAATGTATATATCAAATTTAAGGTTGATTTTTGGTTCGTAAGGCTCCAAGATGCTCTTAGAAGCCTAGCGCCTAGTCACCATGTCGGCTTCTATATTCCACTCACCCGATATACTGCCACATCAAAGTTGTGTTCTGCTTCCATTACAAGCAGCTTGTTCCATCGATCCAGTCGTTCCAAATGAAATCTAGAGGTTCCCTGCTTTTTCACCCTATCCTATTTTCTCCTGCATCATCACCAACAGCTGCATGTGTCTTCATTGTCATCCTAATCATCTTAATCATAATTTTTACAGTTAGGCCTACTGCATGACGCAATGTGACTGGCAAAGATGAGCATGCATTAACAGCTTCTGTTCAGTTATGTGGCTCTTAAAACACATCTATGCATCTTTTAGCTCGAACAGATTCGGGTTTGATGAGGCAATATTTCCCTGCATCCCTTTCACGCTTATCACTCATACGTATAGAATGCATCATTTGAGCATCAATCCCTAAAAGCATCTCTGCTGCAGCAACCCATGCACGAACAATTTAAGTCAATCTTCATTGAATATCCATAAGTATATATTTAAATTACATATCTCTGCAGTTTTTATATCGCCAAGGAGTAGTAGATCGAAGTTACACCATCAAATAACCCAAGTAGTTTATAAAGTTTCGCCACCAAGTATCCTCAGCAGTACACGAAGTTTTACCCAGACGTATCCTCAGCAGTACACGAAGTTTTAAAACCAAGTACTTTCCACAGTTTAAGAAGTATTACAGGTAGATGTGTCTCTGCCACTGCTTATTCTCAACCGGCATTAATTTAATACATTCGCCAACCATAACAGCAGATGTTAAATTTATGACACATAGGCTAACTGGACGGACGAACTTTGACACATAGATGAGTCAGAAGCGGCGCTAAATGAACAACTGGTTCTAAATCTTCAATTCGTATTGTACATGTAGTAAATGTGTCAGATTTCCAAGCGACAAAATGCCTTCATCCAATATCGAAATCTCTTCCGCAGTGTCGGTGAACCTGTTCCTTTGTCCTTTCTGCCATCATAAAAATGCATACCGTATTACATATCTGGTGCCAAGGGGGTTCAGCTCAAACCGGCCTCGACTTGACAACATCTGCGAATCTGACGCAACACCACATACCATGATGTATATACACACATACTATATATATATTTATTTATATGTTTATAAATATATATTAATTCCAAGTACATGTATGCATCTACTACAAATAGATATTTACAACAGCATGGCCAGTCACAATGAATTGCGCACATGTGTATGTATAGAGGCATGCATACATAAAAATTATATAGCCTACAGCCCTACACAAACCGGAAGAGTACGCGTATATTGATGTATACGTATGTATGTATGTATGTTGTATGTATGTATGTATGTATGTATGAATGCATGCATGCATGTACGTAGGTATGTATGTATGTATGTATATTGGTATGTATGTATGCCTGCATGTAAGTATGTATGTATGTATGTATGTATGTATATATGCATGCATATGTATGTGTGTATGTATAGAGAGAGAATGGAGGAGGGAGAGAACACACGCATTATGCACACATCATAATAATGCTTGTGTTCGTCTGGTGTGGTGGGTCTGAGGCATAAAATGCCAGAGTCAGAAAGCATATCCGAGACGACGTGACTTATGGATTTGTCTAATGCGTCTGACGTGATCTATTCCCTTCGAGGACCGAACGGACATTAATTACTGATAATAGCCTAGTTTTTGGCTGAGGTTTAATGTCGACCTGTTTGCCCCCGACCCCAGCCCTATCCAGACCCCGGTAGCGAACGTAACCAACACCCCACGCCCGTAGCTGAGCCAGAAGGGAGGGTGCTACGATTCGACCGACGGTGAAGGGTCAATTATGTGGGTGGTATTAAGATACGCAAGCGGCAGAGAAGATGGGAGAGAGATGATCGTCTTTATGAATGGAAGCAGTCTTTCAATAAGACATTTGGAGATACGATCGAGTAATCTAATGATATTACCAGAATTAGTTCTTCCTCCTCCTCCTTCTCATTCTCCTCTTCCTCCTCCGGCTGTATCACCTCCGTCTCTGCAACTCCAGACAAGAATCAACTCATTGTCCTTCGATGATCAGGTTGGCCGCCACTCCCACAGTCTGGCATTCACAATCATTCGTCTTAGGTTATGCTATGTAATTAGTTCTTAATGTGTTTCTATGTTTCGCGTTGCATCGTAAAAGTAATAAATTAATTCAAGCGGTTCATGTAGGCCCATTTATAGGGAGAGAATCCATCCGTGCACATCATTTTTGCATAGTTTCCTTTTTACGAAAAGCGAAAGAGGAAGCAAGATCGCGCTAGAGACAGGAAGGAAACGTGTGGCAAAATAAAACCACATACATATAGGGCCTATATTTGCCCACAGGATTTAAAAAATTGAACTAATCCTTAGAAAGGTTATTTGCTTTTATCCAATCAAATGCAATCCTCAGAAATGTGATTTACTTTTATCCAATCAAATGCAGTTCTCAGAAATGTGATTTACTTTTATCCAATCAAATGCAATCCTCAGAAATGTGATTTACTTTTATCCAATCAAATGCAGTTCTCAGAAATGTGATTTACTTTTATCAAATCAATACGGTCCTCAGAAATGTGATCTTGCTCGGCCCCGAATGATCCTGTCGTTAAAGCGAAAGCGTAACAACATTCTAACAGCAACAGTACCGGAATTCGAACCCCAAACGCAGCTCTGAAAATAAGTAAGCAAATATTACATATGATTATAAGCTGGTTGTTTAGAGTAAAGCGGTCGGACGCTTTAAAATGCAGACATTAATATTACACAGATGCATGTAGGCTTTTCTCAGAATCCTGAAACAGCAGGCAATGTTACCGCGAATTCGGCTGAGAATATGGCTTCAAATGCAAACAAGAAGAGTTTCCTTGAAGTAGAGCTGTGTGAGAGTTCGAGTACATTAACCGGTGCTTTTTGGTGAATCAGGGTTTCCTTTCTAGTTGGCTTTAAGTGTCGATGTTTAATTACATGGCAAATTGCACTGAGCTTTTAAAAGTAGTGGCATTGAAAAATCTCCAAGGACATGGACATAATGTAGATATAAGAGAAAGAGGCATTTCCAGATTTTAAAAAGGAGTGACATGGAAAACCTCCAAGGACATTGACTTAAGATCTAAGAGAAAGTCTTTCCAGATTTTAGTGTTAACCATAGACATATGAAGAAAGAGAAACATTCATATAATTGCTCGTAGAATTTTTGCGTGCAATTGTGCTGTTAATTTATGAATATTAAGCTTGTATCTATAAGCTACAGCACACTGTTGAATTCAGCAACATGGAGGAGCTCCGTAAGCCGCCAAAGGAGTGACAGTACTACCTCTTCAGTCATTCCCTGTTATCTCCACCCCCTATATTTTGAATCACGGCCAACAATGTAAATGAGGTATTCTAGTAGGAAGCGATCTTAGGTTCGAGGGTGATTCAAAAACCATTTGTTCTTGTCCCGTTGACATGAAGATGTCCCGATATGATGCAAGAACATTTCGTCAATTAGGATGAAATGACACAACCTAGCTGTCGCGGGAAGTGATCACAAGCCATCGATTATCATATATCTTTTGAAATGTATGTATCAAAGAATTTTTGTTGCGCCTTCAAGGAACCTGTCAAACTCGCTGCGCCATCCAATTTATCCCACTGGGCATCGTCGTGAGATTGACAATTTCCAGCTTTCAGTTGCCGCAAATCTTTTCCTTCGACGCTTTAAACAACTATAAGCTTCTTGTAACAGTCATACAGCTTCGGCCGAACTCGTCTTATTTTTGATTATTTTTTAAATATATAGACCTAATGTTACTTAACAGAATGCAATTGAAAGCGATAGTTTACATATACCACTTTATAAAAATTGCTCAGCGGCGTTCCAACATGGGAACACTTTTAAGCCGGTGTATGAATAAATTGAGCCATTAAATTAGAAGTTAGAGCATTTGTTAGATGTATTTAAAAGGCGCTATGTTAATATTTAGTTACATACAAATGTTGATTATGGTGGTGGTGGTGGTGGTGATGATGATAATGACGATAACGACGATGATGATGATATGATTGCGCTATATAGCATTTCCTAAGGCTTTCCTGTCCTATGCCTGAAGCTGGCCAATAGCTGTCCAGCAGCTGCAATAGCTCTGTGTCAATCAGCCGCATCTAACAGCCCGACTAAGAGAGGGACTCCGCTGACTAAACCTGCCTTCGTAACGGTTGCATATGGAGAATGATGCGACGCCCAAGAAAAGGGAAAGTATTCGTGTTTGCGTTTAGCCGTTGCATCGTATGTACCCCAAGTAAAAAGAGCAGGGGCAACCATGCTACATTTCAGCCCTGGATCTGGGGTGCTTTGGGTTATAGCTGCGGTGCCAGGGGTTAGGATCAAGGAGCACGAGGTCAAACTGACTGGTCGCTGTTGTACGGCGAACGCATGGACCTCTGTACTGGCCTGGTTAGCTACATTGGTTAACGCGTACGTCACGGCGCCTCTGAGCGCGAAGATGCCGGTTCGCGTCCCGGTCGTGGCTTATTTAGGAGATTTGAATCTCGGGCTAGTACGGTCCGTACACGGGGACCTTAAATGGCGTGGCGCCCATTCAAACGAGCAGCGGTGGTGAAGGATATCATTAGATTAATTCATTGAAAAAATGTGTAAGGTCTAGGCCATACGGTCGCTTTAGAAAAATGTGTACTTTTAGATTTTACATCTAAAACAGAGGGTCCATGTGTGGAGGTCAGTGGAGTTGTTGGATGGCTATGTTGGGTCTTGACATCGCTCCCACTAAAAGATCCATATAATAACTGCAGGTATCATGCCATTGAAGGCTGTAATAGTTCGAGGTCTCTAATGCTTTATTTGAAGTTGTTCTTTCTCTTGATCTTTGTTTTTTGGTCTCCCTTCTCTTTAATCATCTGTGACTTAAAGTACTTAGACTTTCTGAATCTCAGTGGAAAAAAAATGTCAGACTGATTCCAGTTAGTAAATATTGCTATAAGTATCATTACGTTCGCTTACGATTCCTCGCTCAGCCGATGGACGATTATATGGCGTATTAACCAATGCATTACTTACCTACCTACCTAACTTACTGTAATTAACGAGGGAACATTTAAGGGGTATACCAGTCCGATTGTTACATTTACAGACTCCATCTGCCCTGGATCACTTCCTTGCCTTATTTATAATGTTCTACATAAAGGAGTCCATATTGCTTGCAGTTTCATTATTGACTGGGTTATATATCGCTGTTAAAGTCTTGGGACTCAGGCAAATGTGGTCTGAGGTTTATTTTCTATGATTTATGAGGGAACAAAGTCGTCGAGACTTTGTGGAAACTGTGCCTGGGTCAAAGCCAAAACTCCACACTTCGGTCTATACGGGTTATGTTTCTGAGTTGATTTACTTGTTTAGAATCAAACGTGGAGATTATTACTGCAATTAAACTACACAGGATATAATTATACGTTGCATAAATTAAACTGGCATGCATGCTTGTCTGACACGTTTATTGACAATATAATTCGAAAAACGACAGATTTATTGACTTATCTCGTTAACCGTCTGATTTACTGATTGAATGATTGACTGACTTACTGTCTGATTTACTGATTGAATGATTGACTGATTTACTGAATGTCTACATGAGTTGCTGAATTTATGATTGGCAGATCAAACTAGTGAATCAATGTGAATGTAGTAATCAAGCAATCTAGTACTGTAACTGAATCTTTAAATTTTATAGCGCCATTATAATAAAGCTCACGGCGTTAGTCATCAAAGCACCACCATGTATATCCATAATTCTCGGATTTTCAGTGCCTTTGAAGAACTTGTCGGAAATATTGCATGTGATCTTAATTCAGGTGAGAAGGTGTTATTTCAGAGGTAATGTCATAGTTGAAGAATTTGAAAGAGATGAGGCCAATTATTACTAAAGTTGGTGTTTTTTACCAACGCAGAGCTCGACTATATAGCGCAATGTTATCATCGTCAGGCGCTGAACCAGAGACTAATAGATCGTGTCTAGAAAAAATTACTGGTACCTTGAGCTAATCCCGTGAAGCAGTCAGGGTATGAAGTGCTAGAGACTTTGTTTTCTTAGCCTCGGGGTGTGATAGCGGGCGGATGGTCCCTCTTCTTTGCCTTCTGATCTTTCCACCGACAATATGCGATCAATGTACTCACTTTTTTGTGCCTGAGTTCGATAGGGGGCGTAAGTAGAGCAGAGATCTTGAAACTCATTTCTGCCCTGGCGAGGATTTGAATCCAGAACTCTGCGTTGACAGCCTATAGCAAGCCAACCACTAGACTATAGTATCGCGAACTTACAGACCGTGTATAAACCGCCACAGATTCAAATCGTTTTGTCAGTGGGATGAGAAGAGATAGGATTAGCAACGAGGCGACCCGGGAGTAGTTAGGACAGAGGGAGACACTAGTAGACAAAATTAAAAGGAAGACTTACATGGTTGGGCCATGTAATTGGGATCGACAACAAGAGATTACCATCCAGAGCAGTTTACGGCCACGTGAAGGAAACACGAAGTCGGGAAAAACAAATGAAGACATGGATAGACAATGTGAAACAAGATCTAAGACATGGACACGACAACTGCCGTTAAAACACAATCAGAGATAGAACGAAATTGTAATTGTAATTGTAATCAAAACCTTATAAAGCGCCACTTCAAGATAAAACTCATCAGAGGCGTTCCCGGCCCTATGTCCCAGAACTAGAAATGGAGACGTCTTGTTCTAACCCCATCGTCGGCACACACCTGACATAGAGAGAAGACAGAGAAGGGGTTAGTGGGATACATCAACACCTGATGGCCACCATAGGCGTATAGTTTCCTGAATCACGTTTGGCATAGCTGGTGAAGTGTCGGCTCCTTCAGACCACCGTAGAAGCCGTTGCAACAGCACGTGAAGCATGAGCCCTCGCAGGCCACCGTAGGCCACCGTAGGCGCATAGGTTGGTGGCCACTGTAACCCAGAGTCGAGTCACTCGTAACCGGAGCATCAGCGCATCTCAAAAAGGTCGCACTTATTCAGACATAATATTTACACGGGCGCCGAACGCCACAAGCAGCGCCTCTGGCAACCGACCCATGAAACCGATACCTTTGTATCGGTCCCGCGGTGTATCTATCTATGTATACCCGACGGAGCGCATCGCCCAAGGCCTCGTCTTATCTTGGCCACCACTTGCTCAACTGTTGACGCGTATGTATATCAATACATATACATACATTTATATATATGCAGACCTTGTATATATATATATATATTATAATGTATACAGCAGCGCAGGAATGTACAGTTGGTGGCGGTGGTGGTGGTGTTGAGACGTTGACACATTTCCTCTCACACTTTGTCACATCCAAATACAGCGTAAGGGTCTTCAATCTTCGACCGATGATTCGACCCCAAACTCGACAAACCAACCGTATATGTGCATATAGGGTTGGTTTGTCGAGTATATGTATACTATGCATAGATTTACTATCGGCTATATTATGTATATATATATATATATATATACGCAGGTCATGGTTCGTTCTAGCCTTTATAATGCTTGTATGTATGCTGTAAGTTTAAAAGTTGCTTATTTCTTGCGTCAAAATTAGGCGTCGTTTTAGGCCGGCTATTTCTTACGCCATAAATGGGCAAATATTTGGAGTTTCCAGTACACATGTAATGACTTTTGTAATTTATATAGCGCCTCTAGAATTCTCTACCCAGAATCGGTCGTCGTCCGTCCCGTGGAGGAGAGAAGGATCATCAGTTTGAAAGAGAAGGCTTGAAGACTATTGTTAAAAGAGTTGTGCTATAGATAAGCATTTACCTTACCTTTGCATTTACCTTATATTTGCACTTACCTTATATTTGCACTTACCTTACCTTGGCATTTACCTTACTTTGGCAATTACCTTACCTTTGTACTTACCTGGCCTTTGTACTTACCTGACCTTTACATTTGCCTTACCTTGGCACTTACCATTGCTCATTCGTAGTAATATTTGACGTGGGCTACTTAAATATTTCATAATACACGATTCATTAGATGTTATCGTGTGTGCGTGTGTGTCGCGCAGACGGATGTTTCCGACGTTCCAGGTCCGTCTGTACGGCCTGGACCCGATGTCCGACTACATGCTGATGATGGACTTCGTGCCTTGCGACGACAAGAGGTATCGCTACAGCTTCCACAGCTCCAGCTGGGTCGTCGCCGGTAAGGCGGACCCTCACATGCCCGGCCGCATACACGTCCATCCCGACTCACCGGCCAAAGGAGCTCAGTGGATGAAACAGATCGTCTCGTTCGACAAACTCAAACTGACCAACAACCTCATGGATGATAACGGACACGTGAGTAATCGTAATCGTAAACTCGAGATTTCTAAAGCGCCCAGCAAATGCTAGCCAGCTTTTATGTTATATTATGTTATATTATGTTATATAATACGTACCGCAGTTGTTGGTCAGTTGAGGTATACGCGTAGTGTGTAATTTCAAGCTTATCATAATAGTAATCATAATTGCATATTTATATAGCACATCTTCAAGAAAACTACTAAGAAGTGCTCCCGACCTGATAACAAAGTCGGTCTCTGCACGCCGAGGCGCAAACGTGAAGCTTGCTACAATATGAGTTTGTTCCGGGGCTTTGAGAAAGTCTTTAACTTGCACCAGTGTGCAAGAGATAAGAGCCATCGATTGATGCTTTTCATTAGATAAATGGGCTACGCATGCAAAATACAATAACTGATAGTTAAAACTGTAATGGTAATTTCATTCAATTTCAATTTGGAATGGATGGATAGACGGACGGATGGGTGGGTGGAAGATGGGTGGATGGATCGACGAGTAGGTGGGTGGAAAGATGGATAGATTCGCATTCAACAACCTAACTCTGCTAAATTAACAAACAATAAAGTTCATTAATCTTTCAATCAAAATAGTTGAGTGTCGACGTGTTTTAATTGATCTTATAACTGGCTCTGATACGGTTTATCTTGATCTCTCCATTCCACTGGATTTGCCGCCGGTGTCTTTGCTTCGGAAGACGGTGACATAGCGCAGATATCGCACAGGGCAAAAAACCTCCTGCGACCTTCTCTCTGTATTTACGCTATCTCTGCGCATCCGATTAATTTAGAACAGGTCTTAGTTTTCGAAGGAGAATCTGATACAAATTAGACCAGCGCTCAGATCCGAGAGACCTGCACTGGAAGACCACGGATCGAGTTACAACGATGTCCCCGGCGAGATAAGCGCGCCACGGAGGCGCGAAAACCGCTCGCCCCAGACCAGCATATTGTGCCAATCCTTCGTCAAGGCAATAACTCATTGCCGGCGCGCACCTGCCATCGTCGATGCCCGATGCCCGGAGACTGGAAGGCTACGGAAGCCCGTAGCATTTTACCCCGCCCGGGTCAACCCCTGCTGACGCTGTATATAAACAGAGCGGCCGCGGTTCGACTTGGCCGAACTTGACAATGGCGCGGGGCCGATGAATTATAATCGGCGCTATCTGATCAAGATGTTTGGAGTTTTCTGGAAGTAAACAGAGAACTGTTTTTTCGTCGTCGTTGTCGTCGGACTGAGCTTGATTAATTGTCCGGGTTCGGGTAAGGTTACTCGAACGCCGGTTCAGATGCTTATCGGCCGGCGTTGCTGAGGCCTCCCTCCCAGCTGTGTTTTCGTCTGTGCGGATAATCTTGATCGCTGCCAAAGACGTATCGAGGCTGGGCGTGTACCTCTAAGATGGGCGTGGGCGTCGGAACTTACGCTGGCCCCTGTCAAGGTTTTGGATCTATCATTCTCAATTTGCATTTCATCCTCTCTCGTCTTTACTCTCTTCTCTCTCTCTCTCTCTCTCTCTTTCTCTCTGTTTCTGTCTGTCTCTGTCTGTCTCTGCCTGTCTGTCTGTCTGTCTATCTCTCTCTGTATGTCTCTCTCTGTATGTCTGTCTGTCTCCTGCCTCTCTGTCTCTCTCTGTTTCTCTCTCTCTCTCTCTCTCTCTCTCTCTCTCTCTCTTTCAGACGATCTTGATTGAATAGGCCTAGCTATAGGTCGACTGGGTTGAATGATGAACTGATGGAGCTACATTAGACTAACGAAGCTTCCTTCATTCGTGCAAAACCTGTCACTTTTCATTAGAAAGATTTTCTGGAAATTATATACTGACAGTTCTAATAGCGATTTGTGCTTGGCATCAGTAGGAGGAAAGTCTTTTGAAAAGAAGCAAAACGTACTGAAAAAGTCCATCTTCATTAGATGGGCTTAGATCAGTGGGGAGCTTGTCCTATAAAGTGCACTGTGATTCTAAAGTAAAAGAAACTGGTGGGTTCACAGATGCCCAGAACTCCGCCACTGCCTTTAATCCGGTGGTGCCAGTTCCAAGACTGGATGAAGGAGGAGGGCGACGTCAACGGCCTTTGATGCCGTTAGATGTCGTTAAACACTGGTACTACTGCTACATGTGCCCTAAAAGAGGTCAAAGAAGGGCTACGATATACGACTCTTTTAAATTCTAACTGCAGATTCGCCCAACCTATCACTTTATTGTTACTTTACTCGTGCTAAAAACAAATCAAGTTCCTAAATACCCATTTTCTCCGACTTACTTATTTACATGCTTGCTTGTTTGTTTAATTACTTGCGTACATAGGCTCATTTTGACCTACTTACTTATTCAAATAACTCACTGACTCACAGAATCAATCGCTCACTAACTTGCTTGCTCACTCAATCGCTCACTTACTCACTTACTTAGTGAAGTTTTGGCGGATTTGAGATTCTTCCTTTTGATTGTTATTTAAACTGTGCTTTTTGTTTCTTTTTTCTCTTAAATTCAGATTATTCTGAACTCAATGCACAAATATCAGCCGCGTTTTCACGTCGTCTACGTAAATCCAAAGTCAGAAGACGTCTCCAGAACGGAAAACTTCAAGACGTTCATCTTCGCAGAAACGAAGTTCACGGCAGTCACAGCTTACCAGAACCACCGAGTAAGGTCATTTCCTAATCGTCCATGTGAAGTAATTTCGTTGGTATTTATAAAAGTTACTAAAACTGTTACTTTACTGTGTAACTCTAGAAAGCCTAAATTAAAATGGACTGAAATTGTAGCTCTGAAATCAGTTATGTTCAGATGGAAGTGCACTAATCTTTAACAATCTACAACTGCAAATCCAAATCCGAATCTTACCACTCGATACAACCTGTCAGCTTATTTTAAGGCGCATCTTCTTAGATTTGTTAGATATCGATGCTACAGCGTCTCTGAGAAATTCTAAATGGCGCTACATAAATATCTATATATGTACAGTTAGATAGACGAAGTTGCTGACTGACTGACTGACTGACTGACACTGAATGATGTACTGGGGGAGTGGTTGTACCCCAGTGAAGCATACCAATCACATAAAATGAGAATTCAGTTACACATTCAAAGTTGCCCAGGTTTCATTTAGAAGCAAATACTAAACAGATGGGTGCCAGAGAGAATCACAGACAGACAGACAGACACACATACACACAGACACACAGACAGACACAGACAGACACACAGTTCGCTATAACCGACTTCCTGAATCGTAACTGTAAACTCGAGATATCTACAGCGCCCAAAGAAAGCTAAGTCGCGGAACCAGCTAATTCACAGGCGCTCAATCAAAACAAGATCAAAAGACAAAAATGGTCAGATTCGGTTCCATGTAAACATCCAAGAGTCAGGCAGACAGGCAGTCAGAGGTCTATAGCGGGTAGTGTTTGTAACTGGAGCGGAAAGCAAGATAAGGGAAAGAGGAAGAATCAGGATAAGATTTGTAGTTTGGCGGCAGCGCGTTTGGTCAATGCGACTATACGGGTACGACTCCGTGTAACGACCCTGATCAAGTTGTTTGCGCACATCGTGCCTCGGTCACCAAGCAGCAGAATTTGGTACCGGCCTAAGCTGGGAAGTAAACGCCAAATCCTGTGATGCACTGGCCTCGTGTTCAGGACCTTGGAATTCGTCCATTGCCGGCTCAAGGGCCTAAAGAAAAAAATGAGTGTTCCCCCTATATTACTTTACTTGCTACTACCTTAATGACTGTCGAAAAGGTGTATATCTTCACATAAAATATCTGGCCGATATGCAGGCCCCAGATCAGGCATAATACAAATTTTGCTGCTGCGTTGCGTACGTGGTAAGGCGGCAATCAACGCAGTTCTGGAGAGTGTTGGCGGCGCCATTTGCGGACAACAAAGCCGAAAATCGACGCATATAAGAAACAGACTGACGCGGAAAATTACGGAGCAGACCGATGGAGAAATTACGGAGCAGACCGACGGGGAAAATTACGGAATCTATTTACGGCCAGGCATTATCGTTTCTTATCGATATTGGGGCACGGTCATTGACAGTGTTTGTCGGCGGTTGCTGGTCTCCGAACGCATGCCACCGAATCAAGCCGAGATAAGGCGGTTAATAAGCAGCGCATGAATCCCTCGCAAGCAGATTACGCGACCAATGATTTGTCAGTATCTGCGGACGAAGAGAAGGAGGGAAGGCAAGAAGGCGGGCCAGTCTTCTCCACCTTGCGCAATGACTCCTCCTCCTACTCCTACTCCTTCCTATTCCTACCCCTTCCTATTCCTCCTCCTCTTACTTCTCCTTCTCTTACTCTTCCCCTACCTCATTCTACCTCTCCTCCTGCCCCACGATCGCCATCCCACGGAGCCTCGTTGGTTTTATCTAAATTAACACGGCCATATCTCGGGGCCTGTCTAATTACCGTGTTCGCCTGCCAGCCTGCCAGCTCGGCCTTCCCCACGAAGGCGTCCGGTGCGTATACCTGACGGTCGCCGCGGCGAGATTACAGCTTGAGCGGCACCGTTAGACTCGTTCCATTGCTTTCGAGAGGCCAGTTGCTGTCTAATTTATTTCATTAGCTGCAGTATATATTTCTTGTGCTGCTGCCATTGCAGATAACCCAACTGAAGATCGCCAGCAATCCGTTCGCCAAGGGCTTCCGCGACTGCGACCCGGACGACTGGTAAGTCGGCCAGCGATGCTCTGGATCGGCTGCAATGGGTATGGACGGAGGGGCTGCCTCGCCCGGTCGGTCGGTCGGTCGATCGGTCGGTCGATCGGACGGGCGCAGCAGGCTAATCTGGCGGTCGGTGGATGGCGGAGGTGCCGGCTGCCTGCTTCGGTGCCTGGCTGTCTCGTGGTCGGCCGGCGTCTGGCATCGCCTCCTCTCACTCAACACCTAATAACCAACCGGCGCATGAGAGGGAGCTCGTCTGCAGCGAAATGCACGGAGATGGAGAGGCGAAGAAGAAAAGAGAAAGAGAAATGTAAAATAGAGAGAGAGAGAGAGAGAGAGAGAGAGAGAGAGAAAGAAAGACAGAGAGACAGAGAGAGACAGAGAGAAAAGGACAGCTAGCGAGATAGCTGTTATAGCCGAGAGGATATGCCACTCTGTTCTCACTATTGTCTCTGTTGCCCCCCCCCCCATATGTGAAATATTTCCCTCCGTTTCCATCTCTCTCTCTCTCTCTCTCTCTCTCTCTCTCTCTCTCTCTCTCCACGCTTCAATTCCTACTTCTGGACATCTTGTCTGTCTGTCTGTCTCTGTTGTCACTCTCTTTCTGCATATGAAGTGATCGTGCAGTGTCTGTTTGCCACCGACCGTCAGTTCCAGGCATTTCACATTTCGTTAGATTAATGCGTATACAGCCTCTGAACGAACGACCATCAAATACCATCATCATGCTCAGCTCAAGTGTATGATAGTGGTATATATGTATTGAGGTATTAGATGATATTAGATAATACAAACGGATATATATATATATATACATTACCGTTCTCTTGCCCCATATAGGCCAATTTACATTTCTTCTTATTTAAGTCTGCAAAGAACACAGAACTCGTCTAAAGCTGAAGAGCGTTTTATTAAAAGCTATAGTTTGCAATTACCTACTGGTCATTTGTATCTGGTCATTTGTATGGACAGTAAATGACTTAATGGTCATTTATATCAGCAAATCTCTTAAAATTCTTAAAATTGTCTCACGATTTGCTTCGCGTAAGCTAGAAAAATCTGTCGCAAAGCTTGTTACGTAGACTGTAGAACAACATTTTGCGTTTCTTATTTTCCTCACTTCAAAACAAGATTCAGATTCGTATACTTTATTGATCATCGAAATCAAGAATACAAACTACAATCATTCATTTTCACACATTGGTGTCAACAGGCAAACCCAAAAGGAGCAATATTTTTCCGCTAATAGAGTAGCCCATATTTCACATTTGTATAAATAGGTGGTAAAAAATACCCCTGCATCTAAACCGGCGTCGATAGTGTATGTGAAAATCGTTAAAGGTCTTTAGACCCCAAGAAGAAAAAGTTATAAACAACAAATGTACAGACCATGGAAGTGTTTGATGATCCTAGATCCGATTGAAATTAAGAGCTACGTATTAACCATAGGCAACTCAGCCCAGGATTGATTATTATGCTCTCTATCGGCTCAGAGTTTCATAAGAGTTTGTCTATGCCCTTACATATTGATATGACACAGAGATATATTTATAATATTTCCCCTTGTCATATGGGGTACGGTGGCCGATTGGTTAGAGCGCTCAACTCGTTACGCGGAGAGTACAGGTTCGAGCCTCCCCCGAGGCACTTAATGTAGTGGAGCTTAAGAAATGCAGAAATAATAAAATAATAACATCTTCATTCCTTCCTTTCTTCGTGTATTAATTTAATACACGAGGAAAGGAAAATACCTTTTAATATTATCATATTAATATTATAATATTTAAATATTAAATTTAATATTTTAAAATTAATAATACTCAGTATTAGCAGTATGTTTTTATAATATTACTTTATCATATAATAAAATATAATAATCCTTTTTAAGTCCATGGGTCCATCTAAACTTGTTTGATCTTCTGGGTTTCATCAAGTCAACATAATTAGGACCTCTAGCTAATTTTTCTAAACTGAGTGGGAAGGATTGATCCACTCACACCGTCGTTTCCATGTCCTTTCTCTGTTTAACCCATCGCCTCGCTCCCTGTACTGCTGCTTCTCCTTCCATCCTCCATCTTCGCATCCGCAGCCGCAGGGAATCTGTCAGCGACTGCCCTCAAGTCGAAACAAATCGGCTTCCGATGGACGAACGCGTCTCAGCGGATCGTTTTGTGCCTCGCCAGAAACCGCTGAGCGACAAGACCCCCTCGTCGATCCTGTCCGCCCACCCTCTCCTTTCTCCCGCCTCTCATTCCCACCGGATCCTCCTGCTGTACCCTTTCATCCTGCCCGCCTCACTCCTTTCCAGCTTCCCCTCCTCAAAGTAAGCTCTTCTCTTCGACGGACTGGGTTTTGGGACGGGGGGGAAGCGGGGAGGAGGCAGAGGGATGAAAGGGTAAAGCTAGCTCTTCCCTCCGACGCCCTCTGCCCTGCCAGAGGGGGCTGCTCGTCGGTCCTTGGATAGCCCGTACTTTTCGTCGCCATTATTATCAGAGCAATAATTCATGGTCGTCGGCCATGTCAGCGTCTCTGGCGACGATGGAAGCGGCCGACGCTCCACGAAAAGCAATCCAGGTGTGCAGGCCATCGAGGTTCTCCCTCTACACGAACACAGATGCTCATGTGTAGCTGCGCCGAAGCCGCCGGTATACTTCCAGCCGAGAGCCCATAATGCGTTACAGGTGCCAATGCATGTCGGCAGATGGTCTCACGCTGCCTGTCTGTCTGTCTGTCTGTCTGGCTTGTCGGTCTATTTGTCTGTATGTCTGTCTAATTGTCTGTATGTCTGTCTAATTGTCTGTATGTCTGTCTATTTGTCTGTATGTCTGTCTGTTGTATGTATGTCTATCTGTCTGTCTGTCTGTCTGCCTATCTATCTGTCTATCTATCTATCTGTCTGTTTGTCTGTCTATTTGTCTGTATGTCTGTCTATTTGTCTGTATGTCTGTCTGTTGTCTGTCTGTCTGTCTATCTATCTGTATATCTATCTATCTATCTATCGGTCTGTCTGTCAGTCTGTCTATGAATGCATGCATACGTGTGTGTGTGCCTTTTTGCCTGGCTGTGTATCTGTATGTATTTTACGTATGTCCGTCAGCTGTATGTATATCTTTCTCTGCCTCTGTCGGTTTACACGTCTATGCAGGCGTTGTATCGTCGTCAAATACCTCATTTCTTCTTGCGATAACAAATTTAGCTCGAATGTTCGGCCAAAAATCTGATTCGGCTTCAAAAGATGAGAACACAACTTCCTCTCTCTTCCTCTCAATCTTTCTCTTGCTCTGTCTCTGTCTCTCTCGCTCTGTTTCCTTGTCTCTCTCGCTCTGTCTGTCTGTCTGTCTGTCTGTCTGTCTGTCTGTCTGTCTGTCTGTCTGTCTGTCTGTCTGTCTGTCTGTCTGTCTGTCTGTAACCAGCCTATTCAGAACAGTTTCGATCACAGTGTACAATGATGTACTGCGCGTACATATACTATTTGCATCAGTTCGACGTGATATACACAGAGGTAAAGCAAGTAAGAGAGTATTTTATTGAAGAAAAACATGCGGCCGACAAAAGGAAAAAATATTTAAAAACAACAAATAACAACTATATAAGAAGAAGACGCAGATACATCGCATTTTCCAGATTAAAGTAGCATAATTATTAATTAATTAATTAATTTTACCTGCTCCTTGTCGGGCGTGTTATCGAAATGACATCATAATACTTGGCCTATAGGTGAAGAGTTCTTGAGAGTCGCTATATAAATGATGTATATAGTTACAATACGGATGTGTCGCTATTACTCACTTAAAGCAGTGATGTTTCTTTACGTGCAGCGTTGTCGAAGTGCTCACTCAGTTGAACCAGGCGCAGAGACCCCGAAATCACCACAGGCCGAGTTCCCTACAACTTCTGGGTATCACGACCAAAGCGAAACCTCTCTACCATCCGGGTAGCACCTCGAAAAGTAAGACTTTGTGCTGCTCCTATAACAGGCGCTGTTGAAATTGCCAGATACATTCCTATTTACTCCGGCACGCTATAATTCTTTATCTGTTTATACAGATACATATATAGATATGTTTATACTATATTCCTACATATGTGTTTATACAGATACATATGTGTGTATATGCAGGTACATACAGACCTGTACATATATTTACACTTTATATACAGACACGCGTGTGCGCGCGCATGCGTGTATATATGTGTGAATGCTTTGTATTTGAGCAGGTTACAGGAAGCGCCATCTAAACATGTTCTTTTAATTAGAACTGATTTATGAATTGAGTCGACGGTGCTTTGGCGAAGCCCAAAAATAGCGGTTCTGTGTTAGCAGCCGGTTTGGTTGAATGTGTCTGAGGCCTCCGGCTGAGTAACGAAGGGTAGAGTTTAAAGTAATCCGTCTGGGAATTGGTTACACCTTTCCACCGTGCGTGGAACGAGACGGGCGAAGGGCATCCATCCCTATAGAAAAGATAAAAACATCTGAGTGATAATACACTTGACTCAGAAAGAAATTCACGGCGAGGAAAGGAGAAGAACGGAAACCATTGAACTCGTTTTTCGCATCTAATTTCGACTGTTTCATTCACTCAGCTATTTCCGGCATTCTGTCTATGTTCGGTGTTTCTGGCTTTCCTTCATCCTTTTAGCTAATGTGCTCATCCTTCTCCAGACTTCTCTTCAACATTCCTCTTATCTATTTAACTGGGAGGAGCTTATTCCGCCTATACCCGTCCATCATCTCTTCTACTCATCTATGCAGTTTTCCATCCGAAACCCTGTAACATTGCACCTATTTCCTAATGTGAATCTGTAAACTTCTGTTCCTTTTACCTGTAAATCCACCTGTAAATCAATCACTAAACTTTGCCTTTCTTTTCTTGTTTCCTACTGTTCAATCGACTCTTTTCCATTAATCGACCGACAGTCCATACATTATTCAATCAGATTATTATCGATCAGTCGATCGACGCTTTCTTTCTTCTTTCTAATCAGACGATTGTTTTGTTCTTGAGTCTTGTGTAAGTCACTCAATCAATCAAATATCATCACTTCTTTCTTGTTTTCTAATGGAGCGACTGTCTCTTTATCTTTAGTCGTTCAATCAATAATCAATCAGCTCTTCAATCAATCCATCATTCCTCGGGTTCTGTCTTCTTTTTAATAAAGGGACTGCGCTTTCTATGTCATCAATCAAGATAATGGACGTTTCCTATCTTCTTTTTAAGTAAAACGACTGTCTTGTTCTAAAGTCAGCGGCAAGTAAAACAATCAATCGATCGATCAATCAAACAATCAATCAGTCGAAAAGTTAATCAATCAATCGATAAATAAATTCTAACTAACGTTTTCTGTGTGAATGGTTTTAAACTGTAGATAGTCCGGGGAGTTTCTCGTGTTCTGGCTCAACCTGTGGCGATGCTCCTCCGATGCCGAAGCTCTATCCAGGCGGCTATCCAATGAACGTCCCGTCGACTGATCAACGCTTCTCGGCCGGCTACCCCTACTCGGAGTCGATTCCGTCGTACCCTACCTATTCGGCCTACCCCTCGGCCATGGACTCGTACATCGGAATGAGCAAGTCCAGACCGACCCCTTACTCCATGAATCCTGAATACCCGGCCTATTTCTCTCGAGTTGCGGGACTCCATCAAGTATCCCGATCCGGTCATGTCGGATACGATTACGGATCCGGATAGAACTACCCGTCGGTATCTCATGTGCGGACAAAATTGTGCATAGGTACATGCATGCATGCAAGCAGTGCGTACACAAAGCGGTACACTCAGCTGGGAAACAAAATAGTGGAGATCATAATGGAGACGAAAATAATGGAGACACGCGTGCAAGCGTATTTATGTATGTGCGTGTTATGCTTGCATGGTGAGATTTGTAGGTGGGAGTAGAGATATCCCTTCAATGGTTCGAATCGTTTGTATACTGGCATACATTTCCCATACATTATGCTCTGATCTATGCATGCATTTGCTTCCAACCAGAACAAAATGTGCATTCATTGGTACATGCATGCAAGCAGTGCGTACACAGAGCCGTACAGTCAGTTGGGAGACAAAATAATGGAGATCATGACACACACGTGTGCAAGCGTATTATGTATGTGTATGTTATGGTGTGATCTGTAGGCGGCAATAGAGATTTCCCTTCAGTGGTTCGAATCGTTTGTATTCTGACATACATTTCCCATACGTTATGCTCCGATCTATGCATGCATTTGCTTCCAACCACAGTTTGCATTGCTGTGCATATACAAGTTCAGATACGTCCGTGGGGAATACGCATTAGATATCAGCGGTATTAAACTATTGTCTTCGGTAATTGAGCTCGCATCGGCCAGGCTCCAAAACAACTTTGTGATCTTATTCGCCCTCCACGCTCCAGTACCTCATCCCGTCCTCTACGTTCTCCAGGTCGTCAGGATCTATTTCTTCCTCTTGTTAAGTCCTCGCTTGCTCAGCAGAGGGCTTTTGCTGTTGTTGGCCCATCTCTGTGGAATTACCGTTTCGTGTAAGGGTCTCTGTTGGTGATAGAGTTCAGTCAGCTCGTTGTTTAAAGACGTTCTTATTTCCCCGGGGTTCTCATGCTGGAAGCGCCTCTGAGTAGTTTGTTCTGTAAGAAGCGCTATATAAGTTATCAAATACAATATGGAAAGATGTGTGTGTACGATCGTGTATGTATGAAGGGGCTGTATGGCTTTGTATGTCGTTTCTTGTTATATACATTACGAGTACAGAAGGTCTACCTGTTTTGTATTATGCAAAGTTTGCTTGCTGACTCTTTACAGTCCGTAATTATAGCACAGAACGAGGATTCAATATTTTAATACTAAAGTGCAAAATCAATTAAATTAAATCTGTAAGACATTTTATATGCAAATAACTGGTGTAAAATACGTGCGTACGGCGTGAAGTTTTGGTTTCTAATAAAAATAGTTTTCTACGATATGAGAAGCCTTTAGTTATGTCCGGAGTTCCATCGACCGTACATTGTTGATTGAAATAACAGACGGACAAGAAGGGGATTGGTCTCGCTTATAAGTAATCCGAGGAGAGGAAATGCGCAAACCACTTCGTACTCATGGTTGCCCATCGGTTTGGCTGATAGAACTGTTCTTCTTCTGTCTGTAAAAGTAAAGTATATCCCACAAATGAGACGTAGAGGAGGCGTTCATCTCTTTTTCTTGGCCCTGAAGCCGGCAATATAGACGATATCCCAAGGTCCTGGATACAGGGCCAGTGCATCGCATGACTTGCCGTTTACTTCAGAGCTTACTTCGGTATACGAGCTTATACTGCTTGTTGACAGAGGCACGCTGTGCGCAAAACCACTTGCCCATGGTCATTGCACGGAGTCGAACCCGCAACCGCATGATCGTGTACCAGACGCGTTACCGATAGACCACACATTCTTCTGTCTGTAGTGACCGTATGACCTCAAGCTTTTCAGTTATCTATCTATTATTATCAGTCTTCAATTATTTTATTGGTTTTGTTGGCTATTTATCAGGGCCTTTGTATACAGTGCCTTCAAAGAATTTCTCGAAGACTTTTAAAGACTTTTTTACCACTGACTCTTTGAACAGCCACCATGCAAGTTTAGAATATTAATCCCACGTTTATGCGTGCTCTCTATAACCCACATTTTCATAAATTTTCTACGAGTGTAGGTTTTTATGTATGTATGATTGTTTGTTTTATTGTCTGTACGTCTACTACTAAACTAAGCTTGTAAAATAGAAAGCTACAAACGTCAGAAGATATTCTGGAAAATGTCACAAATGCAACAGGGCACCTAAAAATCTCATCACACATTTGGAAAGATGAAAGAAGTTAATGAAAATGGTCTCACAAAAATCTGATATAAAAAGGTCATTTAAAATAACGAAATTTTTCTTCTTAGTTAACCTCAGTAAAGTAAAAAGTTAAGTGCCATGGTCTTGCTTTATATACTATGTATAGTATAGCAGATCCACCCCTTGTAAACTTCTGGACCAGGCAATGTCTTATAAGCGCCGATAATTTCTAAAAATTAAGGCGTCTTATGTTATAGTGACTATTGGAAAGATGAATAGTCTTATTGTGTCTTCTAAGTATTATTTCTGCATTTATTAAGCGCCACTATATAATGACTAAGCATCAATCGATGGCGCGGAGCAGTTGTGAGTTAAGGACATGCTCAAGGTCCCTACACAATAACCGTCTCAGGGCGAGGCTGGAACCAGTACTCGCTGCATTAAAAAGCGAGTACTCTAACCAGTCGGCTTCCGTGCCACACAAATTGTACCAAGGTTACTGCTCATACAATATCTGGTACTTTTATAGCTCTTTCAAGAGACTAAAGATGTGAGTTGATGAGTAGTTCTCCACTGTTTATATAAGAATAAAGTTTTCACCAGACCTAATTTTTCCCCAAAAAATTCAGAACAAAAGAAAGAACTTCAAGAGAAAACTTGGATGAACCAAGTGTCCAATATTCTTTAGATAAGACAAGATAATGAATACAGCTGCGAGGCAGCCACATTCTGGAGGGTTCGTTGAGAACGCCAATTGATTGGTATCCGTGTGATCAGGATAAAGGGGGCGTCACAAGGCCGAGCAGTTTCTGACCTTTCGTTTGATCTCAGATTCTGCTTTCCACGTTCTGCGCAGCATCTCTGTCGATTGTGTTTATGGAATCGAGGTCACGGCATCGGCCATAAATGGAGGAGGCTAGTAAGGTCACGCCCTCATAGGTGACCAGATAGGGTAGAGATTACAAAGGTCACTAATCAGCTCTGTAGTGGTCACGCAGGTCGGCGCTAAAGGTAAACAACTGGTCAGTCCACCGAGTCGAACGAACAGTCCCAATGCCAGTGGTCAGTCCATCTGAATTATATCAAATTGTGGCTTAGCCATCTGTTGGGCCATCGATTGGCGTCTCGTGTATTAGGATAGCAGCGCTACATAAGTTGTTGCATTAGATTACAGTAGATTAGAAAAAAGCAGCGCTACATAAGTTGTTGCATTAGATTACATTAGATTAGATAAAAGTCCGATTACATTTTATATAGGCTAAACGTTTAATTCGACTCTGTACTGTAACCACACGCATGCCATTGGCAGCGTACTTTAAAAATGAGTAATCCTAACATCCGGCATTCAGTTGCAGGAGCTTGTAACAAGTTCTTAGTCGAACTTGACTCGCTGAACAGTCGAGGGTTCGAACCATCTGCACGGACAGTACGTAACGAACCTGGTATATCTGTCTGCTCAAGCCTATCACTAAGAATTTGGTGTCTGCTTTAGGTGATATGTTATATCACTATGATCGTTGCATGTTCCCAGAGCTTCTGCTTTACAACGACTTAATAAGCGATGTTGACACAATGCTTGTTAATATAATCGAGTTAGATGTTCGAGCCATTTCAGTAACTACTGTGGAACCAGAGTACAATTTGTGGTTGAATGGGAACCTTCCCCATCGGTTCAGACTCTCTCTCTCACTCTTTCTGTCTCTCTCTCTATCTATCTCGAACTATCTCTCTCTCACTCTCTCTCTCTCTCTCTTTAAAGTTAGTTTTAGATTCAGTTAGCTTCTGGCCATGGGTTGTAATTGTAATTGTAATTTGAGATTTATAAAGCGCCTCTTAGAGTATAAGCTCAACAGAGGTGCTTCCGACCCGAAAAAGTAAAATCACTGTTGAACAGTTCAGTCTTTTTCTCTTTTTGGGTCTTTATTCTCGGATTCTTCACTGCGTTAGACCACAAGTGGAACTGCAACCGAAAGACACTTAAGAATCTGCTATAGAAGAAGATCTGACTGATCCATGCATCAATGGACAATTGAACGATTAAAAAAGGAGTCTCCCGCATAGCAGTCGGGCTTTTGAGGGGTCCATATCAAGCGCTGTAGTTTAAATATGTCGAGATGCGAGGGTGAGCGATAGTCTAGCGGTTAGGATGCTGGACTGATAATCGAGAGGTCGGGGGTTCAACTCCCCGCCAGGACAGAAATTTATTTCGTGATTCGGCTTCACTTGTGCCCTCTAGCCAACTCAGCTATAACGAGTACACAGACCGTACACAGTCAGTGGGAAGATCAGGCGGCTAGGGAGAGGACTGGTCACCCATCCTCATATGCCGAGGCTAAGAAAAATGAAGTCGCTAACACTACACATTCACGGCTGCCTCAGAGCTAGATTAAGGGACTGCTGTTCTTCTTATGTGGTCTTATACAAAGGACACTTCCTGGGTCGAGTGACGTTTCCATGGGCTCAGCATTGAGCAAAGATATACACAGAAAGGCAGGTGAGTTACACTGAGTGTAACGTAATATAATCGGAATTTATATAGCACCACTTTCAAGACGTTTTTCTATATTCAGCTGCTGGAATTGGATGATATATAATAACTTATAGACCAAGATCAGAACAATAGACAATGGAATGTAGAAGATTGAATAGAATGGTAAATTGCCAAATAAGTGTACTACTGGAGGTAAAATAAGGCATTTTGCCTATATGAGCATCGGCCTTTTGTCAAGGAATAGTCATTTAGGTTAATTACGTCAAACCCACATTTTTGTATCACGAACCATTCCATCGCTATACGTCCGTCTATGTGTAAGGCCTGCGTCAACCAAGTGTAAGGCGAATCCTCTGTATTCGTGTGTGTGTATGTGTGTGTGTGGTGTGTTTACTGACCAGTGAACTTCTTATTCCATCCGTAAGAAGAGAAGAATAGTATTCCCTTAGGCTAACCCTAGGGCCAGTCATGGGTATGAATTGTTAAAGGCTGCCTTAACCGAGAAGGACAGAAGTTCAGTGGTTCTCGGTAAAGGTGAGACGCCATTTGTAGGATTGTTGCTGGTGGGCGGATCTTGTAGCTGTAGAAATGTTGTTGAGGGACTGGCATTTGCAGTTGCTAAACGATAGCGCTATAGAAGTTCACAGATTAAGTCAGTGATAATGTTGCTTCTGTTCAGTCCCATTGAATTGTAGGACTATTCTAAGTTACCAATCATTTCATGTACTTGGACTTAGTGGGAGGACCTTTTCAATTGTTTGACAGTTTCTGGTGGGCGGGCCTTTGTAATTTATTGGAGGATTCTAGTTGGGCGGACCCTTCAGTTGTACAACTGTCCTTAGTAGGCGGGTCCATTCAGTTGTTGAGCATTTTTGCAGGAGGCGGGCCGATGGTGCAGAGTGGGCGGCCCTTTACCATGTACATACAGTCGCTAAAGAAAAACGTGTACATGTACATCTTACATTTACATCGGTCTATATATCATTTATAGTATAGGACATCCTTGTGGACAAGTCACGACTATGGGTTCGTCATTTATCATCATATACTGCTTATCGCCCTGGAAATACCGCTGTCACTCAGGTCTTCCTTAATAAACTTTCTTCCATGCTGGGAAGTCTACCTGTATTGACGGACCCTGTGGTCGTGACGGACGATATCAACATCCGCCTGGATCGCCCGTCCGATCCGCTGTGCACACAGTTCACAAACTTAGTAGATTCGTTCGATTTCACGAACCATGTCAAACAGCCAACGCACAACCAGAGATTCCAGACTCTCATAACTAGGAGTGACTTCCCAGGTCCGAATATCGATGTGAATGATACCAATCTGTCCGATATCACTGACTCATCAAATGGTCCTCAGACCACCGACGACCACCATCGCTCTGTATCACGGAATCTCACCGCTTTTTAAGTTGACGAATTCCCCTCAGGTTTTCAGACGCCGCATTTATGCCACATGAATTACATCAAACATCTGGACGTCAACCAGTTGGCCAGTGACTACAACAACGTCATTACCAGCATTCGGGATAGGTTGGTTCATCTTCGCGAGGTGACCAACCGCAAAAGACCATCTGATCTTAGGTTCGATGATGTCTGCCAAGACCAGAGCCTGGAGGGCCTTTTTCGCAATGCCAAGAATGAGGTGGACAGATCCATGTGACGTGCAGAATGCCTTGCAGAGCTCCGGCAGTATCACCAAACTTTAAACAACAGCTACAGACGATCAGTACTCAGCGTTCTGCACCTCGCAAACTCTTGCAAACTATTAATACCATACTTAGTCGGGGGAAACAGCCTAACTCCGTCACTGCCTTCAGTCGAGTAGTGCCAGTCCCAAGCCTGGATAAGGAGGAGGGCGACGTCAACGGCCTTTGATGCCATAAGATGTCGTTAAACACTGGAACTACTACTAGAAACAGCCTAGCGGATAACCTTACTTCAGCTGACGAATTCCACCATGCGCTTGTTCGACAAGAAGGTGGTTCATGTGAGAAAGTCCGCTTCCGATTCTGCAGATCCGATCCACATCTCACCGTCTGTCTTCATTCTCACCGATATCAACTGGTGACATTCTGGTGCTCAGTCAGTACACTCCGAACAAGAAGCCAACGGCAGATCCGCTACCCACGTGGCTGCCGAAGGAATGTTCTGGTACGATCTCCCCAATTATTACTTAACTAGTTAATCCGTTCCTTCGCAACAGGCAAAGTTCCAGCGACCTTCAAAATTGCAGCCATTACTCTGATGCTAACGAAACCTGGCCAAGACAGTTAAAAACTATTGGCCAATATCGATCCTGTCTGTTATGTTTAAGTTGCTGGAAAGGGTAGTTGTCCGGCATCTTGTTAACTACATCAACAATTGCCCAATTGTTTTCTAACAGACAGTGGGCCTACCGTGTTTAACATTCTGTACTGAGCCGATCCTCGGAGACGTTCTGTCGGACATACTCCTGGCAATAGTCTCTGGAAACTTCTCTCTTCTTTCCCTTCGTGGTAATTTTTTTCGAATAGATTAGCAAGCACACATCAACATCATGGTACCTATAGATACTGTACATGTGAGAAGATGGTAATTCGCAGATATTTAAGCTGGTCCTAAGAGACAGGTATGGGTTCGAAGTGTTAGTGGCTTCATTTTCTTAGCCGCGGAATATGGGGGTTGATGACCAGTTCTCTCCTTCGCCGTCTGATCTTCCCACCGACAGTGTACTCATTTTACAGCTGAGTTCGCTAGGAGTACAACAGAAAGAAGAAATCTCGAAACTTTCAGCGGGAATTTGAACCACAAACGTCTGAGTTGACAGCCCAACGCGCTAACCAGTAGACAATCGCGAACTCCTTTACAGACGCATAAAATGAGTTCGTTGGTAGGCATGTGATTGTGTGCTACACCGTAGCTGTACAAAGTGCACATTATGATAATTAGGGCGCCTTAGGCGTTCAGGTCGACTGGAAATGAGAAAAGGAAGAAGCGTCTTCCATGCGCGCCATCTCCATCTAATCATCCGGTTACGACGCCAGTCCCGATACGGGTCAGCAGAATTGGAATCAACAGCAGCCTCCGCAGCCGATGGGTCAGATGCTACGGATGCGGCGTCGGCGCGGTGGTCCATCTTGGTTCAATTAGCGGTGATGACAGGACGACGCAACCCCGGCAGAATTTATTACGACTCAGGCCATAGATATTCACCGTCGACTGCAGAGACACATCTTCTCAGCTCCAAGGACCATAATAATTATGATGAGAAGCAGACAAACCAATCAACCAACCAGTCAATCATCCAAGCAGTTAACCAACCAACCAACCAGCCAACCAATCAACCAACTAGCCAGCCAGCCAACTAACCAGTTAACCAAACAACCACCAACCAGCAGCCAATCAATCTGCCAGTCAGCCAGCTAACCAATCAACCAACCAACCAACCAGCCAACCAATCAACCAGCCAGCCAATCAACCAGTTAACCAATCAACCAACCAATCAGCCAGCCAGCCAACCAGCCATCAAACCAACCATCGATTCAACAAACAAGCCAGCAAAGACAATGAACCCAGCCAATCGACCAGCAAGTGTTAACCAAGCAGAGGCGTAACGAGAGGGGCGCAGAGAGGGACATTTGTCCCCGGGTGCACGGCTAAGTGGGGCCCAAAATGAAGGAACAATATAGTAATTTAAACTTTTTCCACTTTCGGAATTAAATAGCTTAGACTTTTGACATTGAGGACGAGATCATTGCATTGGTTCTGCGCGCAGAAGTCTCTAACTTCTCCACGGTAACCAATTAACCACCAGAAAGACATACAGCCAAACGGTCCGCATGCCAACCAGCCAGACAACTGGCCATAAATGTACTGAGCAAGCCAGCCACAAGCTGTTTCTTCAGATCGTCTGGTGATGCCAATTCTGCTGGCCCGTATCGGGACTGGGGTCGTAACCGGATGATTAGATGGAGATGGCGGGCGTGGAAGACTGATTCTTGGATCTTGACCTGGAATCGAACCCTTCTTGCCTATCGATTTTGTTCTGACTGAGCGCCTATGAATAAGCTGGTTCCGGCGACTTAGCTTTCGTAGGGCGCTGTAGAAATCTCGAGCTTACGATTACGAAACGATATTTAAAAACAACATCTAAACTGGCGCCATCAATACGGTCAGTTAATCAGCGAATTAAAATATGCTTGCAATAAACGCAGACCAAACTGAAAATTTTACACAAATTAGGCTTCTTCCTGCCGTTATGGGTCAAATGTTTGCACAATATTTCCCATGTCGATAACTATAGGCCCGGCCTGACCGGACGGTGGATCGGTCCAGCATCTGGAGACCGGGGTTCGGTTATTAGTAGTATATGCTTGTAAGTTATTTGTAGGAGAGAGAACCTGACGCCACCAAGCGACGTCTTTCGTCGCTCGAACGTCACGAACGATTAGACAGACTATCTGTCCATCGAGAGACTTCAAAGTCAGCCGCGAGACAGCTCTATCAGATGATCCTCGCGAGCCGCGGCCGCTATCATGTAATCCGTTCGTCGAGATTGGAATCGCAGATCGCAGACGCTCTCGTTACACTACAGTCCATCTGCTGTCGGAAAACAATAACTCACGACCGGATTCGGTTTGGAAGGGATTAACACGCTAGAATTCGAACGACGTTCATATCTCAGAGACTTTAAACTCGCTGACGGATTTAGCTGTTAGAGTGGGGGTACGGTTCGTCCCTACCCCTCTTGGTTATATGCCGGCGCCCCTCAGACCAGACCCGTGCATGGTGGGCTGCCAAAATGTGGCGCCCCTCTGGAAATGCTCTTGCCCCTCCCATCCTGGTGCCGCCACTGGACGAATTCACCTCAACGATCCTCTGCCTAGTTACTTTTTCCATATTTGTACCATATTTGTTATCGATTACAGTTGAGCCTACCATACATCCATGACCGGCATTATCGCCATTATCGTCACCGTGTTAATCGTCGTCGTCGTACTGCACATTATCGGTATCATCATTATCGTCGTCGCCGCCGTCAGTTCTAGGATAGTAACCCTCTGTCCAAAAACCCCTTGGCCAATTACTTCCTGCCAATAACCCCCGAAGAAAATAACCCCCTAGTTAAAATTGCCCAGCCAATAATCCCCATGTGCAGTAACCTCATGAAAATAACTTTCCATTTTGAAATCCCTTGGCCAATAACCCTCAAAATTAGCAAGTAAGCAAATGAAGAAAATATTCAACACTTTATTACTTCTTGTAAACATAATTTTCTAATATTAAATGGAGATAAATACCAGTTTAGATAAATGAGTTACTAAGCAATTAATGGCGTGTGTGATCCCGTGCAAACAATTGAGAAAATCAAGATTGTTGTATTCAGTGATGATTTGCAATATTCTAGAATTATTGTCAGCATATCGTTACTTTGATGGCCTCGTATACCATGTCCTGCCAGCTATTAGTTGCCCCTAAGTTGTTGCAATGTCTGCTGCTTTGCAGGTGGTTTAAAACTGCCCGAAATTCAGACGGTAGCCACCGATGCCTGGTTTAAAGCTGCGATGTCATACTTCAAAGGAATATTTTGATTAGCAATAATTAGAAAAACCGAAACCAAATCGACTGAAAAAATACGGGAAAAAACAAAAGCCGATGCTGACCTAAAGAACCGAAATCGATCTATGTCTGAGTAGTAGACTTAGTATCATAGTTATTTATTAATCTTTGCTGCTTCTAGATTTTGGAACCAGATGTTGTCGTGGAACCAGGTTATGGCGGAACCAGATAGCATTGCAAACACTCATGCACGAAATACAACTTCAAGGATGGAACATTGAGTGCCGTTGATTCCTTGCTGTCTAATTCCATATAAATCTAAATACTTCTTCGTGTTGAAATAGCAATATATTGTAAATTAAATAAAATTCTAACCAAGCAGTGAAATTCTTCCATCCACACAGTACGTAGCTAAATATACATGTATACAGCCGACGGTATTATGCAGTAGAAGACCTGTTAAAGAGATATCCAAATGGCCTTTTAGTCTAAATATATTCTACACAACCGAATGTACAACCGTTTATCAATACACGGATACATATACTGTATGTATCTGTAAACCATAATGAGTAGAAGGTCCTTCTAATCACTATGTCTGTAAACAAGATTCCCATTTAACCGTATATAGATGAATATATGCGTCTTAGCTAACTCGGCTGCATACATGGAAGTCGGGATATTTGGAGCGCACCTGTCTCGTGACGTCATCTGGTTGTATTTACGGCTGTATTTACGGTATTCGTTACAGTCTGCTGACAGAATATTACCTGTTTACACAAACATTGTGCCAGCGCTTCTAATTAGGAAGACATTAGAGGCGGAAGATGGTAACTCGCATCTGTATAGTCGGCTCCAGATGTCACAATATCAGGAACAAGACACACCTGTTTGCCGATCCCCTCGGCAACATATTTCACGGAATTGCTCGGCTTAGTGGT